>KN167818.1:291839-398460 GCA_000757745.1 Steinernema scapterisci
CTAACAACGTCTTCATTATGTTATGCGTATGGCTTACGAATATCACAGATAAGTATTTTGGGAGTCGTTGCTGGCACGTGTCATAAGTGGGTGCTTCCATTCGCATCCACCGTAAGCTCCGCGATAACCCCGAATTCGAAATCGGAATCGATGTCTTCTTCCCCGCTGGCCAAATGGATATCTCCGGTTTCTTCGTCATTTTCTATCATCGAAATTTCTTCTTTCGCGTAAGCGGAAAGACTTTCGATTGAAAACGGCCCTTTTTTAGGCAGGACGTCGTCACGGATCACGCCGCTATCGCAAGCTCCAGTACTGTAGGTCAGTTGGAAGCCGTTATCCACAGCGCTGCTGTTAATGACCGGGTTATGCGAGAAGGCGCTTAGCGCGGGAGTTTTGCAGCTTTGTTGACCTCCTCGGCGAATGAAAGACCTCGCTCGACCCGCGTAGTTTGCTTTAAAGCAGGGAAACTTTTGGAGAAAAGTCGTACGGTAGTCGGTAGAGCAAGCACAGAAGACGTAGAATTGCGCCGCGTGGTTCGTGATCTCGAGGAGATTTGCTACTGCGCGGAATATTTGGTAGTCGACCCGTTTTTTCACTGTTTCGTTGATGAACAACAAGTTGATGGCAGCGGGGATGTTGCAAATAAAGAACATCGCCACGATTCCTCCCAGCATGTAGAGCAGCGTGTCGTCTTTCGAAGAGGAAGCCTGCTGTTCTTTGCGGTTGGTCAGTCGGGCGAACATTTGCTGGCGCTTTCGGAACGCGAGCATGATGCGGAAGTTGAGGATGGAGAGCACGATGAGTGGCAAGAACCGCAGAAGACCTTCGCGCGTCCATTTGTAAACCTAAAATCGCATTTTTTTAGCGGAAGGCGCGTTTGGCTGCGGAAGTACAGATTTCGAATTCTTCTTCACTTTGGGATCTTATTCTTTTATCGTCTCACCTGCCACTGGAATGTTTTAGAAGCCTCGCTGTCAATCGTCATGTACACCGTGCTTCCGTCGGGCAACTTCTTCTCTCCCAGCGAATATCTGCCGATAGCATACGGTAGATAGAGAACTGCCGGGATGATGTATGCGGTAGCGATCGCCTTCATGGCGCGGCTCGGCGAATTCCATGTGCGGAAGTGCATCGGGAAGACGATGGACACAAAACGTTCCAAGCTCAGTGCAACGACCACATAAACTCCGGTCGCAAGAGCCCAGTTTATCATAGAGAGCATTAGATGCGCTTGATAGAACCGGTAGATGATTGACTGGTTGAGGTTGTGGCCAGCATACTGTAGGATCTCTCCGGTTACGAAGATAAGAACGAAGATCATGCATAGTAGGTCGGCCAGTGCCAGAGCGCGCAGGTACCTGGAATCGTGTATCGCATGAAGCGTAATTAACCTGAATTTTCAAGTTTTGGTTTGTTTTCCGGCTACGTTCGATAGAACGTTTGAAGCTAACACAGCGATCTCGTGCGCCAGAACTTTTAAGAAATTTATGCAATTGAATTCGCACTTATGTTCCGCTCGAAAATTGTTTTTCAAGGAATCCGGGCCATCTTTTGGTCTCTCGGAAGAACCTACATATAAGAAACGGCCCTCAGTCGCCGACTAGCGAGAGTTATAACGTTCGTGAGATTTCCGACGATGCCGAGGACGCAGATCACAGGAAGTATGTAACAGTAGGCAATTAGTGTCACTCTTTGTCCCAATGGGATGGGTTTTGGAGTGTTTGGTACGGGGAGCGCTGTTGTGGACGATATAGAGAAGAGATTTGGGTCCGTAAAGTTCATTTGAGGTGCCGGAGGACCTGAAATCGTAACGTTTAGAGAAGCGCCAATAACGAAACGCTCAAACTTTTCTCGCATCTCGATCAATATTTCACACGGTTTTCAGCAGCTCTGTGTTTTTCGGTTCCAAGGATAGCATAAGGGCTTTAGAAATCACATTTTACCCACCTTCAAGGATTGGAAGCCAGATGGCTAGTCAGTGGCGAACATAAAGTCAGTAACGGCGGACGACGGGACTGGAGTTTTAAGTGACAAGCAGCGCTGCGATACGCGGCGGAGTACAACTGATTCCCCAGTTTTGTTTAACGAAAGAGCGTGCTGCTTTGACTGGAAGAGATTCTGGTAGGAAGGAAGCTCTTTCCGGGTCTCGTTAGGCTTGTTTCCATGCGACGGGTACCACTTCGCACACAACAAGTTGTGCCGAAAGAGTTCGCTGAGGGCCAAGCTGTCCAAACGACCCGCTTTGGTGTGAATCGACATTAATTGTTTGCGGGGACTAACTAATGCGGCTTGTTTTCAAGTATCAGCGCGCGTTATTGTCCGCGATTTGTACAATGTCCGAGTAATCTTATTTTTGTTCACGCGACTAATGGATTGTCCTTGTGTTCCAGATACTCTACGATGGGAGATGATGACGAGGTTGGCCTGCCACAGAAGGGCCTCAATATGATTATTAAGGTGAGTGCTGGATGCAGAAGACGAAGATTAATGTGCGGATTGATTCAGGATGTCCTGCCTGACGTACGAATAGCAAACGATTCCCGGGAATTGCTGAACCACTGTTGCGTTGAATTCGTAAAGCACATCGCCCGTGAAGCTCAAAGAATATCTTCGGACGACCAGCGGAAGACGATCTATCACGAGCACGTACAAAAAGGTTTGTTCTCTCTTTTCCCTTTCACGCGCTCCTCCTACGCTTGTTTTCACTGCAACTGACAGAAGAAAAAGAAATCGGAATGAATATGGAGTTTGCTTAGAAGACCGGAAACTGTGTCTGTCGTGAATACATCGGGAAGGAGTACCAGCGAAGTGGAAACGTCCAAATTGCCGTAATTTGAAACAATCGCCGCATTTCAGATGCTAAGCTGGTGCTAAGTCCAACAGAACTCTTGAGAGGTGGTGGGCTCAGCCAAGAACTTTCTCGTAACAATTGGCTGCGTTTTGCGCGTTGTTGGGCGCGGGAATCGTCATCCAGTTGTCCTTTCCAAAGACTTAAATAAACAAATTGTAACAGTGTTTTTTCAGCGTTGGTAAATCTTGGATTCCCGGCGGATTACGTGGAAGCAGCTGACCGAGTTCTGGACGAGTGCAAGGAAGCCCGGGAAAAGAAACTCAAACGGAAGAATTCGCGGCTGGACAAGTGCGGAATCCCCGAAGAGGAACTCTACTTGATGCAAATGCAGCTGATCGAGAAGGTAAAGTCGTTCGTCGATTTCCCTTGTAACTCCGAGATAGCGCAATTTATGTTGAGTTGACAACTGGCTGTAACTCTTTTCGCAGCAGAAACATTCCATATTTCTAACTTTTCCACTTTCCCGGGGGAGTTTTTGTCAAAAATGGACGGATTCTTTCCTTGTTTCTGCTGCTTAATTAGAAATTTTGTTTGGATTTGCTCTTTGTGGGAATTAGAACCGCAATGAGAGAGAATACGACGCTGAAGACGACCAATTCAGGGGGCAACAGAAATAAAATACCGAAAAGTCGTCGACGACAACAACGTTGTTTTTGGGCTCTAATGCCATGTTAGTGGGATGATAATGAAGTAGTAAGTAGCGGGAGGGCCAGAAAGGGACGGCGGAATTGCAATAACAATAAGCTTGACCTCCTCGAGGATGACAGGAAAACAAAATAGGCGCTAAATGGCGATGATCGGCTCCGGGCGAAACGATGTATTGGTTGCGAAAGAAGGAAATGGGGAAAACGCCGGAGTTCTGTCAAATTTCGTCAATGTTTTTCCAAATTGAAGACAACCCTTAAGTGGGGAGGACGACGCCGAGTTAACGATTTTCCGTTTTGCGTTCTGGTTCTAAGGGTCAGAAATGAGTTCAAAACCTGAATTTCTCTTGTAATCCGAAGCTTGAGTTTTGGAACCACTTGAAATTACTGGCCGGAAATCTAATTGGGGTCCATTGTCGCTAATTGCGATGTTTTGTGTTTTCCGGAGCCATTTGGGTTCGTCGCGCTGGGACTCCCGACAAATGAGCTTCGGCATGATTTGTAACAGCGGATAAAAGATTTATTACCGCTTTGGAATTAGTTTGATTTACGGGTTATACTTGCGCTAGTATCTGCGCGAAGCACGTAGGTTCACGTAGTTTGTACTCCCATGTCACTTTTGTGCTACATAATCTAATCTCATCAGAGTAGTAAACTAGTTCTAAATCCCGATTTTCCAGGCACGTCAAGAACAGCAGGCAGCCGAACTCAGCAAGATGCAGGAAGCCGGTCAAGTTGCTCCCATGCCTCCCGTGCAAGCTCCAGGCGTCGCAGGACTGGCGCCCTCTATGCCAAGTACATCTGCCCAGGCGGCGACCCTCCAAAACCATGTGGCCTTCCAGCAAGTTATGAATGCCCCATCGACTTCGGCAGCTGCAGTCTTCGCCACCGGAGCGCCCTCGACGAGTGTCGAAGACGAAGATTACGACGTTTGAAGCAGAATCTCAAGCCCAACAGTTCCCAACTGAACCTGAATTCACGAAGACCTCATTTGGCGTCTTTCGCCAAGTTCCGCAATTCTTGCAATGTCGCGAACGCCTTTTCACTTGTAATTTATGGATCGCTGAACGTTCTTATAAAAAGATTTAAAACGCGGCGAAGGGGCACGAAGGAACAAAGGCACGTGGTTTTGTACAGAACACTTATTAAGTAGTAGTGGGGGAATATTGATTCTGGAATTAACTGCACATCTTCAGACGTCGGTAGGGACGGCGGCTTGATACAGATCGTGAGTGCCTGAGGGAGCACTAGTTTTGGCGCTCGTTAGCGGCAATGTCGGAGGTTCGTCGTAGGCCTGGGGTGGGGCTTGACGTTCCGGGGGAGGAGTCTGCGGACATTGGTCGATGTCGGCGATGATGCTGACGCTCAGAATGAATTTGTCGCTGAAATGCAGAGAATCAGAAGAATTTCCGGAAACCGAGGAAACGGTGCAGGAAGACCCCTGGAGGAAGAATATCGGAAGCAAAGGCGGAGAGGCGCGTTCGTGGGCGCGCTGGATTAGCGGAGATCGTTTCCGAAGTCAAAAGTGGCCCGAAAATAATTTAATTGCGATGTGTCGTCGGAAAACAGGGCGCGATTTATGGCCTCAGGCGACACTTGGAAAGCGGGTTGCGGGTCTGGGAACTTGGAGTTTTTCCAGTGTTTCGGGTTCAGAAGGCCTGGACGGGTTAAGCAAGGGCTTATCCATCCTCTGCGGTCTTACAAGAGGGATTCATCGTTTCTGTTCCTCGGCTTCCTTCGTTCCATCCAAACTTCTCCTTCCAAGTTTCCGGGCTGTTTCTGGGATGAATCGCGTGTGGGTAGGCAGCCGAGCTGCCGGCGGAAACGGATTTCCCCTAAATCCCGGCGCGCGTAGTGTTTATAAACAGAATGGTCGTTGTTTCGCGTGTTTTAAACGAAAACGTTTCTTTTCCGAATTCCGTCCTTTTTTGTGGAAGTGGCCTATTTCGCACTTTAGTCGCCTAATTTGGCAACGGCCGGTTGACAGGAAAATTGACCGAGATTTGCATAATAATGCGCTGTTCCCCGCACAGCCCGAGGATTCCCCTCTGGCGCCTCCATTAGCCGCCGATGGCCGCCGCCTTCCGCATTGTGACATGCACAAACGCCGCTGGACCGCGGAACTCGAGGAACTCCTTACTCTGGGTTGTACTTGCGGACAAGGGCGATAAGCGAAGATTCCTTGCGCTGTTCGATGAGGGTTTGAACCGGGTAGTAGAAGAGGAGGCTCGCGAGGTCCGTGCTCCGGAACGTCTTCCAGCCGAGTGTTAGGTAGGATTGTGCCGCGTGGGCCGATCTGAAAAAATTCGAAATGTACTTTGGCTTGGAGACAGGAACAATCGCGGCTGGGAGGCGAAGAAAGGTCGCCGGAATGTTGTCTTTTGTGGAGAAAACGAAGATTGGAAATGTCAGGGAGTGACTCAGCGCCACAAGAAATCTCCGAACGGAAACTGGAATTGCTTCCCACGTTTTCCATTTGGATGGCACTGGAATAAATACATCTAGGGTTCTCCGAGTTCCTTAGACTAATCTGCGGAGGACATCAGCGAATTCTAATTTCTTCGGGTCATAAATTTATGAGAAATCTGCGGCGTCCGTAAACAAACGCCGTCGTTCTAAAGGAACGTTCGTCGAGGGACGGAACAAGCTATCCCGATCCTTCTCACAAGAGCCCGATCAGGAGGTTATGCTGTTTCCAAATGCAGTATTTCAAAATTTCTTTGCCAGTTTGTTATCTCTGGCACATTCAGACTTGCGAAACAAACTCTGAGGACTACGTTCCGCACCTTCAAACACGTTGTTCTCACTTACCGTAATCGGATGTTTACTGATCCGCGTCCGTAGCTCGCGTATCCTTGCCTGGCCACGATCGACATCTGCATCTGCGCCTCGGGATCTCCGCGAACCTAAACCGCATCGGATTACGTTCTGTGAATCGTATTTCAATCGCCAATTAAAAATCGCAGCGGCAAAAAACAAGAAAATAGCCCACAACGAACCTTCATGATGACGTCCTTGCAGAGAGTGTTGATGCGGGCAAAGGAACAGACGTCCTTGTGTCGGTCCCAATCCCAGAAGCGGCACTTGCGACAGCAGTAGTAGGTGTAACAGTGTTTGCAGGAGAGATAGTGCTCGCGAGCGGCTGAGAGTTCCTTGGTCCGGTGGCAGTGTGAGCAGCGGACGTAGAGTTGCTCCTCCCGGAGCAAAGATTCCGCGAGATGCGGTTCCCGGATGACCTTGTCCATGAGCATGTAGTTGGTCGTGTAGATACCCGGGCCATCCACATTCTCGTTGGGGTGAATCTCCGATTGTGGAGCGCTGGAAGCAGAGTTCTAAGAAACATTGTACTGAATGGGACTTACCTTGGATCATTAGGGATACGACTCGGTTCGGTCTGCTCGAAAATGGCATCGAGGACCTCTTCGAGGGTAACACGACCGCAGTATCTGTCGCCCACATTTCCTGAAATCAAACAATTTCGTTATGTTGCAGGCGCTCATCTGACCTTCAAAGGCGTGTCGTGCTCCAACAAAAGTATCCGCGACTTCGATCACTCGCGATCCGTTGGCCACGTCCCAGTCATGAGGCACAGTTGTTACCGTATACCCCGGAAGCTGGCGTCCCATTTTCTTGATCACGGTATTCACATCTGTTCTAGAAACAACCTCCTGCGAAACCGAGTGGGTTACGGTAGTTTTGGTGTGGGACTGCGAGATGTCGTCGTCGTCTTCGGAACTCTAAAGCAGCAATAAGTTCCTGATTGCTGGTAATGTGCGGCTGGATACGGTAGAGGCATGCTTGAAGCGAGAAGCGGACGCAAAAACGTAAAATCCAATTTATTTAAACGTAGAATCTATTCAAATTCAGACGAACGATCAGAAGATTCAGGGATACGGTAGGTTTAGGTGGTGATCGGGAAGACAAAGTGAAGTATGTACAAGTATGGTGATGAGTTCGGGGAGCCAAGGGAAATGGTGTTCAGGATGGCAGTCGGCGTGGGATGCGGTAGTTCGGGGTGAGCCTGAGGGTTTGCTAAGGCAACAAAGGAGTCGGGAAGAGAGGATGAGATAGCGATAGGGCGAAAGAGGAGAGGAGGAGCCGGTTACAATGCACAGACCTTGGTGTGCTGCGTAGGCGTGGTCGCCGTTTGGTGCAGCAAAGTTCGACTTCGGCGGATGTCCTCGATCTCGTTACGGTAGCGGTCGAACATCCCCGAGGGAAGCGCGACGCCCCCGACGTTGCTGCGTTCGTCCTGTTGGGACCAATTCTGGTAGGACTGGCGACTCTGAGTGCGAGGGGCAGGTGGAAGAGGGTCGGCTGTTGAGTTGAACGTGGAGTTCATCGCGGCACGGTCACGCTCCGCCTGTTCCCGGTACCAGTCCGGAGTAGGCAGCTTTTCGACCGACTTGCGAAAACGCATCTCGTGCTCCGAAAGGCCGAGTTCGCGGCGCGAGGTGTCCACAGTCTTCTGAAGCTCGTTCTCTGGCGGTTCGGTTTCTTCACGAGTTCTAAAATAAAAATACAGTGAGCAAAACATTCCGAAAAGTCGAAAACAATTCAGAAACACATTTTAAAGCTACAGAAAATGAAAGCCTACTTTCTGTCCATCAGGAAATCGGCACTTTTGGAGCGGGTATGTGCGGCTTCAGCATCTCCATTCTCCATCTGCTCCTTTCGGCTTTGACGAGTGGATGTGGACTCGTAATCAAGGACAGACTTAGATCGACGCAAATTTTCCGCTTCGTCCACCTAAACACCCACCAATAACAATTTAAAAAAGAAGGAAAGCGGGTCGGGGCAAGCAACAAAGGATCCTTACCGTACGCTGGAGTCCGCTGTCAACATCGGTTTCCAGGTACCCAACGCTAGTGGTCCGAGTCCGGCCGTAAAGATTCGGCTGGCTAGAGCGATAGCGGTTGGCGAGGTTTCGCTCGGCTTCCGCCTTCAAACGGTTGAATTCCTGAAAAACGAAAGGGTTGAAGCCGAGAACGGACAGTGTGTGCAAAGGACATCGGAGTGGAGGTGGTGCAAAGCGGGTGTGGACGGAACACAACTCACCTCCTCGTAAGGACTCGGACCCATCGGCATGTAGCCCGTGGATGGCAAAAAGTCCAGCTCGTTTGGCTTCGACGAGAATTCGCCGGAATGGAATTTCTGGAGTAGGGGACCACGGTAGTCCGGCTTTCGTCGCTGCAGATCTTCGGTCGATTTGCGGAATTTGTCACTCACCGTATCTAAATCAGGATCTTTATGACCAATTCGTCCGAATGCTCTTCGAGTACTCACCGATGGACTGATTGGGTTCGGTGAGGAAATCCCTTCTGGCCTTATCTAATTTGGCCTTGTATCTGCTGGTCCTTCGCGACGAGCCGCGCTGAAAATCCTCGTTGGGATTGTAGAGGCGTTCGCGGTGACCGGCGTCGTCAATGCTCGTATCGAGGCCGTCCTGGGTCCAAAGGGTTCTGTCGACGCGCTCGATGACCTGGCGTTCGACCTTTGTGGTGACTTCTGGCATCGAGAGGTTCTCGCGAGAGAAGTAAGGCGGCCGCGTAAGGCCTTCGAGCGTCTCGCGGGAAGTCAGTTTGTGGCGCCGTTCGAGCTCCAAGTTCCTGCGGCGCTTCTCTCGCTCGATCCTCTCCTTTTCCTCCAGCTCCTTGTGGATCAGGTCGAGGCGGTCACGGCTCCGGTGCGCGTTTCTCCGGCGCTCCTCCTCGCGCCTCTCGGCATCGCGTCTTTCCCTCTCGCGCTCTTCTTCCATCCGCTTCTGCTTCTCCTTCATTTCAGCTATCCGCCGCTTCTCCTCCTCGCGTTCCAGATGGCGCCTTTCGGCCTCCAAACGGTTTCGCTCCTTCTGCTCCTCCACATCTCGGAGCATCATCTTCAACTGTTCTTCGCGCCGAAGTTCCTCGTCGCGCTCAGCTTGTCGTCGAGCAGCCCTGTCGGCCAATTCCTGGAGACGGCGGTGCTCCTGTTCTTCCTCCCGGCGGCGCTGGATCTCGCGTTCTTCCATTTCCCGACGTTCTTTCTCGCGGCGCTCGAGTTCACGGCGCTCTTCTTCGCGCCTGAGTTGCTCGCGTTCTTCGTCGGCTTTTCTGAAGAAACGAGATTTTAAGTAAGATTTAAAAATAATAAAGAGGGTTTCAAAAAGAAAAAAGTTAATTGAGATATCTTCGCAATCTGCCAAACGCACCTCTCCTGTTCACGACGTTCATGAGCACGTCTCTGTGCGGCGAGGAGTTCCTGCTCCCGACGCTCGTCCTCCAAACGCTCGCGTTCCTTGCGCTCCAACTCTTGGCGCTCATGTTCGCGCCGCTCCTGCTCCCGGCGGATGGCTTCCAAACGCTCTTGTTCTTTCCTGCAAAACTTCGAATAAATCCATTTTCCGCTTCTAAAGCCTACATTTCAAGATAGCGACGTTCGTTCTCCCGTTCTTGGGCGATGCGCTCCATCTCGCGGAGAAGTTCCCGTTCCCTGGCTTCTTCTTCGCGCCGACGCTGCTCCAGGAAAATCTCCTTGCGACGTTCGCGCTCTCTTTGCTCTTCCTCGCGGCGCTGCGCCTCCAGAAGTTCGCGCTGCTGACGTTCCAACTCAATCCGCTCCCTCTCAAGACGCTCAAGCTCCAAACGCTCTTTTTCGAGTCTTTCGGCTTCTTCGCGCTCCTTCTCGCGCTGGACTCGTTCTCTTTCGATCCTCTCGCGCTTGATGCGCTCGATCCGCTCGATCTCCAGGCGTTCGATCTCAATACGCTCGCGTTCGCGGCGCTCTGCTTCCAACTTCTTCTGGATTTCTTGCTCTCTCAAAAGACGTTCCTTCTCGAGCCGTTCCTTTTCGATTCTCGCACGCTCCTCTTGTTCCCGGACAAGCCTCTCACGGTTAATGCGCTCCAACTCGCGTTGCTTCGCGAGTTCTTCCTCTTCTAACTTCCGGCGCTCGTGCTCATTACGCTCCCATTCCTTACGGCGTCTCTCTTCAGCGATCTTCCGCTCATCTCGGTCACGTTCCAAGCGCCTGAGTTCGGCTTCTTCTTTAGCGCGGCGTTCCTTCTCCAGTTCGTGTTCCTGGAACTCGAATTCCTTCCTAAGGCGGTGCATCCGCTCCTTTTCCTCTATTTCAAACTTCTTCCGAAGTTCATCTTCGCGCTTCCTGCGTTCTTCTTCCTCGCGCTGACGCCGTTCTTGATTCTCCTTGATCCGACGCTCCTCTTCTTCCACATTTCGGGAATACTTGTAATTGTAGTCCACCACCTTTTCCTCGCGGTAATCGTTCGGGGGATAGCGGGAGTCCATCGAGGGATAGCGGTAGGAAGTAATCGTCGATTCGACTGGGGAAGAGCGGCCGAGAGGTGGCACGGAGAGAGCCTCGGTGGATCGAGTAACCAGAGTCCGGGTCATAACCTGAAATATGCACAAATGAGCTAAGAACTTCTTCAGCTCTAAGGAAGTAATCGTCGATTCGATAATACTTAAGATGAAAGTCCCAACTCACATAAAGTTGATCTAACTCAACGAATTAGCAGAACCACTCACCTCTCTGCGATAATATTCCTCCGCGTGAGGATGCGAGGATCCTTGGGATGTCCACGGCTGGGTGCTGGACGTACGGTACTCCATGGTCATGGTGGTTGTAGGTACTCCGAAGGCGCTGGTCGCCCTTGTCACGGGGATCTCCCTGACGGTGTTTCTGGATCGATGGCCTTCGGAAGAGAGGACGTCGTCGCGCGAAGTGTCCGCCGTCCGGAATCCGTTCGACTCGCCTTCGAAGTTCTGAAACATAGAGTCGATTAGGAGAGAGTTGGCAAAGGAGATGCTGCAGGAATTGGAAACGATCGCGGCTCGGGCGCCGCAGAAACCGGTTAGGAAACACCCAAGGTGACTGTAATTAAATCAGCTCCCCGAGGGATCGCGCAGGAATTCGTCATCACGATCGATGATGATGGCCTTGATCGGGCTCCTTTGCACTCAAAATTATGCAAATTCCTGTGTTCTCACACCACACCAGAAGGGTCCCCGCGTGCCGAAGACGAAATCGCGAGGCGGAGAGCGCAAGGAAGGAGTAAAGATTCGCAGCGCCATAGCGATGATTCAGATTGGCAAACAAACGAGCGCTGGATTCTAAGCTGATAGGAGCATGCCGTGTTTCACATTCCACAAGACCCAGGACGCCCGGAAAAGCCCCGCAGCGTAAGGCGAGAAGCTGCAAAGAGCGTTTTCTTGTTGGTCGAGGGAAGCGTGCGGCTAATCCTAAGCGCCGTTAATCCGCGCACCTGGCCCGAAGCCGTTTCGGGCGCCGTTCTGAGGGGACTGTGACCAAGAGCACCGCGTAGAGGAGGTCAAGGCAGCGCCGCGACTGGCGACAACAGCCCCGCAACACGAACGAACGCCCACGACGACTACGATCGATGTTTGCAGTGCACGCCTAACGAGAAGGGACTGTCCGTAACTCGACTCTCGCGGACTCCCCTGGCCGAGCGAGGAAACCCTTATGCAGCAGTAATGAGTGCGAACAGAATTACCGCCGCCGTGGCCGAGGCCAGGTGACCTCGGAAGTGAATCTGCACCGGTTTCGGGCCGCGGCCACGCGCGCAAACAATCGGAAATCGCCGTGTGGACAAAACAAGCAAGCGACACCCGTAGAACCACCTACAACTACTGTTCGAGGGACTCTTTGGACCGAAAGATGCTCGTACAGAAAAAGATAAGAGAGCAAGCCGTGAACCAGAGATAAGAGCGTTGAAATCACGTGGGAGTTGAGCACACCAGCCGCGCCTCCGGGTTTCATTCCACATTCGTTTCGTAGCTGTGAATTCCAGGTCTCGAATTGCAAACACGACATCCAAAGAGCAAAAAGCAGAGTTACAAATGGAGAACCGGTCATCGTTTACCCAAAGATCGTTTTAGCAATCCGAAACGCTCCGAAACAACTACAAAAACAAGGAGAAATGATTTTGCCAGATAGCGATTTAGCGAGCGACAAGAGGCAAGAGTAAGGCTGGGGAAGGAAGGAGGCAAACGCGAATTCCGCGAAGCTTCGTTTAAAGACAAACAAACGGAGAATCGGCCAACAGTTGCGCAAAGAAACTCGAAAACGCGGATGGTCGCGCGAAGATTGTAAACGATCAAGCGCTCGTTTTGGAACTCATCGGAATCTGTCGTTGCTGAGCACCACTTCCTTTTGCGGAATGCGGGGGGCTTTGTTTCTACAAACTATTTGCGGAGCTCTCGAGGCGGCCACTCCTCCGCTACAGCACAAACACTCTTGGTATCGATGACGTCGTGCGGAAGCAAGCGAGCGGCCCGCAAAACCCTGATTCTCCACTTCAGATCTGATCACAGATCGGGAGGGAGGAAAGACATTCTGAGGCGTAAAACTGAAACACTCGACGCTGAAAACTTTTTGTGAGCCCCGGTCGCTTTTTTATACATTCACAACCTCTCAGAAACGTCCAAGAATTTTGGACGCGCAGCACTTTTCGCCTCGGGTCCACCTCATCCGAAAATCACGTATTTTCAGTGTGCATTTAGGCATCGTTTAACGAGATTCAAACTTACTCTCTGCATCTGCGTCAACATTGGAGGCGGCGGTGGCGATTCTGAAGGGGGCACATCCATAGCGGGAAGATCTGAAACAAGGAAAACTGTAAATCTTAGGAACACAGAGCACCGCCAACGTGGGTCTTTTGGGTTGACGCGATAAGCGGCGAAGGACGCCGAAGGGTGGAGGCGCAGGGAAACGGTCCGAAACCTTGTGAGTCCACTCTGAACGCGGCAACAGGTCCTTGAGATCGAGGTTTCGAAGGAATGCAAGGGCGGAGATTGCCTAACGAGGGCAAAAGACAAAAAGGAAAGTACGAACGATTTAGAAATGGGAGGAGAACCTCCAGGGGACTCGGATCGATCGACTCCCGCGAGAAAAGTGTCAACACGTCGTCGGCGCTATCTCCAACGGAATTCCGCGCCGATCGTCTTCGCGTGAGGCCTTGCGGACGCGGCGCCGCAGCCGATCATGGTCACTCGCGACGACCTTAACCGCTCTTCCAAATAATCGTTCATTCTCACGGACCATTTCCTGCCTCTTTCGGAACCTTCAATTAACCTCCTCGGCTCCCTCCCGCCTCCTTCTAGGCCACCGGACCTCAATCCGCTAATAAAGGGGAAGGCGCTCGGTTGGGGCTACAGCATCATTCATATTAGTTACGCGCTTTTCCAAATCGCCTATCACCAATCTGGAATCTGACTAAGTCCACCGCGACTTGCGAGTTAAGATAAATTTTAAAAATATCTCTTACCACTGCTCTCGGCCGGCGCCATTTGGCTCCTCGGTGCGTCCGCATAGATCTTGCCGTATTTCGCGTAGCGCTTCATCGAGCGTTCCAAGTCGGCGTCGATCTCTTTCTTCGTGTACCTTCCTGCGCTGGTCACCGTGATCGGAATCTGCGTTTCGTAGCTCCTGACCGTAGGTTCGCTCGGCGGAGGCGACTTGGATTCGTCGCCGCTCGAGGTCTTCGCCACGTCCACGGAAATCTCGGTCCTCTGCAACGTTTCCTCAGAGTCCTCGCGTTTCTTCAACTCGCAGGCGAGCACGTGCGGCGATCCCGAAGATCCGATCGCAGAATCTGCTCGCGTGGAGGACGTCGACGGCTTCTCGGAGTCAAAGGTCCTGACCGTGCGGCTCTCGCTCTCTTTCTTTTCTCCATCGGCGCTCTGTTGAATCGTCGTTACACTTGTCACCACAGTCGTGTAAGTTGGCTTCATGTCCACGGATCCAACAGATGTCGTTACCAGCGACGTCGCGTCCGGAGGAGGGGGAAGATCCTCATCCAGGCTTTCGTCGGTCCTGAAACAGGGTGCGGTGATTTCAACTTGAAGAAACGGGGTTCGAACCCTTTCGAACCAAGGAGGCTTCGGGCCATGATCGAAGATTCGTCGCGAGGGTTCGAGCAGATGGATTGGTCCAGGAGCGAGTCGCGGCTTCGATCGAGGTTGATCGACATCGACTGCACCGAGAGAACTTCTTCTTCACGGCGGTGGAATCTGAAACGAACGAGTTTAGGGGTCACCGGAGCGAAGACGAAAAGGAAAATATGGCGATGTTATCTTGAGCGGCGCCGTGGGGGGCGTGCGGAATCGAGATGGCGTATTTATGGCGCGACAGCCTAGAACCGTCTTTTCGAAGGACGCAGAACAGAAGCAGGAGTTTACGGATCACAATATCGCTGGGGAAATTCTGATTTTGACCAAATTTGCGACCAAAGCCTCGACACTCACGAAGTCAAAATTCGGATCTTGGCTATCACTTAAAGAAACACCACAGAAGACAAAAAGACAGAAGCAAGCAAAACAACGCGAGATTCATTCCCTCAATGATACGTATGAAATGGATTACGAAATAAGGCAAATTCCGAAGCGCGACAGATCGTAGGCGACGGTCCAAAAGAAGCGCCTTGAGCAGCGAGCGAGAGGACTCCGAATGGAATCAGTTTTGCCCGAATTCCTTCGAAAATTCCAATTAATCTCGCACAAACAAAAGGATTCCCCGATCCATCAGCCTCTCTCTCACTTGCCCCCAACAACCGCGGCGACACCTGCGACGTGTTTGCAACTCTCGCGGGTTCTTCTTTCTTGGGGACTCCTAACGACGCGCCGTTTTCTTGTTTATGCGAGAGAAAGCCGCGCGAAGCCGCCTCGAACCGGTCCTGCTTCGCAACCCGGGGAGTCTTCCACCTGACGGCGGCAAATCGATCGCAGCCGCGCGGGAGGACAAAGCGAGTTGGCTGGATTCATAAATCCCAATTAGGTGTGCACAGCTGAGAGGCGACGCCGTGGGAGCGATCGGGTGGACGCTGGACGAGCAGGAGTTGCGGTGAAGCGTGGGAGCGCGGTTACGGTCAGGGGAAACCATCGATTACAGCTTCTGTAAAGGGAGGATCGCGCTAATAACGGGAAATTCTTAGGGAAAAGCCAGTAAAATAGCCTCAAAAATCGTGTTTTCCAAGCTCCGCACGGAAACATCGAAGATTGCAGGAAATCGCCGCGCTCGCGTCGGAAAATGATTCTTCGCTTTTGGAATTCCGCAAACAGGAAATGTCACTTAGTCACGTTCTAAGAGGGCGGAGAGAAACGGCTAGCCACCCACCGGGAATGGGCCAGACCCAGAGGAGACCTGGAAAAGAAGCCCGGAAAGACTCACTGTGGAGAGAAATTGGAGGCGGTGGCGAATCTGTCGGCGACGGAGACGACGACTTCGGATTGATCGCGATCGGCGTCGGCCATTTTCTGAAAAACCCGAATTCACAAACATTCATTTTGTATGCGGACGGCGAAAGCCGAGGCGAAGAAGAAAGAAGACGCTGACTAAGCCGGACTGTACGAATCCGGGCACAGCGGCTGGTTACGGTGATTTGCGAGGGAGCTGTAGTTAAGGACTCTGCAGGGAGAGAAGAGCTCGTTTGCAGGCAATCGATTTCAGATTAGAGGATTTTGATGTTTATGGCGAACGGTGACGAACCCAAATGTGGCAAAACGTTTTTTTCGAAGGATAAGCCTGTGGGAAATGGCATTGGGCGTCGCAAAATTCGGAGGTGTGTGAGAACTGGCTCAGAGGGTCTTCTTGGCAATATTGCAGCTAAATATTGTTTTTCCTTGTACGTTTTTAATTTTCTTGGTCTCGTGCTCCCCACGCCCATTAGCCCCTCTCCTCATTAATCTCTGATTCCATCGCTACCTTCGAATGTTGCCGATCGATCAACTGATATCGATCTCCGTGCTGCTTCCGAGCCGTGGGACGCAAATCGCAAATTGGCGAACCCTCCTGTATCGGATTATAATTTGATAAGCACGCTTTTCAAAGATGTTCAAAAGCTATTTCCGTGAAGTTCTAAGCGTTTGTGGGGCGAAACTGCAAAACGAAAATCCTCTAAAAAATCCAGTTTTGACTGTTTTTGATCCTATAAAATAAATAAAGGCGAGTAAACAACGCAACGAGAGGACAACCTAACGTAAAAAGCCCCAATTACGGAACAAGAATTCTTTCTTCGGGTATAATTCCACCACTCAAAGCCTCCTAAATCATCCACTTCTACGTAAACCTTCTCGGATGACTCGATTGATAAATATCTCCGACCCTAAAAGGACCCTAACTGTTTCAGAGTAAACACGGAACCCCAGTGCTATCCAAGACGTACCTTCTGCCGTTTCCATTCCTCGTAGGATAACATTTGAGGTCACGAATACGAACAGGGGCTTGCAAAGTGACCAACTGTTACAGAAGCGAAAGTTTCAATAAAATCAATTCCCGGCGGCGGCGCTTTCAAGATCGCGGCGATTCCAAAACGCCATTCGGGGTGAATCAGAGGAAGCAAAGAAGATGTGAACGACGACGCCGCGGGCGATACGATCGCGTTTGTTTGCTCAGAGGAGAATTTGAATTTGGCGCTCCAAAAAATGGATTTTGTCGTGACGAAAAGGTCGCAAAGTGGGTAGGGAGAGGTGCGGATTTGGGTTCGACTGGATCAAGCCGGCAGCTTTGGAAAGGATACAGAGCCGAAGAGATCCGCGCGCTGAACATGCTCGAAATCTCCGCGTGTTTCTACGGAAGCGCTACCAGCCGCGGAAGCGCTACCAGCCGCCGTTCCCAACAAATCAATCCACTTCCAATTCCTCAAATTCAAAAACCGACCTTTACAAGCACCTTTTCGATCGTGATAGTCGCAAGCGCCTCCCTCGAGCTGCTCGGGTCTTCGGGCGTCGCAGAGGACTCGTGCTGCTCCTCGGCTTCGGATTCTTCAGCTTCTGAGAGGAGTTCGTTCTCCTGAGTCAATTTCGTTCCCGCTTCAGGCGAACTTGTGCCGTACTTCTCCCTCAGAATCCGGCTGAGGATAGGAATCTTCGACTGCGGCTTCTCCACCACGGTTTCCGGGGTTTTCGCGTCCTTTTCGTCTTCGGAATCTTCCTCCTCTTCGAGTTCTTCCGGTTCGGCCAAAGGCGGCGACTTCAGAATCACCGACGTTGAGCAGTTCGCTGTGCTGAAGGATGCGGCGAATCGGTGCGACGAGGCGGAACTTTGGCTCCGGAGATCGTCGCTTTCTTCCTGCAAAGTTGCGCAAATTAAAACAAAACGAAGATCGATTGTTTTTGAATGTAGCCAAATAAAAAAAAGCAAAAACAGTTCAGATCATCCAAATATACTTAGTAAGTTTCCAGCCAAATTCTTCCAAGCCGCGATTACGAAAACGTTCTCGAGCGGCCAAGAAACAAATGCAAAGGTGGGCGCGCGGGCGCGGCCAGGACGCAGCGCCTTTGAAGGTCATCGAAGGGTCAAAGGACGTCGTACAGTCGTGAAAGGGCCACCCGCAAGAATCGATCGGCATGGTGGCACACCTTGGCGGCTCGTGCGCTCTTGAGGGGCGCCTGGGTGAAGGGCGTCACGCCGAGAACAAGAATACGCAAATTAAGGGATCAAGAAGGGAACGGGAGGTCAGTTGTGGCCAGTATGCGGCTATTTGCGGAGCGCTCGGAAGTCGCTTATCAGAGAAAGAGAAGAATCACCGACACTTGGAGGGAACCTAAATCTGCGCAATCCACTGACCGGAGCTTGTAAATCAGTCTAATTGGATTTGGAGCGGATGCGCGAAAAGAGGTTGTCTTGCAAGTTTTGCAATCAATTTCAAGGTCTTTTGCAGGTTCTCCAGACTTTGAAGGTCAAGCCGGCGCTTGAAATAAGCGAACTTAAACAACCCTGGTTCCCAAAAACCAAGATGTGCACAAGAACTCACCTCGGTGATCGAATCCAAGTAACCGTATCCGCCTGCAAGTGGCGGCACCTCGGCGAAGAACTGCTGTACAGAGAATCCTCCCTGGGAGAGCTCGAATCCCTCGAACTCCTCAATCTCGGATCCGTTTATTAGCTGCTGCTGGCCATTCGAAGCGTAGAACGTGCGGTTCTCCTCGCGCCGATAAGGGGGCACGCGGTACCTCTCGAACATCCCGAACGACGTCACATCTTCGTCGGATCCCCGCGGGATCAGATCGGTTTCTAGGAGAGCTGTGAGGGTCGCGATGGAAGTGGGCGAAAGCGGCGCTGCCTCGGAAGTCCGCGGGGGTTCTGGCGATGCCTGCGGCGTCCTCTCGGGCGAGGATGAGTTTCGGGACATTGGCGGAGTCAGATACTGGTCGAAGGAAGAGGGAATCGACTCGATCGACTGGAACTCCGCGGTTTCTGCATCCGAAGCCGCCGACGAAGAGATCTCGGATCGGCAACGGAGGCGTGGAGCGGAAATCGAAGGATCCGGCTGTAGCAGAATCCACTTGCACGCGATCACAGCGGCCTGAAACGGAGCACGTGAATATGGATCGAAAAACAATGTGGTCAGAGCAAATAAACGCCAATCGCTTAGATCGTATAGCCGCGCAAACCGTTCCATTAGTCCTAAGAGGCTTCGAATATTTCAAGGATCTTAGCAGAAGTGTTTGCTGGAGGAAGGAAAAAGCACTTTTAGTTGAAATGTTCGACGCGATTCAGGGGTCGAATAAATTGGTAGGACTCAAATAGAAAGTGAGAAAAGATTCAGAGGCGAGAAACCAATAGGACAGAAGCGAGAACATTGTAATCGATACAGATCTTCAGTTGAGATTTTTTCAGATTGCACGTACGGTTCTTGGCTGCGGGCAGCTTGCATGGCTGGTTCTGGCTTCAATCTTCGAAAATAAAAGAAGACTAGCGGAGAGTAGTTTTTATCAAAAAAGTTCGAACAGCGAGTTCCAGAATTTAAATATACGACACGTTGTTGTCTTGTCAGCGCTAAAAAGAGCCTTGACTACACAGAAAACCGAGAAACACTGAACACGGCCACTTGTACAAAAGAAGAGTTCATTTGCGGGTGCTTTGGAGCTTAAAAGGTCCGTCGCGAAACGATTTGTTTTGATCGGCGGCGAGGTCAACAGCGACGGCGTCCTTCGCCAGAAGTTCTACGCGGCGCCTAAACCGGTAGAAATGCGCGAAATGGCGAAGTTGGCGAGAAAGTGAATAAATCACAGTGAAATTAGCGATCGCGACGATTAATCGAGTTCGCAGCGGAGGGGAGAAAATGGGGTGAAAGGGAGAGGAGGGGAGGTAGGAGTTGGGAGGACGGTAGCCTCGACGATTAGGAGCCGGTGAGGGAGCGCGAGGGCCACTCGAGGAATCTGTTGACGGCGCGGAACTCGCGCGGTCACCGCGAAAAGCACACAAAAGAAGACGCGGCAAAGATTAGGAGAGACTGGAGCGAGGAATCGGCGGAGAACCGCAGATTTGGGATCGGAGAAAGGATGTATGTACTCTGTGTGATGAACTCGTGAATGGAGTGGAAAATGGGAATTAGGAGAGAGAACACGGGAGATGGGATCGGAGGAACTGAAATGGAGAGGAGGTCGAACGCGATGGAGCCGATTAAGGCTCGGGTGGAAGGAATTTCCACATTCCTCACGACTTATCCCACAAATCCAACTTGCCTAGAGTCACTTTAATCAAACTCCAACGCTACCCACAACAACGCCCTAACCTTCCGCTCCGTTGCTAGGAGTCCACCGCTACCTGTTTACTGACAGTTGCAGAGGCCAGCGCGGGATTTAGACATCAAACAAGACCTGGACAAACAAGGAGCGAGGGTTGAAGGGTTTGGGGAGGTGGTAAGGACTCTCGAACTCGAGAGAAACACAAACCAAACAAGTCAGTTCGGACGATTAGGAGAGAAGAACGCTTTGCATGAATTAAGTGGTCGTACCTCTACTTGGGATCGGAAGTTTCCCACGCAAGCCGGCTACGGTGGGGCAGACAACGGAAATCCAGTCGTCTTCTGTGGACATTTTCAGTTTTTTCAACATTCGATATTCCAAAAATGTTTTGCGGTGAAAACATGAGGAGAACGGAAGGACGTTCGAAGCTGTACGGATTGAGAAAAGACTTACGAAAACTGCGGAGATCGCGGCGCAGAGGAATGAGTCGAAAGGAGATTCGAGGGGCGGCGGAACTGTTTGGGTGGAAATGGAGACAAACTGGCGGCGGCGCGAGGTGTTCGGAGGATCGTCGACGTCCAGTTCGAGGCGTTCGGCCATTTACCTGAAGGAAAGAAAGTTTCCGAGATAATTGAGTTCGTTTTTAGGAGGCGATTTGAGCGAAGTGGGTAATGCGCAAGGAACGGCCGGAGATCGTGTCGGCGAATGCTTGTAGAATTCAGAATTTTTCGCAATTGGACTGGCGGATAGGAACGACTGAAAGCCACAAAAGAAAATTTTGATCGACTCAAATAAAACTTATATTTTTGCTAGAACGCTGAAAACCGTAAGAACTCTCCGTCAACGTCCTATGAAAAATCCGCGAAAAATCAATTTACGCTTGAACAGTTCTATGGAATCGAATGACCCGTGATTGACCGTTAGTGCAAGGATTGGATCTTCCTTAAATTGCGCGCGATTCTTAAAAAAATTTTTGAGGAGTCGTGTCATAAGCGTTTAGAGAAACGACGCAGCCGCACTAAATAATTCAAAACAAAGAGTCGAAGCAAAACGTTGGTTGAAAGACATTTGATGCCCAGCTCGGCTTCAGAAACCCGACTGCAGCTTCAATTGGATTATGCTGGTGGAGACGAGTCCGGTGACGAACGCTTCATTGCATCGAAATCCCAATTTTAGAGCTACAATAACTAACAATACCAGGGAACTTTCGATGTTCTAAATCTTGGTCAACGCTATTTTTCTTCCCAGACGAACATTTCAAGCAAACGGTTAATTGGGTCCGCCGAGAATCGGTTATTCTGTGGGGCGAAATAATCCTATTACGTTTTCACGCCCGTTTGGCGACGCTAAGCAAACATTTGATTGAATGGTGCGAGGTGGCCATAAAGTGAAACAACTTGGAACCCCAACAGAGAACGCGAAACCACAGGAAACGTGGGAAACTTCACTTTTCGGATCCCAAATGTTCTAATCTAGCACGGCACTTCCTTATTAACAATCAGCATCCTTCCTCAATCACAACAAACGTCATCTGACTCCTCCACAAGGGAACCACTTGAGGATTCCCAAGCCTGAACCGGAATCAGCGCCCATTGCAACAATCTTTTCTCGCCCTTTAATCTCCTTTTCTTATTTCTTTACCACGCAGCGGTCATCTGACCTTGGAATGCACAACACGTGACTCCACTCGCAAATTCGGAAATCCGAAACGATTCCAGAACATTTAAATCGCCGAAAAGTCAACAAAACGATGAGTAAACAAGTGAGGAGAAGGAAGAAGCAGTGAGAAGTACGACTCCGCGATTAGAACCACGATTTGCATATTCAAGTGGAGGTCGAGGCGTGCACGCGAAACAGCGAAAAGCAAACGATCGACGCGGAATCAGTTTTCAATTGGATCGCGATTGGATTCGACGGAAGAAGAAGAGATAAAGAAGACAAAACAATCGAAAATGGGCCGACGGGACGCCGCCGCGCGGATTACGGGGGATCTCGTCCCCTCCGGTGACCACATTGCGCGGATTAAGGGCCAAGAGCACGATGAAGATGCTGAGGGAAGAAAGCCTGGGAACGCGGGATCGCGGTGTGGGAACGGGGTACTGATAAGCGGGGAGACGCCGGTGGTAAAAGGGCTGCGAGTGAATCACGGCTGGAGCGAAGAAGTGTACAGTTACGCTACGCCGATGCCGCCGGAGGGATCTCGGGTCAAGGGAAGTGATAGCGATCGCCGAGAGGCGCCCGAGCGGAAGGCGGCTCGATTTGAAAGCGATTTGACCTCCGATGTGCTGAAATGAACTGCGCGAGATGGAAAAAGGAATTTCGGAATTTCCGAAAGTTCTGCGGCTCTAAACATATTAACAATTTATACCAAGATACTTAAACAACATGTTCGAAATTCAAATCGTCCCAGATCTCTATCATGTGTTCATTCGCGTGGACAGTCCTGAGATGCAAGTTCCCGAGTTTAGCGAGAAGCACTTTCTTCTCGTGCTCGGTTTCAGTTCTCCAATCCTCCACTCAGAACTTCGGGAAACTGCATCAAAAGAGTTACTTGGTTCACGAAATGGACGCGGTAGACCTTGCAGAGGGCGTCGAAGTCGAATTCTATTCTTCCTCCGCCAACTTCCACGCGGTTCTTGAACTCCTCATAATAAAGTTTCAAGATCTCTGGCTCAATCTGCCTCCGAGTAGCCCCGTCCGTGGACATCGTCAGGATCCGAGCAATGTCGAATATGCCGGAGCCTTCAAAGACCGCTTGGAAGTCAATAAAAGAGCGAACGCGGTTCGCGAAGGCTCCGTCGGAATCCAGTTCGAAGAGGACATTGTTGGTCCAAAGGTCTCCGTGTGCGAGCGTTTTTGGAAGACCTGAAAAAGTACGTTCATCGCAGTAAAGAAACTTTTTACTCACCGTATTCCTTGTACACATCACAAGCCGAGTATTGCCGCCACTTCTGGCTTTGAATGTAGGGAAGAATCTTTTCAACCGCTTTTCCGAAAACTTCTGGTTCTTTGGCTGCAAGGATCTTCAAAGGTTTCACAGCCGGACAGACAACTGCGTTGGAGGCAAAGAAAACGTCCTTGAAATGGCCTTCCCAAACCGATTGTGCGAGAGAAAAAGTGGCGTGAAATAGCGATTTCACGAATAAGGCTTCGAACCTAAATCAGTCTTCAATCTTCAAGTCTTCAAGCGAGAACATCTCTCTCACCTGCATTTCGCTCAAACTTTTGAACGGCTCCACAGAACAAGCGTCCACAATCGCTTCCATTAGGATACATCCAACTTGGCTTCCTGGAATCGCTTTAATCGTCTTGTAAACTCTCGGAACAGCGAGATCGGCCAAGAGAGGAGCACAGCGCTCGTAGAATTCGCATTCACAGTTGTGCATGGAAGTGACGACGGAAGCGTCGATTGTGTTCTAAATCGCGGAAATTGAGATCCGAGAATTTGAGGTCCCCTTACCTCGTCATGATACAGTCCGTCCATAGTCTTTTTTCATTTTCTCAGCAACCCTCTGCCACCTTCGTTTCCTTCAAAATTCCATCAAATCAAGTATGTTCTTCTTGAAGCGTTTCCAGCACCCATTTGATCGAGAAAGGCGTCGATCCAATACATTCTTCTTGTGACTCCCTCTACTGGGATAGAGATTCAAAACAAGATAAGAAAACCCGACTCACCGCCGCTATCTTCCTCGCAACTCAGGAATCATGGTCACGACCTTCTATTGGCGATGCGCGATCGCGGAAACCTGTTTCCAGGTTAACACGCTGAACAGGTCACAATTGATGCACAAATTTTATGTTTCACGTGTAGTTCATAGAACGCGGAAACCTGGAAATTATCTATTCGAGATAGTTCCACACAAACAAGCGAAACTGGTCAAAATAAGCGAAAACGGCTTGAACCCCAGAAAACGAGATTCTGAAAAAAACAGCTGAAATTCGTTGGCATCGGCATGACTCCTGCAACGAAAGTTCGCCGCAGAACTTCGCATGTTCAATTCGCGGATCTGAAGCGCGAGAATGGGGAGATGAGCTTTCGTTTCAGCTTCGGTTGTTTCTCTGCCAGCTGAATCGTTTCGTTCTCTCTAATCTGGCGAGTATTTCTGGTAAACTCGTAAGTTTCAAATCCCTGTCGAATCGGGGCATACCGATGAGCAGAAACTGGGGTAGGCAAACAACGCAAGGCGAATGAAGATCATGAAAGTGCATCCTAAGTAGCGATAGGTGCTTTTAACCAAAGAAGTGGACACAAGGATTGTTTCTGGTAGTTGAGCAACGAAGCGACAAGGATTGTGGATTTCCGAATCAACGCTGAATCTAGCCTCGTCAGATCATCGGGCTTGTGTCGGGCATAGGAGTGATCCCGCCTAACGGGCCAATCAGCCCGATAAAAACATTATCCCGATCGCGAACGGGTCGGTCCGAGGTCGGGTCGAATCGGGTTTTTATTGGACAAGAAAGAATCGGGGATTGGAGGATCATCGATAAAGGACCAAACCCATAATTCATCTTAATTCTCCTATTGAAACCAACAAGCGGGAAATCCTCTTCTCAGTCTCAAATCCGCCCGATTCTGCTAACCTAATGGGAGCTGTGCTAACCGACCGTATCCTCGCTGACTCTCGAAATGTTCCCCTCGAGACAATCCCCAAATTAACCACCGCGTCACCCTGTTCGTCTCATTAGGCGTCTCCGCGTCTTTCGCGACGTCGGCGGATTTGTTTTTCGGTCTGCTTACCGCCGAGGGCGCCTGGGATCCCCTCGACCCCCGTTTAGGCGTGCACTCGAGAGGAAAATGGGCCGCCAGACAGCGAGCCTGGCGCTTAGAAGAGATTCAATTCGGACGCGACGGCGACTCGTCTTCGGCCAAAACAGGCGAGGAGGGGACGAGACTGGCGTCACGGCCGATTTCAGGTTCCTCCGCGGAGCTGTTGCAATTCGGGGTCAAAAACCCGCTTGTTCGGAGGAAACCGCATCGATTCTTGTTTTTTGGACCGTTGGGTACAACGTAAGCCGCGCATTCGCATTCCAGTAATTCCCAAGTTTGAAACGTTTTATTTCAAGTGAATTTCGAGTTTTTGGACTTATTGTTAGTTTCTCCCTTGATTCCCGAATTCAGCCGTTGCGCCCGGCCCCCAAGACTTACCCGGGAAATCTTCTCGAAACCCATTTATGAAACCACCCGCCCAAAACTCTCCTCTTCTGATTGCTGCTTTTCAGAAAAGTCACCCAGGCAAACAATTTCGCGAAACAGTCCTTCTCCCTTTTCTTCCTCTCAGGACCTCCGTTCGCCAAGAACAAAAATATTTTGTGCTCACGTTGTTTTTGGATTTGACTTGTTTTTCTAGTGGTCGCGCTGGACACCGTCGAGAGATGCGAAATCGCTCATTTCTGCGTTGTCGTCAAAACAAAGGCGCAGAACGGCGACAAGACGGAGGCCTCGAATCAGCGATATTTTGTGTTGAACTCGCGTTCTCCCTTTCCAGTGAGGAGTTCCTGCGCTGGGCCCTCAAAAAGTTCCGTCGTGGTTCTTTTCAAAAATTAATTTGCCTCTGTTGCGCGCGTTTCAGTTTTCAATAAAAGAGGAGATACTTGACGAGGAGAGGACACCGCCGAAGGGCTTCGCAGTCGATCCCGGGCCTCCGTAATCCTCGCCTTGACGTCGTCGTCGCCGGCGCATTAATCAGAAATATCGTGGCAAACAACAACAAGTTGGAGTCGCCTCCTTCCGCTCCTCTCTTCCGATTGTCCATTTAGAGCGTGGCGAAACGCCGCGGCCTCCACTCGTCCTTTTCTGATTTTTGCCTCTGGCTGCGCCTCGCTATCGATCGCATCTCCAACGCGCTCCAACGACGCGCGAAACTGAGAGTCCTGGACTTAATTAGAGCCGCGACAAACTCCGAAAACGTCTTCTTTTCGAAGCTCGAGTTCTCGTTGTTTGGAGGGCCAGGAGTCGTCCTCGGGGATTCGCCGCGTCCTCCCCAACTGTCCTCCGCCCCTCGCTCGTCCGTTCATCGATTCCCCGTTTCCGCTAATTGCCTCTAATTTGCATATTTGTTCGTTCTTGCAACGACCTCTTCGTCTTCGCTGCAACCTCGTCAGAGTCCTCTGGCTGCACCTATTACGAATGCATTAATGTATATTGATCCCCTGAGGGTCGCGTGTCACCGCAGGGTCACTCACCACTCAGAGGTCCAGACCGCCAGGGGCTCCTAAGGACCCTGAAGACTCCGGCAAATTTGATTATCACAGGAAGCTGCCGGCGGGAGTCTTTTAGGGCTTCTCAGCACCTAATCTTCAATTCCGCGTCTTCTTCGTCATCCCGCGCTTCTTCGAAACTCGGCAGTTAACGCGATTACGCCGATTACCGTCGGCGTTGGCTCAAAAACGGTCTCACGCGTTCTCCTCGGTGGACTTGGGTCGCATGGAACTGGCGCTTATCTAATCGCGATTCGCCGCCCGGAGCGGCTTCCACGCGGTCCGATCCAGCGAATCCCGGCTACGGTCTCTGTTTCCGGGATTCCCACACCGGCGTGCTCACACCGGCACTCTCCACTTGGATACTTACTCACGGAGGTGGAATCACAGCTTGGCCTGGATCCTGGCCAACTTCTCCCTGCCGGCCGCCGAAAGCAATAAAATCCGCAAAATGTTACACCCAATTTTATTACATTATCGAACGCACACGTTCCTGCGCGTCACGTGGACCCTCTTCGCCACTCCGTCGCTCCCTCTTCCGACTCCTCTCGCGTCTTCTTCGATCCTCTCGACAAAAGCTGTCAACCCACCACTTCAAACATTCATGTTACATCTGTGTGTAGCCGCGAGTGTTTGGCCGCTTTGTGACTCGCCGCGTTTAGCGCCTCTTCCAAAGGCTATCAACAAATTGGCAATTTTAATTTATGTTCCCTCCTCGATCGCTCGTTTTGTGGGGCTTCAAACTCAAAGTAGGTTTTGTTGGACATGCGGAAGTGAAATCCGCCTAAGATACACTTTTGTGCCAAGGTTTAGAACTTCCTTATTCGCCTCTTTTTGCGTCCGGACGCTTCAATTGCAACTGATAACTTTTTTGTAGAGATTTGGGAGTCGGAGCCGCTAATTGAATCACACGGAGCTACTGAGGTGTTTACGTGACTGCCGAGCCTGTTTTTCAGGGTGCTAGAAGAAGTTGGGCGCGGAGGAACGAGGTTAAAGGAATTCGATGTCTTTGGATTTTGGGTGTCAGGGAGCATCGCCGTTTTACTAAAAATCTACTTTTCTAATTTACTAGGAAAGAAACTCTTCTCAGTTCATGCTCAAATATTTCTGGATATTCGTTGGCTTTATACCTACTAAATTCTTTGTCATCCTCTCCTAATCCTCGTTGCCATCTGGCCAAAATCGATCTCTCTGCTTCAATCCCGCACCAGAATCCCTAATCATGTTCCTTGTAACGCCTCTGGGTCCTCACTACCGTCCTCGCTTGGCTAATTATGTCGCTTATCCGCGATTGTTTACATTGCACGCGTGCCTTTAATCCGCGTGACAAAAACGCCAATTTCACGCGTTCGGCTCCTCAAAACTCGTTCTCCGACTGTCAATTAAACTTTTTGTTTTCGGTATTTGTCGGGTCGTTGCTCGCGATTACGATCTGTCGGGATCCCCGTGGAGACCGAAAGGAGCCTCACCGTCCGTTTCAGATTCCCCCGAATCACCCAAACGTCTTCGAGGAGCGTCGCCGTTGTATGCTCAAGTCGCTGACGAAGCGCAGATTTCGGATTCGGAGGCGGAGAGCGAGTGATGTGGTGATATGGGATGCCGTCTGTCGAAGACCGTAAGTCAGCCCGATTTGGCGGGCGAACCCTCGCCCTCGGCTGCCGCAGTCGCCGACGGCGCCCCGCAGAAGCCGCCAAAAGCCGTGGAGGAGTCCCCGAACGGACATCTCCCGGCCCCCGACGTTCCCTCGCCCACAGGCGCCTTGGCGGAGCGGAGGAGTCCCGCCTTCGGGCAGATGACCAACGGGCAGTCGGTACTCCACAGGCGCGATACGCCCCATGGCTCTTTGCTGGAGAACGTTTCCAATGGCCAGAAGAGGTGAGCTCGGGGCTTCCCCAACGAGGAAATCGGACCCAGTTGCGGGAATTCATTAAGTTCGTTTCGATTGGCATGTGAGTGCGGCAGCCGCCTAAACATCAGGTTTCTGTCGCCCCCACGCATACGGAAGCATTACAAGGTCCAAAGCGAAATGCTCTGAGGCTCGGTTCTTGGAAATAGCATTCCCCATTAGAGTTCTCCAGCTGCTCGTTGAGGACACCAAAAACATGAAATATTAATAAATAACGGATCCGTCAAAGAGAAGTCATTTGAAAAGTCAGTGGATTCGAGCTCTCATCACTCATTCCGTTTTGTGAATGTTTCATCATTTATATAATTTCAAAACTTGGTTCCAAGCAAACTCTGGCTCTGCCTGTGCAAGGATGAAACGGGGCCAGTTCCGTTTTTCGGTCAAACTCAAGAGCTAGATATCCCAACCCCACAATCTCCACCATGGACACCGGAAACCACTCTTTTTCCAGTGCTCCTGCCGATCCTACGCAGACCACGCCACTCTGCTCGAAGCCAATCAGCCAAACCGAAAGCGCGAGTCAAGCCGACTTCTTCAAAATGCTCGACGAAAAAATTGCTCACGTAAGATTTTATTTATTTTGAAACTTCGACTTTCTTCGTTTTCAGGGTGCTGGAGAGTTTCCGGATTCCGACTTGGACGACTAAAAGCGTCTCCGGTTCAGAACCGCCGGCGGAATCTGTGATAAGCGGCGAAGCGCCGAAACGCGCCGCCGCGACCTCCGAAAATCCTTTGGAATATTTTTTGTTTTCGATTGTACAACCTTTGTTGCCAGGAAATACACGGTTTTATGCTCCCGCTGAGGTTCTCCGCAATCGCAGATCGAAATCGCAATCCATCTGAAGACCTGTTCAGATGCTTCGACGTTGGCGTATATTTTCTAGCGACTTCGAAAGATTCTCCGCGAAGACGACCACTTTCCACGCGGCTTCCCATGGGAAAAACCTATATGTATACCGTACGGCGGCGAATGGTTTGCTTGGGTTCGCGGCGGTCGGATTTCGAGGAAAAAGCAATGGTTACGAGCATTCGCGTCGCTTTCCGCCTGCTTCCAGGGCTCACCGGAAGCATCCGGCTTAACCCTTAAAGTACCTTAATGCTCGTCTCGGATGAAACCAACCGAGAAAGGCGGATTTTGTGCTCGAATGGACCTGGAGCCTGAAAGCGATTTCCAGGCGCCTTCTTAGCGCCGTTAGTCACAATTGCCCGAACTCAATAAGTGGAGTGTCATGCACGCGGTAAGAATTGCGGTTTTCGAGGTTCTTTACGATTTTTCAGAATGCGCAACACGACGACGCGTCGGAAGTTCTTCGATTCGCGCGTCTCTCGGTCAAAGAAGCGAATCAACGCGCGATTCGGCTGCAGAACCAAACGACGCATCAGCTCGTTCAGCGAGTCAAGGATCTCAAGTATTGGTCCCAAGAGATCGAGAGGTAAAATGTGCGCGGCGGAGGCTGAAATTGCTGGATTTCTTTCAGGGAGCTTCAAGAACTGAAAGCGGACAACGAAGAACTCCAGCGCTATTATCGCCGCCTTGCGAAGTGCTCGCAGATCACAGTGGCTGCCGGGGAGATCAACGAGAGCTGTATCAGCGTGCAGCGGAAACGGATCCAGGTGGTGGAGAACGCGAACGCAAAAGTGGACTCGGCTCTGGACAAGGAGAAGACGACAGTGGGCGATTGTTCCAAGCAGATTCGCGACTTCAAGGCGCTGATTGAGCGCCAAATGGAAACCAATTTGGGTGAGTTTGACGTGTATATGTGCAGATTAAGGATACACCACTATTTAAGCGGCGAAAAATCGGCTCCTCAGAGATTTCACGCTGAAGCAAGAAGCCATTACTCTGGATCATCGTTCGGCAGCGATTGCAATCGACGGTGAGGGAAAGAAGAGGAGCGCCTAGGAATCTTGAGATTTCAGAAAAGTACCGACTGGAGACCCCAGAAGGGAGAAACCTGAATATCCGAGAGGGAGTTCCGATGCAGCGGATGAGCGAGTACGACGAGTGGATAGAGAACACCGCGAGGAACTTGAACGCCGCGGCGAAAGCGCGTGAGAACTCCAGGAAGATTGTACAGGTATCCTTGGGACCAGGGGTGTGCGGAATTCCGTTCCGTCTTCCGAAAACTCGGAACTTCCGGGCTTTTTTCAGCTTCCGTTTCCGTTTTGAAATTGCTAAAATTCCGCTTCCGACTTCCGTTTGAGAAAAATATATTTCTGCACACCCTGCTCGGGACTGTTTGTAACATGACAGTTTATCGATTTTTGTTTTAGAAAGTTGTTCAAAACACTCGCGAACTTGCTCAGCTCATGCGCCAAGACGCGAATTCCGTGGATGCCGCGCTGAAGGACTCCTTGAAAACGTGGCAAACATGGAGGGACGGAATCCGGAACAAGCTGGGCGCCAAGGACAAGGAAAAGAAGGTCGCCGATACCGCGATCGGAGAGATCCAAGTGGCTTTGAGGCAACGCAAAGAGCCCCTCGAGGTAATGTATCCAACCTTGATTGAATCTTAATTAGCACAATGTTTCAGATAGCCCTGAAACGCCAGAGCCAGAGAGGCCTGCGTCCAGGAATCGAGTTGTGCAACGACAAAGCGCAGCATGCGCTCGAAGCGGAACTCGTGAACTTGAAATCCAGTGTTGTGACCCTCGAAGGGCAACTGGGTAAGGAAGAATCTGCAGGCGCTTGAATTTCTTTGATGTTTCAGAAAGGGCGCGAGAGAGTCGCAAGAAGCTGGACGACGACCGCAACCGGTTGGAGCGGAAGGTGCAGATCTGCGAGCACAATTTCACCGTGGATTACGAAGTTCTGCGCCGGATACGGGCGAACTACCCACAAGAGATCCAAAGCACCGGATTCCTTGTCGCTGAGAAGCTCATGTCCAAATGAAGCCGAAGACCCTTTCGGATTGTATTCGCAGATGCTTGTTTTTCGATTTTCTCGATTTGTTCCTTGTCTCATTTATTCCCAATTTTCTCGCTGAACCCGCTTGTTATCCTCCTTTCAAAAGCGTCTTTCAATGCAAATTAAGTGAACGGAACCGTTTCAAAGTGGCGAAAACGGCAAACGGAGAGTTTTGAAGCGTTCAAATACCAATCAGTTCTCTATTTTCTAGCTTGTTGTTTCCTTGCTTATTCGCCTCCTATGCAAATAAAGCACTAAGGATCTCTGGAATCTCTTAGAGTAACGCTGATGGGGACACGAACAGGTTTGAAACGATTTAACGGGCTTCCTGATTTTTTCGAAATTTCAACTTTGAATTTTAAATTTTAAGACTTGTTTTTCTCCCAATTTGTCTATTTTATGCGCGATTCTGTCTGCAAATGTCACTCGGAGGTGTCTGGCGTCTGGTTGGAGCTCGCGTTTGAAGCTAATTAGTCCTGTTTTGTCTTCAGCCGACGCCACTTTCGTCTCGCCCTGTTTGTCACTTGAGGGTTAAACGATCTTCGGCTTCTTTTATGTTTTGGCAGAAAACGAATCTTCTGCGCGCGTTTGAAACCGACGTCGACGAAAACGTTCTTATAGACTGCACTCCTTCCCATAACCTTAAATATCCAATCCGCGAATGAGTCAGCGTTTCGAGCCCAGCTGATTCGTAACTACGGCGTTCTTAAAAGGACGCCTTTTCAACTTCTTACTTCGCCGCCGGAGATTCTTTCGCTTGAAGAGATTTCTTAAGTTCTGCTTTTCTTAAGCGAAAACAGGCGCTGATTAATTAAGTTCCGATTCGAACTGGCTCTTGCCACTCATAATAACTCCTGTTTTCGAGATGTCCCAGAACGTGTTGTGTCACGGCGATGAATATGTTATTTGTATCAATCCAGCGACCACCACCTGCTTGTCACTCCTAACTACCTCATTGTCATCCGTCAATTTCCGTGTTGCAAAACACGTCCTGCCCTCGCCTCGCCTCCTCCTCATCAACGTCTCGGTCGCCTCGTTTCCACCGCCGACGGCCTGTGCAACATCGTTTGACTCATTGTCACACCTGCTCCCAGCGGAACACAATACAAACTGGTTGGGTTAATTCTCTCGTGGCCTCTTTCGGGCGCCCCTCCGGCGCCTCTTGTAAACATTCGACGTCTGCTCTTTAAAGCAAAAGTTTCCACATGACCTTTTAGGAAACGCGCGCCCGGACTCGAGCTGGGCAGATGCATGCCTAAGATAGTCCCTGGCAACAGCTGTCCTCCGCCCTCGCCGCTGTTTGGCTTCGGGCCGGCCCACCTTCTTCCCCAATAGAACATCTTCTTGTGGGAAAACCACAAAACAGAGAATGAAGAAAAGCTGTTTTCGAGCTTCTAATCGGCGCAATTAATCTTCGCGCGAGTCCTCCAAAGACGCCGTCTTCTCTGCCTGACTCACGCGCGGCTCCTCACGGCCGAGAATCCCGAGCGGCGCCGACCTTTCCAGGCGGCTTCTCCGCCTTTGAAGCGCCCCCACTGCCTCCAATTTCCTTCGCCCGTCGGCTCCAATTAGGGTCGATTATCACTAATTAATTCCGAACAAATGTCAACAGATAATTGACCCTTTGCGGACCCCGGCGCCTTGTCGGCCCTCGATTTGCTAGTTCTCTTGTTTTTCCTGCTTCTCGCCAAGTTCAGCTCGCTTCTCAATTACAACGTCACTTTTTTCTGATTTTTTGAGTGACAACTCCGGGCGCAGGCCTGACAGTTACACTCGTTGGGACATCGTCACGACTCGGCGTGACTCCTTTGGAGGCGCGGCGTGGGAAACGAAAACACTTCGGGCGCCGGCGGTCACTCGACGCCGGTCCTAATGGGTCGGAAATCCGCGCGAGATTCTACAGATTATGCCAATGAACGTCGAAGGCGGCCGGAAAAGCAGCCAGTGCCGTTTTTTGCAATTAAGGCCCATCTCCGGAGTGTTCTGGGAAGGCGGCCTAGTGGAATCCGAGAGGAAGCAGTGCTTTGTTTTTGCTTGTTTGTGTGAGTTTCGGCGTTCGAATTTTGAAGATAAGTCGCATTTGCTGGAAATCTGGTTCGAATTTCGTCTTTCTGCACTTTGCTAGATGAGTTTTCAAACTGCATTTTTAAAGAAAACTTTAAGATTTAGATATTTAATAAGCAGAGGAGTTAAAGATCGACTGACTTAAGCACAAACGTCATCTTTCGCTCGACGTCGATTCTCCTTCTTTTTTATTCGTGTTTCTGTTACGTTTTTTGCGGCCACTTTTCACCTCAACAGGACTGTTTTCGTCATAAATTTGAAAATGGTGTGAGGAGAACCCAGAAACCTCGAGGAAATCTTTCTCGTGATTTCTTCACTTTGTCTCTCGACCAAACTTCGTCGTCCTCACGACCAAACTCCGCCAACTCCTCATGAATTCTTAATCTCGAGCTTAATGCGCAAAACTCAAAGCGACCAAAAATTGAGGGGAGAAATGTTGAAAGGTGATCCGAAAAAGAGCCTCCTAAAGACCCGACGGAGGCAAAAAGCATCGGGTTCCCCTCCTCGCCTCCTTCGAACCACTTCCTTTTCGTTTCAAGTTTAGAACATTAGCACACACCCCTCTTTCCATCCCCACTCTCCCTCTTTCCTCGAAATCCCCTAAAATCGGCGATTCTGCGCAATAAATTCGGAATTCCGGCGACGTCAAAATATGATTTTCTGCGTGCAAAACATAGAACCGGATCTCAGAAATCGCTCGTCCACTTTCGCACCACGGGAATCATTCAAAGCCGATCTCGCGAGCTACCTCGGATCGATCGTCGCGTCCTTCGCCTCTCCTAATCCCCGGAAAGACCTTGGCCACTTCGCTCGCAACTTTTTCCGTCCGAAAACGGCTGCGAGAATATGTAAATGGCCGGGACGAGTGCTTCCTCGGGACGCCTCCTCGGGGCGTGGTCCGTGTTCCTCTCTCAGCGGTTTCCTCATTGCAAGATCTCCTCTCGCGGCTGCTGCGTCGTCCGAAGTCGCCAGCGCCTTTGTTTCATAATGTCTTGTCATAAGTTGCCCTCAAATGGACCTTCGAGAGTGCCCTGTTACTCCTCTTCCACAGCCCAGAGGGTCCACCTGGGCGCGTTTGTTCCGTTCCGCGGCATCTTCCTTAATGTTCGATTAAGAATTTGCGTTCTTTCCAGGCGAACTCCGGAGGCGGCTACGCTCTCAATGCGCTCGACTTCTCCGTTTTTGGAATCCAATTCTTCGCTTTGAAGGTTCGTCGAAGACAGTTTCAAAGAGAACTAATTGAATATGGCGAGTTGATTCGATTTCGGCGCCGCAGGAAAACAACTTGAACCTAAGGATGTGGCGTTGTACTTTCCAGTTCCAAACCCTTTTCCGCAAGCTTTTTGCGTTTCAACATGCTTTTTCCACTGGGAAAAGATCCACCAATTGTTGTTTTGTCCCAATTCTGCATGGAGTCGTTGCTAAGCACATCATTCTAATGTGCTCGAAATTGCGATCTCCCCGTTCAGCATCCAACACTAATGTCCAGAGTTATTTTTATTCTTTTTCGCGCCTTCGGCGCTCCTCTTTCTGGCCCATAAAAACGTATCAAACAGCCCCCACTCGTAATAATCCCCGGCTGACCCTCGGAATCGCCGGATCTGTCACGGTGCCCGGCTTCTTCAATTATTCATCCGGGCTCCGGGAAATCAAAACAAAATGGCCTCGGATACCTTTTGTTGTCCTCGTCTTCCTCCCTTTGGCGGCCCTCAACGCTCGTAAACACTTTCCGGCGAGGGCGAAGACAGCCGGGATTAGAACGGCAAAGGCGACGCCGCCGGCAACAACCCGGCTAGGTATAATCGGTAATCAGTCATATTCTCGCGGGAGAGCGCCGCCGCGCTCTTCGCAAAGATTAGCGCCGCCGCCGTGGCCGGAGATTTCCTTGCGGTCCGCTCGCGGCTATAAATCTTCGCGCCTACGGAATAAATCACTCGGAACTTACTTTCAGGTCCAAGATGCTCCTTCTGTGGACCACCTTCTTCACGGTGGTCCTCTCGCTCTTCGTCTTCGTCTTCAATGTGGTTCTCCTGGTCGCCATCGCTCTGACCCCGAAACTACACAGTTTCTCCAATGCGCTCGCTGCGAATCTCTGGATTGCGAACACGATGTCGGCCGCCGTGACGCTATTCCAGAATCTCCTAACAAGTTCTGTTTCACCCTTGTCGACTTCTTCCTCTTCTTACGTCGCCGAACTTGGACCCCAAACGCTAGTCGCTCTCTTCAACAGCACAGTTTCGCTTTTGGCGTTGTTGGCGATGGCCTCTGTGCAGATTATGGCACGGTACCAGACTTGGCTGCCTAGGTGAGTTCTAAGCTTTGCTCTTCTAAGCTTCTGAAAACAACTTCGCTGGTTCCCAGCTCCCTCTTAATCGCGGTCGCAATATTGCTGACCCCAAAACGGCTCCGAAAGACAAAAAACCGTTTTCCCATCGGCTGCACTTGCATGCACCCCTCGGAACTCGCGGCCTTCCGTGTCCCTCACTCAGAGTCTTCGGCCGCCGTGTTCCACTCCAAAACAACGTATCACTTTATGACTGCGATTGCGTCCCCGGCGTCTCTCTGGCCATTAATTCACTCTCGCATTTGGCCCTTATTTATACATTTGGCCCGCGCCGGCGTCTTCCATTATTCCCGAAGCGGCCCAGCGTCGTAATTCCATTAGAAGCGCGAGAAAGAATTTCGGAACGAATAAAAGACGATTCGATTTGTTTACAAACGATTCTGCGCCGAAGAAAGTCAGATCGACGCGGCCACTTTGCGGGCGTTCGCTCGGGAACACCTGCGCTGATGTCCGGAACGGAAATCCCATTTCCTCGACCGAGCCGCCAAAAGCAAATTAGCGGGTTCCTGGAAGTTGCGAGCGCGGGAACGGATGGAGAAAGCTTTCGGGAGCTCGGAAACGCCATTAAGGGGTGGACAGGAACTAACACAAAGGTTTTTGCGACCAGAATTATTCATCTAAGAATCTTTTCAGATCAGCGCCCATGCGCATCAGCGTGTCCATCTGGGTGGTCGTGGGGATCACCGTCTTCGTCAACTTCGCCCTCATGCAGATCACGAAGTCATTTGCCCTGATCATCGCGTTCCAGCTCGCGCTCCTCTCGATCTTCCTCGTCATCAACTTGGTCCTCCATCCGATCAATCTGCTTCTTGCCAGTCGGGCCAACCAGGTAAAACCCATATTCCTCGATCCGTTTCCGAACCTCCTTTTCAGGATCCGCAGCTCTCCAAGTCCATCACCCAATCGCTCTGGCTTCTCTTACACAGTCTCTCCTTCACTCTTCTCGCGATGATGCTCGTGTGGGAGAGTTCCAGCAGCCAGCAGCAGCCGAACTCTGCTAAAGAGTCCCAGGCAACCTCGGTTGAAAATATCCAGCTTCTTTCGCTTCAGCTAGCCGCTTACAGTGTCCACTGTATCGCGAACCCGCTGATTACCGTAATCCGTGACCCTCACCTCGCCCACGCGATCGGGCGAATCATTTACGGCAAAGGGTGAGTGGATGGTCTTTGTGTGCACTCGCCAAATGGAATTTGGAAAGAAACAATTGTCGTCAGTCGTTTTCCGCCCAATTCCGCGTCCGCAAAATACTCTTTAATCGCCCTCGAGGCCGCGGCGCACGCAACGCTCCTCAATTGAATAACTCTTTCCCAAAATCGGAAAACGGCTTGACGCAATCAAAGATTCATAGACTCTTTCCATTTCCCCGCTGCACCCAAAAAAGATTTTGGAAAAGACTTTTTCATTAACGACACACAATTTCAGGTCCCGGAGCGAACTCGACTACTCCTATTCGCTGTGTCAAGCGCACGAACGTCTTCCTTACGGGTACCTTCCGGAACACTGGCTGCTTGGCCACATTCCACCTCCGCCGCCCTACATGAGTCAGAGCAACTCTATTATCGTTGAGCAAGCCGAATCCATCTGAAGCGATGAAAAAAGTGTGAGCAACGGAACTTCTGAAACGGGTAAACTGTACTATAGTCCAAATCTTTTTCGGAAAATCTACAATAAATACGCGCTAGTTGAACATTGGAATCAAACAAGGTCATAACAGGTTCTGGTCCATACAGCGTCGAACAAAGGCCTTCTTGTGTTTTTCATCGAGAAAGCAGTGAAGACCTGAAATAAAAAAAAACTGTTATTGGTACAAAAGGAGGTTAATATTAGAGTGTAAGAGGAAGTGGGACCGACCGACCAGCACCTATCAGGGCCACAAAATGCAAGGTGGCGGGCAAAAGAAGAACCCCCCATCGGCCTCTTCGAACTGGTCATTCATGGTGGTCGCAAATCTGATGACCGGTCGGTTTGAGCATCATTTTTATGGAAATACGACCGGTCGCTGACGCTTACTCCGCTTCAAATGACCAATTCCTGACAAATCATGTCCAAATCGTCGGCCATGAGTTGGAATGATCAGTTCGAGACAGAAGCCGGTGGGGCGCTGTCTGGCCAGTTCTTTTTTGCGCTTGCGTACCACATGCTGAGAATGTCAGCTACTATAACAACAAATGTCTGGCAGACAGTGTTGAAATACGCAAAACGTCTCAGATTCAGGAACGTTTTTAAGAGTCGCTTGGTCATTTCCTCAGTTGATAATGTTGATCAGCATACCTTTGAAGATATCCGAATGATCCGGCAGAAGCACCTCGCTCACTGCGTCCATGAATAACTTAAGATTCTTAGTTTCCAAATATATGCTTTGAGCGTCCATAAACCGCTTTCGTGCTTCCAACGGGAGTGTTTTGACCTGGAATCGCCAGTTTATGCGTTGTCTTCATCATATCGCCATAATTACCTTTTTCACATAATCTTGCATTGAAATGTGGGGCAATTTTGAAGCTAGCGACGATACCTAAAGAGATTAGATATGACGGAACAGGCAAGATCGAGGATTTACAGTTGGAGTTGGAGGAGGATAGTTTTCGCTCTGCGACAAAAACTGGATGTCCGGAGTCGGTTCAGAAGTGGAAGCACTGGAATGGGAGACTGATCGCGCCAAAGCAACCTTCGATGTGGTGGGAGAATTGATGTCACATACTCGTGAGTTGGACTAAAACCGGGCTTATCGCATTGCCATGACATGGTAACTTACTTTCAGCTTGATCGTCCTTTTCACTGCCAAAGAGGAGGTCTTCGGGGGTTCGCGAGGCTGAATCGACTTCAACAAATCGGTCACAACGGACCTGTCCTCGTTGGTATTTCCGACAAGATCTTCGTTTAACGTAAGTTTCGAAGCCTTAGTCGATTTTCTTTCCTGAACCAAGTATGTAGATAAACATTATCTGTAAATAATACCACAACTCACGTGATACTTGATGGCGCATCCGACCACGTCAATTTCCTTTTCCTCCAATTTACTGGCGTTCTGATATAATCCCATAAGTTCATCGGCGTGCCGCCTGGCTGCTTCTTCTTCGGTTTCCAAAGAAGATTGGCCCATCTTGCGCTTTCTGCAAGTGACCAGGCCATCGCCTTTTTTCTTCTGCTCTTTTAAAGAAACCTCGTGAGCGTCCCGTAATCGACGAAGCGCGGTTTCGCACGCTAAACCTCGATCTCGGAAGAAACGCTGCATCAAGGAGAAGAACTCCATAGGAGAGTTGTACTTCTTGATCGAGCTCCGCATCCAAGAAGGAAAGTTATGGTCACCCATCGTGGAGAATCTCGGATCCGCCAAGATCACTGCTCCGAAATCGTCCTTGTGCCGGATGATTCTACCGATAGCTTGGTTAATCGCCCGGATGCCTTCTGTTCTGTACCACACGTCAGGTGTTAAACACTTCTGAAGATAACAATTTGGAACAGTTTAGGTTCAACAGTACTGCATACCATTCTGTGCGTAGCTACCGACTCCTGCAAATAATGCTTCTTCAGGACAACCCTTGTGTCCTTCACGGGGGGAAACGGAATTCCCACAATTATTACAGCGCGGCAATGAGTGTCGGCGAAGTCGATTCCTTCGCTCACCTAAACTCTCCTCTTCTGATTCCTGGAACCACAATAAATAGCATTTACCTTTCCTCTGCAAACGGCAAACATCACAGCACCATTGTTCACGCGGATCTCTTGGTCGTATTCGATAAACATCGACTTTAAGGCCGCTTTCGACTTTGGTTCCACGAAAATCTTCTTGGATTCGCCTATCTGGTCGTAAACGCTCGAAGCAGCGTTGCGTTTGGGCGTCTTCCAGCAAGATATCATGTCGGTCATTTGCGTGTAGGAAGGGAAGAACACTAAAACTCCCTGTGGAACTACCTGAGCAGTTTTAAGGACAATGGTTCCCACTCCTTCCTTATATTCCGCCGTTCCTCTAAAGCCGAACGTAAACTCTGTCCGATTCAAACACTGAACTTGCCTGTTCTGGAAACATCCGTTGAGCGATGTCATGTTCAGCGATACGTTTAACGTCGCAGCGCAGATTTGGTCCGGTTTCGCTACATGACCGTTTTCAAGGGTAATTCCAAATGGTCTAAAACAAGAAAATTATGCCAGGAAAACGAAATACTTTACGTACATTCCCATGGTAGATATGAAGTGATTCAGAGGAGAAAGAGTTCCCGAAGTGATGATGATAGAGCGGACGCCCCTGGACTGTAGAAACCGCATGGCAATGCCTGCCGAAAAACACCAGTAGTTTAATGTTCTCTTGTTTGTTTCGGCGTCTTTCTCGGCGTAAAGGTAGAAACCTTTCGTTGCATCTCCTTGCTTGTAAACGCTAATCATAAGAATTCCTCAACAACAACAGTGACTTACCACAATGGTCCCATCGTGCTGTCGTTGAACGTCTTCAAAGGTGTCCGCCGACACTGTGGAAACAAAACTGGAGAATTCTTGCAAACTTTTTCCAGTTTGAGTAAATGCTCCCCCCGTTTCAGCTTAAGAAAACCGTCAATATTTCAGGCCGAACTGACTTCCCTACTCACCTTTCTTCGAGAGATACTGTGATATCTGGTCGATGAGCAGAGAGATCGGTTCCCGCATCTCTGGTCGGTACTGCGCCCTTTCCAGCAGCTTTTTCATTTCTTCGCCCTTGAACAGCTTCCCGTCCAACTCGAGTTTCTGATCCTGTTTCGTTTGTTCAAGATTCAAATTGTCGATTTCTTCCTCGATTCTCTTCAGCAATTCTAAACTCCTCATTGTTATACAAGCCTTGAAGTCGCTTTCTAACCTATTAGATGCCCGATTTCCTGTACGTTGATCTCGTCTTCAATATTCTTCTTTGCCATGGGTCCGAATCCTTCAGTGGTGTTGTCTTTCTGCTCTCTCAAGGTTTCGATTTCTTCCATAACGTTCGACAGCACTTCCTGTGCCTCTGAAATGCAGTGCGCCAAATCGGTGCTGGAGAAGCAAACCGAGGTCGATTCTTCGCATACAGATTCCTAAAATTAACTTGGTATGGAAGGCAAGATAGGCAGAACGAACCAGATTGTGCGCCTCATCGAAGATAACAATGTTACCCTTGAGCTCGATTTTGTGACTGTTCCGAAGACGAGGATCGAGAATGTAGTTGTAGGGAAGAAGAATCAAGTCAGCGGTTTCCCTCGTGGATCGACTTTGGTAAAAGGGGCAATGCCTACAAAGATGCAAATTGGTGAGCGTTTGAGAAACAGGAAATACTCACCCATATTGAGTCGCCGAAGATACCAAGTCCTCAATGTCGAGAGCTTTGCCGTCGCGCTTGTAAAGATCTTCGGTGATCTGATGGTCCTCTGAAACGTTTCCTTTAAGCTCAAGTTTTAAAAAATGAAGTACTTACTTTCCCATTTGTTGTAATAGTTGCATTTGTGGGATTTAACGAGCACTCGGCACATGTGCGCCTTAATCTTGTTGTCGGTTTCCTTGGCGACTTTTTCGTGGATGCAGAGTTGATCCCGGGAACCGATCGTCGTCACCGTCAACCTGAAACTCAATCTATACCTCTGTTTCCTCGGAACCCGAAGCATACGTTTTGTAGATGGTCTTGTTCAACTCACGAACCACTTGAGCCAGTTGGCTGTGAGTTCGCGAGGCGTAGATGATCTGCGGAGCCATACGGGTGCCCTTATCTCAAATCGGCCACATTTAGAATAACAAAACCAAAACTCACTCACCTTTGCCTCCCGCTAGAAGGGCCAATTGTTCCGCCTGGGTCGAATTCAGTCGCCCCTTATAGTTTTGCAGCCACGCTAAGGTCGAACAGAGCAAACTGAGCGTTTTGCCTGTGCCCGTCGGCGATTCCAAAGCTGCATTCTCCTCCTAAAAACAAGAGAACGCGTCAAAATCACCTGGGAACTGACCCAAATACCTTGTTCAGGGCGTCGATGACCCCTTCCATATACGCATTTTGGCACTCGTAGGGTTCGTACGGGAAGTGAACGTCGATGCCCCGAATCGTCGTTGTGGACGGCATCTCTCCTCCGTTGGAAACCGACCGAAATCGCCAAACGAGAACCGATTCAAATCAACCGAATTTCGCGCATTTCGAAAAATTCAATCGCGGCAAGACCCGTGCCACTAGTATTGACGCTCGATGACTCTGTACTCTGCTCCCCGCACCGACGAAATGCTTCGAGGGAACAAAGCGATTGGTCGTTGTTTGCTTCTTGGGTCCTCCGAATCCGATCAGTTCCAGGGAGTTCTGTGTTGGTCCCTCTAATTAGCTGGTTCCTGCTAAACGCAAGTCTCACTAGCAAGGGATGAAGACGTCTCAAATCGCGTCTGGTTTCGTCTGGTTTCCGAAGACGTCGGCGAAGTTGCGCTGAATTTTGAACTCGAATCGAAAGTTGAGATTTCGAGAATCGTTTTGGAAACTTGGAATCTCTGGACGAAGGAGGGGCGCTGCCGGACGGAGGTCTTGCGTGGGGAGGCTGTTTGGAGTTTACCAGTCGCCCACTGCGCTTTGCGATTTGCACGTAGCGTCGCAGTTGAGTCGGAGTTGCCGTTGTCTTCTTAAAAGCGTCGTTTCGTTTTTTTGGAGCGCTGAAGTTAAATCCTGCTCGCTTATCTAGGTTTTGTTTGACCATATTTTCGGTGTTTGTGATTAGTGATTAGCTGAGACAAACCAGACTTGGAACTTTGAGCTCTCGTTGAAATGTGGGAACCCAATAGTTGTTTAGATCGGCAAAGAATAGGGATTGCACGTTCAGGTTGTTGTTGCTCACATCTCTTGTGATCACGTCATTTAACTCGTGTTCCACGATTGCATTGATATCTTTTTCATACCGTTTAAATCGAAATTTTGTTATTTCAGTAAAATGTTGCGACTTCCCGTTGCTCTGAGCCGCGCTGCGGAGGCCGGATTCGTCGCCGTCCGCGCCGCCTCGACTGCTCCCACGGGATCTCGCGTAAAGACCTTCGAAATCTACCGCTTTGATCCCGAGAAGCCCGGAGCCAAGCCCGAGATGCAGGTTTGTCATTGCGCCATCGTACTTTGATCAAAAATTTTTTTTCAGAAGTACGACGTCGACCTGGACAAGTGCGGCCCCATGGTACTGGACGCTCTGATCAAGATCAAGAACGAGCAGGATGCCACGCTGACTTTCCGTCGGTCGTGCCGCGAAGGAATCTGCGGATCCTGCGCCATGAACATCGGAGGCGCCAACACCCTAGCCTGTATCTGCAACATCGACACGAACACCACTAAGGCCACCAAGATCTATCCTCTGCCACACATGTTCGTCGTCAAGGATCTGGTCCCGGACATGAACCTCTTCTACGCCCAGTACGCTTCGGTCCAGCCGTGGATCCAAAAGGACGAAGCTATCACCCTCGGCGAGAAGCAACTTTATCAAACTGTCGAAGAACGTGAGAAGCTTGTAAGTTCTCATTTGAACATACTTTAAGGTTAATCTGTTTGTTTAGGATGGACTCTACGAATGTATTTTGTGCGCTTGCTGCAGCACCAGCTGCCCCTCATACTGGTGGAACGCTGACAAGTACCTTGGACCCGCTGTGTTGATGCAGTCCTACCGGTCAGTACAGCCAATCTTGTGCGGTTTCATGATTATCAGTTCCTTTTAGCTGGATCATCGATTCTCGTGACGACAAGGCCAAGGAGCGTCTTGACCGTATGAAGGACTCCTTCAGTGCGTTCAAGTGCCACACGATCCTGAACTGCACCAAGACCTGTCCCAAGCACCTGAACCCGGCTCGCGCTATCGGAGAGATCAAGAAGCTTCTTACCGGACACGCCACGAAGCCCACTCCTGCGCCCACCCCAGCCGGATTCATGTAAATCAGTCCGAAAGCTCGCATAAAATGTCGATTTTATTAATGTAATATTTGATAATCGATTCCCCGGTAGTAGTAGATTGAACCGATAAATCGATCCTTTCAGGAAAACATCGTTTTGTAGGTATTTCAGTAAATATTTTTCGAAGTTGGTCTTGAGCGCATTTCACAAAAGGAACAATATTAGCATGCGAATGCGCAGCTCGCACAATGCCCAGGCATCCGAAATTCAACAATCCATCTTCGTATTGTGATACGTTTCACGAACCGTAAGCAAGGTTTTAGTTGAAAGTGAAATGGTTTTTTTTTCTGGCTCCGCAGTCGGCTGGATTACTTTATCTGCATTCTTTGACGTCACTTCTTTCTGTGTCCCTGATCAAACTACGCTACAAAAGTTGTGCTTCGCACTTTTCGCAGTGCGTCCGTCTTCGATCGTTTTCCTCGGTCGAATGAATTTCAGTTTCCATCTGCATCCGAAAATGGCTCTCCGAGTTGCGCAGATCGATGCCGCGATTTTGGATTCTGAAGTCGAAGAACTGGTATCCGAGGCAGTCAACAGCTTCGTTTCTTCGCTTCCCGTCAGCGCCGCCATTTTCTTCGAACGCATTCGACCCGAAATCTGCCTATTCATTCGAGGAATTCTATGGAGCCATCGGCTGCTTAAAGGTAAGCAATAAGATTTAGGGCGGTAGGGGCCGTTGGAATTTGGATCCAGAGAAGGCTAGGACGAAAAACTCGAGAGAATCATTGAACGGTGTCGCTGAAATTTCCAATTCAATTCCGAAATTAAATTCAAATCTTTTTAAATTACTTATATCTAAACTGACCGTTTTAGGCCAGAGCATCGGCCAAGAATTCATGAGCCTCGCATATACGAATTACGATCGACGCCGCGTGCTTCTCCACTTTTTCGTCGAGGCAATTCTCCCCTATGCTACCGACCGCATGGCCCACTGGATCCCAAATCGGAAGCACGCGCTCCGGCAGCTTGCGCACAAGATGGAAACTTGGACGTCCGTGATCTCGCTTCTCGTCCACTTCTACTTCCTTCGAAACGGAGGCTTCCGTTCCCTCATCGAACGTCTTCTCGGCCTTCGCTCCAAATACACCTCTCCGCCCAACCTCGGAGTCATGAACTACGATGCTCTGAACCGGGAACTTCTCTGGCACTCCTTCCGCGATGTTATCGTCCTTGCGCTTCCTTTCATCCGCTTTGGTCGGAAATTCTGGCGAAGGAGATTCGCGTCTACAAAAGTTTCTTTGTCCCCAGAAGATGAGTGGAGTTGTGCGCGATGTGGCCAAGTTGCCGTCATCCCCACGCACAGAAACCCAGCCGTGGTCGACGAAAAAAACGAGTTCTGCACCCACATCTTCTGCTTCTACTGCTACACGTCGGAATATGGCTGCGAACGCTGTGGAAAACCGCTGGACGAAAAATCGATGCGCTTTGCAACTGGAAAACCTCTTCGAAGTTTATAATTCTACAGTTGATTAATGACAGAAAGGAACTGACGGGTATTGGATTAATAGGATATCACAACAACTTGGAATATGTACAACTTAATAATAATTACTCGCTTCTTGGTCTTCGAGGTTCTGGCGGAAGGAAGATAGAGTTGAGGTCCAGTTCCTGGTTCTCTGTTGAGTGCACCCTCTTTCGGTTTTCCGCTAGCTCCGTAAACGCTTCGTACGAAGGAGCCGCGTTGCCGAACGCACTAACGGCAGGTGGCCTGTCCTCGTAGACCCCGTTGCCGTAAGAAGCCCAGGCCTGGGCACGAGCGGCCACAATGTTAGCATGGGTCGGGTCGTCGATCAGCGCGTTCCCGAAACCGTAGCCTTGGTCGTAAAATTGGTGAGCGATTTCCTCGAAGCTGGGGACAACAGGAGTGCCCCGTGCCAAAACTTGGCACGCGTTGGTTGAGGACAGTTCTCGCACAATAAGGCGTAGATCGTTGTCAACAGCCGTTTGCTGGATCAGAAACTGCGGATTCAGCGAAACGCGCATAAGATAAGTTTCTATGCAGGGCCGTAAGGCGACGATGGCGGCTGCGTGAGCTGCGTTCATGTGCAGAGTGAACCTGAAATTAAGACTAGGTTTGAACTTGTACCCGGGGTTGCTTACACATCGTCGAGAACGACCGCGGAATCGCTTTTCGCTTCGACTTTCCGACATCCAAACAGGAGCAGCTGGACTGGGGAAACCATAGTCATTTGAAGGCACTGGACAATGCGAGTCTTCAGCTGAAAACGCGAAATTCAAATCTAAACGATCGATGAGAAATCAAACCTTTTCAGTGAAAACGAAAAATGGATATTTGAACTTGTTCTTTCTCGCATTGACGGATGAGGACGAGATGTGAGCGACCATCTTCTCCACAGTGTAAACGACGTTCTTCTGGCGATGAATGCAGATGTTGGGGTAGTAGGCAGAGACTAGTAGTGACGTTACGAGGTCCAGATTGGGATCTTCGGCATTGTTACGGCTAAGGGTCGGGACCGTGTAGCAATCGTGAGGGAAACCAATGATGGATATCAGAGTATCCCTTATCTGCTTCTTGGCTTCGCTGAAATATCGCATTCGTAAAATCAAAGTTAAGGAGCTGTGATCTTACGATATCATTTTCAAAATGGTTGGAGACAGGCCAGAATCCCTGCAAAACTTGTAAACGGACGCTTCGCCGAAGTCGGTTGTTTCGAGGTATTTGTTGAAAGCTGTTAGAACTGCGATATGATCGGAGCAGCGGGTTCCGGCGAATCCCATTTGAGGATAGGAATGCATTTCACGCATCGAGAACGGCGAATTGAAACCGGAAGCGGCAGCCACCGAGCACATAAGATCTCCGATTCTAAAAAATGCGATTATGAAGATCTTACGGAACAACCGAACTAGTACCGAACAACCTAACTTACCCAAAAGCGGATGCAAGAACGAGCGCCTTTCCAATGAGTGGGTCGATTGGCAGTTTGGCCAAGATTCTTCCCAGCGGAGTTAATTCATATGCGTGGTCCAAAGCATTGATTTCTTTGAGAACCGTTTCGGCTTCAATTATCGCCTGACGCGGAGGAGGTTCCAACGCGCTGCCGAGAACTTCCCGAATCGATCCCAAACGCAGCAGTTTCACTGTAAGCGCAAGTTCATAGAGAGGCGTGCGCAAAATCTCAGCGGTTCTGTGCTCCTCCAAAGAATCGAATCTGGCGCGCGTGCAGAGGTGGTAGCAGAACCCAGCCCTAACACGTCCAGCACGACCGCGACGCTGGATAAGATTCGATCTCGCAGCCCAAACTGTGGCGAAATGGACAATGTTATTCTGTACCGAGTAAACCTTCTCCTTGACTCTAAACACGAAAAACGAATTTAAAGGATGAGATGAAGAAACGTACTTGCAGGTGTCGATGACAAACACAATGTCATCGATTGTGACACTGGATTCGGAGATGTTTGTGGACAAGATGATCTTGCGCATGCCTGCCGGCACGCGTTCAAACACTTTGTGCTGCTCTGCAGAGGTTAGCTGGGAGTGAAGAGGCAAGATGATGAACTTGTTAGAATCGCCAAGGATTGGATGCATCTGCATCGATTTCAGAAGCGTAAAAATATGGGCCCAGCCCGGCAAAAAGACGAGCACAGCGCCTTGTTGTTCCCTTTTGTGGATATCAACTATCAGTTTCTAAATTAACATCAAAAGAAGTTGAAAATAGTTCTGTTCAACACGTACCTCGATCAATTCGAACGGAATCTCTTTCTCGCGCATCTTCATGAGAGCCTGTTTGGTCATATCCGTGTACAGATCGTCCACGTGAGCAGCGATTAGAGGGCGATCGCCGAAACTATCACCAGGATCCGCATAATCGTCATCTCCGCGTTTCCGATTGGGACTTGGAAAATATTTAAGTTTCTGGACTACGTCTTCCAAGAAAAAATCTGAAATCAGAAATTCGGTGACTGAAATGTTTTCTTAACTTGTCCTTACGTTCAACAGGATGCGTGCGAACGTTCATTTCGATGACCGGGAATTCACCAAAATACCCCCTGAGGAGATCGACGTCGAATGTGGCCGACATAAGGATTAGCCTCATATGGGGGTATGTTCGGACAACTTCTCTGAGCAGAATAAGCAGAAAATCGGTCTGAAAACTAGAGCTAAATTTTTTCTAGGTCATTCTACTCACCTTGATATCTCGCTCGTGGATTTCGTCGACGATTATATGCGAGATGCCGTTCAGTCCGGTTTCCATCATCCTTAGAAGAACTCCGACGGTAACGAACGCTATAGATCCGAACGGCCGAGGGAAAGCAGCATCGAAACGAATAGCGTATCCCACGGAATCTCCAATTGATTCTCCCCGTTCGAAGGCGACGCGCTCGGCGAGCGTCAATGCGCTGATTCTTCGAGGCTGTGAAACGATGGCGTTGAATGCGGCTCCCAAACCACTCTTTACGTGCTCTTCCAAGAGGTACTGCACAATCTGAAGCAGAATTGTAAGACAAGGTTCCAAAAAACCAAACAAACCTGCGTGGATTTTCCGTTGCCGGTGGAACCTTTAATGAGCACAAGGCAGTTCCGGTCAATGGCTTGAATGATCTCTTCTCGGAACTTGAAAACGGGAAGCTTTTCGCGCAGATTCTGGATATGCTGAGGGAGCGTTTTGGCGGCATCTCGAGCTCTCAGCATTTCGCTAATTTCCGTTAAATTCTTCTAGAAATTACACAAATAAAAATTGTTTTAGTTTGGGTCAAACCCCTGCAAAATCTTCTTCTGCCCGTAATGGCCTTGACTTCCAGGTATGGAATCCGTCCGAAGGAGGCGAGCAAGGAACCGACTGCTGACGTGGAAGCCGCTGAACATTGGAATATGTTTCGATCGGCACAGCTGGAATTAAGGAGATGGGAGAGAACGGCATAGCACTGGAAGTGTCAACTGGAGTGATTCCGCTTTGCGAAGCAATGTAGTAAGCTCGTCGAATCGATTCCTCCGGTACTTTTATTGTGATTTCGGAGAGCTGAAACATTGCAATTGAACTAGGTTTTTTGTTTCGCAGAGCCTACATCATCGAAAGAAGGTCGCACTTTCTTTCCTTCGCTGTAACGAGGAATTTTCTGGCTTTGATACAACTCCCGCACAATCTGGAAAGCGCAGATCTGTTCCGCCATCTTCTTCGTCGATGCCTCGCCTTGCACGTAAACATCTGAAGTCGAAATATCACTAAAGCTTTTTTTAATTGCTCACCTCTCTTTAAATCCTTAATGTGGACTTTCAGCTCAGCTCTGAACCTCTGCTGGGGAACAACTTCTTGCACGTTGTATTCAATATTCTTCATCTGATGAAATTGAAAATATTCGTTAAGTGTGCGCTTGGCATTGTCGACCGTATGACCTCCCAGCTGCTCGGATTGATCCAGACACGCCTGCAATTACCCGATTAGAAATTTAGTACGAAGCTGGCAATTACAGAAGAACGTGTTTGAGGTCCGAAAGTCGGCTGCTGTTCGCATTGCGTTCTTTCTGGAGCTGGTTGGGAAGCTGACGTGGGTTCTGTTGCAGTTCGACTCTGAAGCACGGGAATCGCGTTGTTTGACGTTGAGGGAACCGAACAGCAGTTTGAGCCAAAAACAGGCGTAAAAGGGACCCTCGTTGCTTCCAACTGTACGGTATTCGCTCCCGTTGCAACTACCGAGCTGGGTTGCTTCTTTTTCGGTGCGGGAGAATTCTTGGAAACCGTCTTCTTCTGAATCACCTTTTGAACCGCTTCCGGGGGAGATGCCTTCCCTTCGACTCCGTTTCCAAATTTCCCTTTGACTTCTTGCTGAAACTCTGCCAGTAAATTTATATCAGAAGTGTTTCACGAAATACCACAGATTCTGGGATTTCCGAAGGGTGGAAGACGTTAGTTTCGATGAGGTGAAGAGTGAAATCCTTGGCGGCGCAAGCAGCGGCATCTTTCTTGCTCAGGGCCAATCCGCGGCCGACGTAGAGGTTACTGTGCAATGTTAAAGTGGCCAGAAAGAAGCCGTCTTGCTGCTTGTAGTCATATTGTGGGATCCCTAGCTTCTTTCGTCCTAAAAGGGAATAAAGGGCTGACTTGATGTCGATCATCGCGTTTCAGCTGGTTTCAGCGAGGATCGGCGGAGCCGCGCTGAAGCCGGCAGAAACAGTGCCAAAACTGAAATATATTCACCGTAAGCGGCTGTTCGCTTTTCAGGATCTCGTCTTAGCAATGCCGTGACTCCCACAACGATCTGAGAATTCAAATCGTTTGTCATCTCGCACGGCCGTCGCTTGCATCTGATTTCGGCGCCTCGCAGCGTGTAAACTCGTTGATTCCATGGAATTCGAGCCGATTATTCAATTTCCGGGTTTCACTTCGTTTGCAGCTCGTCGGCAGTCTGATGTTTGTTGTGTCCAATGAATTCTGTGAAGCAAAACTCGTATTAACGCGGTTATTGACCACGACGGACTGCTTGGGCATTTTGAGAAGCGATCTTCATTGGTTTTCAAGTTCTTATATTGCGTGTTGTGTTGTTGAGATATGTATATGCCCTACATCCGTGTCGACTAGCGCTTTGTAATAGGGGGTTCTAGGAACGTAGTTGTTGCGCGGAAGCAAGCGATTGATGAGTTGCGTATAAATCGCGTTTTGTTCGTGCGTTTATCCAAGTCTTTCATTTTGCTAATAACAAAACTGATTGAAATCATGTTTCAGGAGCAGAAATGCAGCAGGAAAACACGAAGACCCTTTCCCTAAGCCTCTCTGGCGCCCCTGGGTTCGACTTCAGCAACACCCAGAGGAACATGGCCATGGCTAAGATGGGCGCCAAGGTCCCCACACTCCGCAGCACTGGCACCACCATCGTTGCCGCCACCTTCAAGGTAAGATTCACATCTACTTGCCTTTTATAATTGTTGTTCCAGGGAGGCGTTGTCATGGGTGCCGATTCGCGTGCCACCCAAGGAAACATCATCGCCGACAAGAACTGCATGAAGGTCCACAAGCTGACCGATTCCCTCTTCTGCTGCGGAGCCGGAACTGCCGCCGATTTGGACCAGGTACCAAAACATTGTCAGAACGGTTAATGACATCTTCTTTTAGGTTTCGAAGATGATTTCCGGGAATCTCCGTCTCCAGGAGTTGAATACCGGAAAGAAGGCCCGGGTCATCACCGCCGTGCGCATGGCCAAGCAGCACCTGTACCGCTACATGGGCTACATTGGCGCGTACCTCCTTATCGGCGGCGTCGACCCTACAGGATCGTACCTGTACGAGATGTCCGCCCACGGAGTGTCGATGGCGAAGCCTTTTGCGTCCGAGGGATCCGGCAGTTACGCTGCCATCTCGATCTTGGAACGTGATTTTAAGTTTGGCCAAACCGTAAGTTCTTCTTTCTTTATATATTTTACTAAAATTCAAATTTTTCAGGAAGAAGATGCCAAGGCTCTCGTGCAGCGCGCCCTCCACGCTGGAATGCACGGCGACAACGCGTCCGGAAACTCACTGAACCTCGTCACGATCACTCCTGGCAACACGAAGTTCGAGGGTCCAATCGTCCCGGACTTCTGCGTGCAGCCCGAGAAGATCGAACTGGAGTACAAGTTCAAGCCCGGATCAACCCAAGTTTTGAAGCAGAAGGAAATCAAGTACGACATCATTGAATCTATGGATATCTCGCAGTAATCTTGTAGCACCGTTGACCCGGTACTCTTTTCTTTATTTACGTGTTAATTTATAAATACAGTCACGAAACGAGTTTTCTAGTATTCAAACGTAAATGTCGCCATCGCTAGCAGCTTTGACGACAAGGTTCTCCCGTGGTGGCCTGGAAGGTAGTACCAGTGGCATCGACTGCACGGCGAAGGGTGGATCTGCAACTTTATATGTTAGATTGAATAGGAAACTTGAAAGGTTTAGGATAGCAGTGACGAAACAACATACTGGTACTGGCGATACCTGTACGATCGCTTTCTACTGAATATCGTTGTGGAAAATCTGTAAGTTGAAGCGTCACCTGGTTGCCGATCGGAGCAGCCAAGAACATTGATGCACTCCTTCCGGTACTCTGGGCTGAACAAGGCGTAAAGTCCCAAGTTGTAAAGGTAGCTGGAATGGGGTGTTGGTTTCAAGACTCCAAAGAATACTGAACCTGGTGACTTGGAGAAGATTCGCGATGGCGCGGAAGATTTGAAGGCCTAAAGAGTCTTCGAGGGTGTTGTTGATGAAGATGCTGAGGAGAGAGGCAGGAAGAGTGCATAGAATGAAGGTGGTCGACGTGATGAAGAGGAGTCGGGTGATTCGGACGTGCTTGTTTCCTCGCCGGCGGATGCTGGGACGTTTCGTGGAGGTCGGATGCATCTTGTGGATGCGATGAGAGATCATGAAGTTGAGAAGGACGAGGATAACGATGGGACCTAGGCGGGCGATTATCTGCAAAAGATACGCTAATGTGAAGCATGCAGAAGATCCACGAACCTCCCTGAATATCAGGTATACTTGAAATGACCGCCAGCTGTTCAGTTCCTTATTCCGCTTCATAACCCAGAGGGTTCTGTTAGATGAATCGACGAAAGATTCGAGTTTCCGCTCCCACGCGGACGGAGCGAACACAGCGATGGAGATCCCGAAGAGGACCACAAGAGTCAGGCGGATGCGATACGCGTGCTGGTTCTCGGTGGTCTTGTGGAATTCGATGGGGAAGAAAATCGAGGAACAGCGGTCGACAGTCATCGCTACGATGCAAAGGGCGCTGGAAGAGGAAAAAGTATCTGAGAGCCAAACAGTAAATGGATCCAACCTTGCGGTTATGAGCGAGTTTATCAGAGGCAACTCGATGTGCGCGTGGTAGAACATCGCGGTATAGCTGTGCTCATCGTGGAGTTCCGCGTGCCGTACCACGAACGGAATCGTGGCCAGGATTGAGAGGATGTCAGTCATGGCCGAGGCCCGGAGATAGTGGAAGCCGTTGAGACCGTTGCAGAGCAAACGTGAGAGGGTTAGAACGTTGATGCACTGGTTGACCAAGCCTGATTAGATTACGGTAGTCTTGAAAAATTCTAGCGAACTTACCAATTATCAGCAGCCAGGGCATGACGACGACATGGGCGACGAAGTCCACTTGACGAATCCGCGAGTCGGAATCGTCGAGGAAGAGCGCGTCGTCGACCGGGAGTCCCGTGGCCACATGGTCCGCGTCAACAGCGAACGCCGGCGCCACGGCGGTCGTCGTCCACGACGAAACCTCGATGATTACGGTAGAAACGGGACGGAGAAGTCAAAAGTCAAGAGTGGAGATCTCGCAAAGGCTGAATGCCGAGGGATTAGTTTGGAGGACTTCGAGCAGAAGCCTACGGGTGGCGGCGAAGACCCAAAGACACGCACACGCGAAAAAATTGGTTTTGGAACGTCTGGATTAGCAAGTTAAAAGCCGAAAGACCGTAGTCGGATGGATCTGAGATGAAATTACGTCAGCACGAAGACCAAATGTGGGACCGACGTTAACTCCAAGCCTCAGTTAGTCTTTCTAAACGTCCAACCCTTATTAAAGCGTGAATATCCATCCTGGCTGCTTGTCCAGATCCTCCACTTGACTGTCCCATGCCATTAACAAAGATCCTGCGGAAGTCAATAGGCGCCAGTCTCCAGTCCCACCAGAACACATCACCCGAACCCGTGGGCACCACTTAAAAGCCGGAAGAGCTTCTAAAGGCCCTTGACCGGACTTTCAAGTGCCGCCAGCGCGTCTAGACTCCGACTCAGAACAAAAACGCCATTTTGAACTCGGCTGACCGCACGCACGCGTAGTCGATCTCTCCTTATCTTCTCCGCTCGCTTCTGGATTGAAGCCAATTAGGGCCGCGTGGAGATCGCAGCGACCCGATCGCGAATTGTGTTCCGTTTCTTCGCGGGCGCCGCGAAAAGGCAAACAGAAAGTTTGGCGCGGCGTTAAACGGATTAAGAGGGTCCGCGGAAAGAAGGATGAGAGGATCCGGCGGAGAGATGAGCCGAGCAAAGACCCCGAGTGTCCGATCGGCGGCCGATTTCATTTCAGCGGCCCTCGGGAAATCAGGACGCCGCCGGGGATTCGCGGTGCGGAATCTGTTTTGAGACGGCGACCTTTCGACACCGACGACGCGGACTTACGTAATCGGCCGGCGCCCGGCGCAGTTCCGCAAGGCGTAAGCGAGGGGCCAAAAGATGGGACTTTTGAAAGATTTGGGGACATTGAGAAGCGTGCGAAACGGCGGCTAAAATTCGAGGAGAAAAATTATTTTAATTTCGTATGAATGGGAAATCCGAGAGAAGAGGGTCCGGGAGGGGTTGGAAGGACAGGAGGAGGTCCTGGACAGGAAGGCGGAGATCCAGAGGAGCATCAGAGTCCGGGAAGCGGCGCAACGGAGCGCGGATGGAATATGCAAATTAGATTTGTGCGCGTGGTTAGAGGAGCAGCAGGGAGGAAGGACGAGCATGAGGAGGGAGGGGAACCTGGGAAGGGCACAAGCACCCAGATGCGCCGAACCCGAGCGGAGGAATAAACAAAGCGCAAAAAGCGCCGCCGCCGCCTCCGCCGTAGTCTGATCGACAAGGACGTCAGGTGGCGAGCGAGGTTCTGCAGGACCCGGTATTAGAGAGCGGTGAGCGTGATTCTTATTGCCAGGGTAGGATCCGGAACTGGAAAAGGGAGATTGGGGTTAAACGACGAAAGATCGGATTGCTCGAGGCTGGACCACGCGACCTTTGAGCCGCGGAAGTGGGCTAAGATGCTGCAAATTAAGTGGAATCCGATCTTTCGCCAACTTGCTTCTGCAAATGCGGAGTCGAGGAAAAATGTCACGCGTCGATCGAGAGACCCTGAGGGGATCGAGGGCACGTGGGGAGCGATCGGGGATTGTTTGCCCAGACAAACGACGACAGGAAGTGCGACGAACTTTAAAATCTTTAAGCAGAGAGCCGCCGAGCGAGAGTGGGCAGAGTAATGTTAGATCGCGAGCAGACTCCAAATGTTTAGCTTTGGACTTAAACCGCTCAGATTTCGGATATCTATGGTGTCCTTTAAGGACACAAATCCAGCATTCATGCCGGCCGCCGTTTGCTCGTTTTTTCAGTTTTGCGCTGGGACCAATTAATCAGTCCGATCAATTGCCTCTCGCTCGTCCGGGTCGAAACCACACGTTTCATATGAAAACGTGTCCAACGGCCAAGGTGCTCTTACCGCTGAATTCTCCACTTAATATCCTAATTGCTCTCGTACCCGGACACATCGCCACAATGCTCTGCGATCGCATAAACTCGAATTTATGAAGTGCCATAGATTCTCGGCCCGTCGTCGACCTCTCAATTACACTCGGCTCTGCAGAAAATAAGAAATTTGTGCAGCGGCTCGGAAACTCGGCTTATCGCTATGCAGAAAAGGGCGAATGGCGACGTTTTTGCGTCAATCGGCACATGGTTTAGAATTGCCAAAATGTAAAACCGTGAAAAACGGGAATTTATTTGTCAATAAAGTCGTCGTGCGAAAAAACGATGAATTATTTAGAGGCGAAAGAGAGGCTCGCGATCGAATATTCGAAAATCACGCGAGCGAGAGGGCCTGAAACAGGCCCATTAGCCAACTTTGGAGTGCGTTAGACTCGGTGTTCAGCGGAGCGCATTATGTTTCTTTGAGATCCTGGAAGCCGCGTCAACGTCTTCGGCCTTCCCAACGTCGCTTGGAAGCTGGCGTGAAGAGTTCAGGACAGAAGGACGCAAACAATGAGCTGAATTTAGGTCGTAAGATTTAATTAAAATGGCGCTTTTGGCGACGAAACAAAGGCGCAAAGAATCTGGAGAAGCGATCGAAGATGACGCAGAGGGTCCGCTAACCAGCCTAATGAGAAATGGCATTTAAGAAGACGAATTGGCATCGTTTGTGGCGTGACAAACCGAAATGTTGCAATCCTGTGTCGGGGTTACGGTAGGAAAACAAAAAATGAACTAATGTGAGTGGGACGAATTGCAGCTTGCGGCAATCAGATATAAGGTCATCTCCTCTGTTAGAATGTATGGAACCTCCAGTCGGATTCTCTCGAAATTTCTGTTTTCGCAGTTGTTCCAAACAGTTGGATTAGACAACATAAACAATGCCGGCAAGGATTGATTTCCAGCTACGGACTCCCTAGTTGACGCGAATGAAAAGAAGACATAAATCACTGAATCGCATTTTACGGATTTCAAAAACGTCGATGGGAATCTTGTGAAAGCATCTGAATCACCTCCAATAATGTATACGGCATTTCAGATCGCATTTGCAAGCGCCGATTGTCTCCAAATGGGGAACGCGTCGAGCCGCCGGTCCCAAAAACACTTTTGTCGTCGGCCGGAGAAACGATGGAGTGGGGAGAAGAGCGAATCGGTGCTGAAGAAGGTCTCCGAGTGTGGCGAGTGGAGGTATTTTGAGGCTCGAGGGTGTGCCTGATAATGTTTGAATTCAGAAACTGAAGCTGAAGGAAGTGGCCGAGGACGAGCTCGGAGACTTTTACGCGGGAGACTGCTACGTTGCGCTGAAGGTAAGAAAGACGAGAGAAAGCGCGATAGAGCTAGAAAACGCTTGTGATGCTATGGTGGTCGGACATTATGGTACCTCGGTACGTCTCGGTATGTCTCGGTACGATAAAGTCCGGGTACCGTATATATGGTGAGTACAGGTACCATAAAGTCCTATAACCGATGCTAATACCAGTGTACGATAGCTCCGAAATGAATTTAGTGACTGATTCTATGTTTAGACTTTTGGTTCGCCAGTGCCGCGGAGGTGGAACATCCACTTCTGGATAGGCGAATCGAGTTCCGTGGACGAACAATTCTGCGCCGCCTACCGAAGCGTTGAAATCGACGATTTTCTCGGCGGCCGCGCGACTCAATTCCGCGAGTGCCAGAACTTCGAGTCGAAGCAATTCTTGGCGCTCTTTCCAGGCCGAACAGTTCGCTATCTGAGCGGCGGCGTCGACTCGGCGCTCCGGAGCACTAGCGAAGCTTCGCGGCGGCCGAAGCGACTGTTCAAAGTGAAAGGGAAGAAGAACTGCCGGGTCATCGAAGTCCCCCTTGAGATCCGCTCCCTGAACCAAGGGGACGTATTCGTGCTGGATACGGGCGAAGGGACGATTTTCGTGTGGAACGGACCGAGCTGCAACAAGAACGAAAGGGTCAAGGGAGCCGAGGTGGCGCGAGCGATGCGCGACTTGGAGAACGCCGGACGCGGGAAAATCGAAATGATCGGTGGGTGAGCGAGAGGCGACAAGAGCGATTCGGAGTTGTTTCAGATTCGGCATGGGACTCGCACAAGGAGTTCTTCGCTCAGCTTGGGTCACGGCCGCTTCCGCCGTGCTCCTCGCTCGACGATGACGACGAAGGCTTCGAAAAATCAGCCGTCGCCTTTACAAAGCTTTTCCGGGTTTCCGACAGCTCGGGAACTCTCTTGGTGACCGAAATAGAAGCGCCGTTAGGTCCGCATTCGTTAGATTCTGATGTAAGTCTTGTGTTGATTCATATTCTTGTGCTAACTGCAAGTATTTTCAGGACTGCTTCTTTCTGGACGTTGCCTCGAGTGGAATTTACGTTTGGATGGGCAGAGGATGCACTGCCCAAGAACGTCGCGAGGTTTGGACCATGGTGAATGTGAGTTTCAGTCTTTTGTCGTTCGGTTCATTAAACAGGCCAGCAATTTAGAATTATCTTCAAGAACGAAGACTGCCTACGACCACACCAGTTTGTAAGATCAATGAAGGCCAAGAAACTGCAGTTTTCCGCGCAGCCCTCAACTGGCCAGAGGACATTCCGCATATTCAAAAGACCGAAGCTGCTAAGGAATGCAAAGAAGAAACCAGGATTGACGCTGTGACTCTTCACGAACGAAAATCCATAAAATCCGAAGCAAAAATCGACACATCTGGAACGAAGAGAATCTGGCGTGTGAACAATTTCGCCTTGGAGGAAGTGGCCGCGAAGGATTATGGCATTTTCTACTCCGGAGATTCCTACGTCGTTCTGCACCAACCAGAAAAAACGAACATTCCAACGGTTTTCTTTTGGCTTGGGCGCTCCAGTTCTGCCGACGAAAGAGCCTCCGCGGCGATTTTTGCGATGCAAGTCGACGAAGAACAAACCAGAGGAGGTGCGGTTCAGGTATGACTTGGTTTTGTTCAGTTCTTACTCCGATCGCATGATCTATGCCTTGCATCACCGAAGGTTTATTACAGAAGCGCATCGTGGAATCCAAGGAACCTCAGCAGTTCCTCGCCCTCTTCGACAACTGTTTCGTCACATTCCTCGGCGGTCATGTTTCTGGATTCAAGCGCAGATCGCACTCATCCAGCGATTCTGCATTCGAAGACGCTCAAGACAAGCGCCGCCTCTTCCAGATCAAGGAGATGCGCGCCGGCGAAGTTCCGTTCGGGGCGAAGAGTTTGAACTCGAATGATGTTTTCGTCGCCGTGGCGAATGGAAGCGGATTTGTGTGGATCGGAACGGTATACGGAAAGATCTTTCTGTAGAGTCATAGGGTGTAATTTCAGGGCTCAAACGATCTCGAACTGGAAACTTTGGAGAAATTCAAGAAACGAATGGAATTCGATTTGCCGCTGGAAACCATTATCGAAGGAGAAGAACCAGCCATATTTTGGGATTTCTTGGGAGGCAAGAAGCCTTATGCCTCTACTCCATCTCTGGCGGTTTGGTTGCAGCTCGATATAGTTCATAAAGGCCTCCGTTGCAGAATCCCTTGAGCTCGTTCGCGCCTCGTCTCTTTCACGCTTCGAACGCGAGAGGATACTTCCGAGTCGAAGAAGTTGTCGATTTTTCGCAGGAGGTTAATATCTTTTCGAATCTAGCGTCAACTCTGTTTTAGGATCTGGAAAGTGACGACGTGATGATCTTGGATACGAACGACGAGATCTTCGTTTGGATAGGAAACGGTTCCAACGACGCCGAAAAGAAACTCGCTTTGCAACTCGCCGTGGTGAGGAACCAGCGAGTACGGAAGGTGGTTTGAAGCCTCCAGTTTAGGAATACATCGCTACGGACCCTTCGGGTCGTTCTCCGGATGATACGTCGATGTGGGTGGTTAAAGAAGGTGTTGAACCCAAAGAGTTCTGTGCCCATTTCCCTGCTTGGGCCGACGGATCCGCCGAAATCGCAGAAGGCAACTTATCGGTGGAAGAAATGCTGAAGTGCTATTCGAAGTGTTATCCTCTGGAAGTGTTGCTGTTGGGTGCAGAGGAGATGCCCTTTGGGGTTGACCCCACGAAGAAAGAGGTTGGGAGCAGTTGGAGATGTAGTTACAAGTTTCGTGTTTAGGAACATTTGGAAGATGCGGAATTCGAAGCGGTTTTCGGGACTACGAAGGAAGAGTTTAGGAAGCTGAAGAAGTGGAAGCAGATTGAGGAAAAGAAGAGGGTGGGACTGTTTTGAACGAGAAGGTTGTGGTGGCTAGGCTAAACTTTGTGTTCTGATCTATTCTTCTTCGTATCAAAAGCCTTATTCCTTTGCATTTTCGTTCGTTTCTGTGGACGACCGAAGCTCACTATCCAAAACAAGAACATAAGGGAAAACGCAAACAGCCCACGTCTTCCGCCTGCACACAACACCCACAAAATGTTTTGTGACAGTTTGTGAACAATATTGTTTCTAAGTTGTGCGACCCCCGTAAAATAGGCGAAATGACGCAAGCTGGACCCAATCATCGGCCTTCTTGTGACGCACTAATTTCTCCCTTGTAATTGTGACGCTGGGAACATTCGTGGTTTCTTATCAAAACTCGAGTGAACTGCTCGAGTGCAAAATTGTGTACTCTGCGAACATTACTGACATCACCCCGCTGGATGAGCCAGTTTTGTAGGATCCCCACAATTGCACTTTCGTTGCACGTCTTTCTGGCAAGTGGTTTCCATTCAATCAAAGTCGGAATCCCTCTTATCACACAACGTCATCAGTTCGCTTTTAGAAATCATCCTCCAAATCGGCTTTTTCGACCAAAATTCTCCCTCAAACCCGTTTGGAATTTTCAAAATGATGTCGCCAGCTTTCACAGTGAATCTTGGCGTGTTAGGATTTCGGAAGTGACGTCGTCTTTTCACTTTGCCTTTAGGCCTCTAGGAAAATGCTAATTGCGTTTCAAGGACATTCCACTCATTTTTGGTCATCTCGTAACACAGTTCCCGACATTCCTAACCTAGCTACATTTTAATCCATTTATGATTGTCAATTATGCGGAGATAAGGCGAGAAAACATCGAGAGAATCCTGTATGATGTCACTCGTTTCGTCAAAATAACGATGGAAACATCGCTGGAAAGCGGATGTTGTTTGATGAGGTTGGGTTGGAGCGCGAGAGAATGTAGTTTGATAACTGCATCACCTTTCCAAAGGTCGACCATCGTCATTTTGGTGAGCGATTAGTGGAAATGACATCTGGAAGTTGGAAGGCTTTAAAGTCAGACTTTAAAGTCAAAAAACAAAGTTTGAAGAAAGAACACATTTCTTTTGGTTCTTCTAACCAAGCTGCGATTTTCCACAATGTGTTTGGGCCACCCCGTGAAACCTAAACTCTAAAAGCGTGCAACCTACTTACACACTCGAATAGCCCGATCCAGCGAGCGCGATGTCATGTCCAATCTAGTCCAAAGGTCTCCTCAAAGGACGAACCGCCGTCTGCTCAAAGGGGAACCCGAATCTGAAATTCCACCATTTGTTTTTTCGGGTTCCGCCTCAACCCTGGTTTCGAACCTCACGTGGCCTTTCGTCATTCTCTTTCCGAGATAACATCACATTACTCAAACGTCATTCCGCTTCAGAAAATGAGCTACCCGAGATTTGATTCGACTTGCTATTTACGCCAGACTTGTTCCGACGTAGATCGAAACGTCACAAAATGTTTTTGAGATTTGCAAATTGTTTTTCTGGAATTTCGGGCGCTCGTTGGAAGCCGGATCACAGACTCACTGTAAAAAGCGGAAATGAAATCTGAAAGAAACAGGAAGCGGAGGCTCGGCCGGAGATGTTCGAACACTCATTAGTGGGACTAATTGATTCGAGTGAAGCTTGGCTTCTTGTCGTTAAGAGAAATCGGAAGTATCTGGAGTACGCGAAGAGCTATACATAGTCCTCCGAGCAGCTGCATTAGGTGCCAAAATCCAGGTTCTTCCGGCAACGAATTGTTTAGCCTCTTTTTGTATTTGAGTTTAACCGAATTTCCAATTTGTGTTGTACGCGTTGTCGTTCTCGCTTGTTTTGCTCCGAGCACTTCCTGGATCCGAGAAACCACAACAGGCCCCCTCACTTTGTACGACCAAGCACGACCCAACTTACCTTCTCGCTGCTTCGCTGGAATTTGCGTCACGTTCACGTAGGTGACTTGAACACTCAAATTAAAGAATCATTGCGTGTCACTTTCAATTAATTTCCAATCCTCAAGATCTCGAGATTCCATGCTCCGTTTGTATTCTGGCGGATTTTGAGTGGTCAGAGCTCGAAGACGAACTTTTGGGATGTAAACACGGAGTTCGAAATTGGGCAAAGATCGGACTTAGCCTAACTGGATTCTAATGACGATTGGACCTAACACATTTTTCAGTTTTGGAGAAATTGACTTATTCGACTCGAGCATTCCCAGTCAAATTGTGTTTGAAACGTCAGAGAACCTGAGTTCAGGAGATCGCCCAACTCCGAGCTGTACTCAGGCAAAAGGCTCTGCACAAATCTCGGATTGTTCGTTCCAATGAACTTTTCCACTATAAAATGGCAAATTTTTGTGGATTGGAAAGGTTGGAACGGCGCTCTTTTGTTTGGGAGAATGTTGTTTCGCTCGAAAACCGTTTGTTGCCCTTTGGGGAGTGATGCGGATTCTCGGAAAGAACAGCATTGGTCTGGAATTCGAGTTAGAGGAGAACATCGAAGACGGAATTCACTAGGAATTTACAGATATTCAAGTGATCCAACGGCTTTTTGCAATGTTCGCATCTTGGCGAACCAAACGTCGGTCGGCAGAATTGCCAGTTTCGGTAAAATCACGGATATGCAAAACCTTCCTTGTTTTTGACCCCTGCTTGCTTGTCGCCCGACGACTCGTCAGGTTCGTGGAAGCCCGTAATAATGATTATGTGCGTTATGTTATGCCGCGCGCCCACGCTCGGTGATATCAACAGCGGAGTGCGCGCTCATCAGGGGCGATTGCGTTGTCGGAGGGCCTCCGGAGGCGTCGCTAGAACAAACGACGTTTGTGGCGCCGAGTTTGTAAACAGTCGCCGGTAGGATTTTGAGAACCGCGCCAATCGGATTTAGAAACTGCGCTTTTAGTTTAATTGAGTTGAGCAAGAAACGAAGTTTGAGCCGGCGATGATGACCTTTGCGGGTGACAAGAGGTGGCATTAGAGCCGTGGAGCAAATGCCGCTCGATGCATGCGGAATCTAAAACTGGATTCCAGCGAAAGCCAAAATAAGAATGATTACTCGATACAGGTAGCCGTATCTTTCCCGCAAAGTCCAGATCTGTCCCAGGAATCATCGGAACGTCCGACTTTTGAGTCGCGCGCCGTTTCGCAGCAAGATTTCCCGAGTCCACCTCTCGCCTGCCTCGCTCGACTTGATTGCTGGAAAGTTCTAACCGCCAGCTCCTGCTTGAGTGAAGAGCTGCTGAATTCGCCGGTTCCCCGTGCACCTCGTCCCTGCTTTGTTTTGTCTTCCCCCGCGCCTGTTTACAAACGAAAATCTATTTTCGGATTTTTCTTTAATTGGAGTTTGCGGGAAAACGTCTCGCGGATAGAAAATGATTTCGGCGGGTGACTTCAGATGACGCCAAGTTTAACTCAATCTTTAGCCTAAAAATAGAACTTGGGTCGACGCTTAATTCATCCCACGAACGTCTCCAAAAGGCGGTTCTCCGAGTCCGAAAAAGCGGAGAACTTGTTTCTTCCGGTTCGGAAGATTGCAGTTAACCTCGATCTTTGTGCCTCCGGGGTGGCAAGACACGCATCACGAAGTTCTGTTGGTCCTGTCATTAATAGGATTTCCAACCAAGTCGACGTCATCTTCGGGGAAAATGATCTCATCGCCGGCAAAAACAAGATTCTCACGTTATCCCCAAAATAGCGCGATTCGATGGACACAGGAGCGGATGATCACACGGATGCTCAGGGTTCCGGCAACCTTCCTGAACCCTCGCAGATCATCGATCGCTTTGCTGGCGCCTTGTCCCGTTTTAGAACTCGCGTCTTTGTCGCCGTTTACAGCATTTTCCACGTGATCTCGTGAGTTCCTTGTCGCCGCGTTTTACAACAAAACCGCTTTTTGCAGCGCCAAACCCGAAGGAATTCTTGGAACCTGCGAGTGCAGATTACGTCGCATCGTGTGATTCTGGGTTGCATTTTCCCAGGTCTTTGGGAACTTGCAAAAGTGAAGTTGCTCGGTTCCAGGCTTGGCAAAAAACGATGACGCAGATATTGAAAACTCAGAAATAAGAGGAATGGGTGCGATCGCGACTTTGAGCTTCCCTGTGAGAACATACTACTGGAGATAATCGAGCTGAAAAGGGCTGTCAAAGACTTCTCACTGCGCTCTAGTTTTGCTGAAAACTCCGATTCTCTGCTCGCCCACTCAGCTGACCTTCTTAGAAACCATTTCTACGGTTTACGTCTTCTCTCACATCAACAGAAAACAAACCACAATCAACAAAAAACATCCAAACGCAACAAACCATTCCTCCGTTTCCGTAATTTCCCAACATCTCACGTGGACTTTTTTCTGAAAGGAATCCAAGAGTCGCCTGTTTTCCGCGTTGATAAAAGTCACGCTGGCGTTAATTGACAGAATCGACTCCGACTTGTGGCTACAATGCGAGTTCAATCGAATCAGCCGCCGTCGACTCGATTCTACCTTTAACTTGCTTTCCCTCTGGAAACCATTTTTCAACGTCCAGGGAAGAATCACATCGAAAATAAGCCGAGCGCTGTTCACCGCCAAAATAGTTTACAAGACTCCAAAAACTTTAAACTTTGTTCCCGAACCATGTCCTTTCCAGCTTTTCGCACAATCGCCAAGAGCGTTCTTGGCTTTGTCCAAGGGCTTCTCGGTACCGCACAGGCTTCTCATCTCGGAATCGTCTGTGACTCCCACAAGACGGAAATTTGAATTGTTTATGTCTGCGCGCTCGAACGTCGCGTGCACTGCTTGACAACGGCCAGCTGATGTCACTCTGAGGCAGATTCCGTGAGTATTTTGGGAGAACGGCGTTTGCCGAAACGATTAACGATCGATCTGTTTATTCGAGGATTACCGTGCGGGATTACGGTAATCCTGAGATCGAGAACGCCGGATTTATTTACGACCTCGTCGCTGGAGCTTGATCGACGTTAAGCCGCGATTAGGTGTGCTCGAGGTTATTATGGTCAGATTTCGTGTTCTGGCTGCAGATTCGAGCATGTGGAGCTGGAGCGAATTGGGAGATCAATGCGGGCAAGAAGCAGTTGGAGGAGACTGGCTGTTTTCAACGTTCTCTGAAGCCTCCAGACTTGAGAACAAGAGGTACAAACGAAGAGTTCGAATGTCCTCGCCGAACTTTGTCTTATGCAACAAATGTTCTACACTCTCGAGAATCGTACTCCACTTCCAAACTCTACATCCTCTTCCTCCGACTTATTTCGCGTTCAAATTCTAATTTTTCCAACCTACAAAGAGGCCGTAAACAAGCAAGACACCACATATCAAGTGCTTCCGCCTCAACGCTGATTCACGCGACTGTTTTTCCAAATCAAACAACTTTTCCTTCAAAAACACGCGTTCCCAGCGAGCGTTCTCTGCTCCCAAACATCTTTCGTGCCCACCCCTCGCAAATCTCTGTTCGCCCGTTCCCACCTTTCCCACAGTCTCTCTAATCGTTTTTTTTTCGTTTCGGGTCAAACAAGCTTCGAAGACAAACATTCCATTTGCTGGCGGAGAGTTGGGACAACCTGGGGGCAACGTGGAGTCGGAACCTGGGGATGGACCTGCAAACCCGTTCTCCAGACGTCGATCGGACTTGAGTATTTGCTTAGGAATGCACGTCTTCTGCGATTGATCGGCGACGTGCGCAACGTCCGGCGCTGATAAGTGATCTTTAGAAGTTCTCTAATTGGCTGCGCACTCCTAAAGGCTTCGCCCGTCTTCGATCGTTTCTTGGTCGCCACGCTCTGGTCTCCTTCCTACAAGCGTCGCCGTTTCCCCAAACGAAGAATTCTTACGAACTGTCAGCAAGCTACAAAACACGTCACTTTGTGGCCCCGTGGATGCTTTGAGAGCTGCAAGCCGCTTTCAGAATTCACGTGATGTTTACTGTGCAGTTCAGAAACCAAAGATGAACGCAAGAGCTGCACAAACAAATCCAGGGATACGGTAGCCGGGAAGCACGAGAATCGGGGTCTTTTCAGGCAGTAATTAGATCATTGTCAGAAGTGTTTTCCAAAGTTTAATTCGATTAGGATTTCTTGTTTTTATCTGCGATATGTGAGTCAGTCGGGAGTCTCCTCCCTCCGACAGCCGTCTTAAACCTTCGTCTTTGGACCGACGCCTCAAACGGAAATCGGGCCCGCGTGGAAATCGTGGCGATTTTTCGGGCAGCCGGTCCGCTGCAAACGCGAATCGCCTTCGGCGCAGACAATCTTCGCGCGTCGTTTACGGTCCACTCCGTTCTTTTGCGGCCGCAAAAAGTCGTGTTTGGTCGTCTTCTTGATTTGATTCGACCCAGCGGAGCTCCTCGGTTTATTGTCCCTTTTATGGATTCTGACTTGCCTAAAAACGCTCCGATTCTCGCGTTTTTAAAGCTTAAATTGCATTCCGTGTTTGTTTTTGCAGAACCCCCGCTCGCGTGATGTCACCTCGTTCAACTGCGCCTCGTTTGGACTCATTCAGCTGCTTTATTGCATGATAAGACGATGCCAGGTCAAACCGAACCAAAAACTGTCACTTTAACTCACAGTGGTTTACTTCCGTAGATTCCAGTAAGATCTTTGCGGATCATTTAACAGATCTGACAACCCAGCTTGCAAGGTTTAAGACGGCTGTCGTCGTATTTTTGTTCTCCCCAGTGCTATCACCACCTTCGTTCCCCGCTTATCGGTCCCCCTCGATCGGATCTCTTCCGCTTCGGTTGCTTCTCCCCCCGTAAAGACCAAAAAACAGTCGAAAATAAACACCAAGCAGCGCCTCTCCTCCCGCAACACTAATGTCCTCAGGCGTTCGTTGCCGCATCCTCTCCCTCCGCGCTCACTCGGTCTCCAGCCACTCGCTTCATTCACTCGAGGGGCGACCGAATCCCATACTCTCCGTCCCCGTTCTCAGCCGTCGTGGTGATGTCATCTCGCGTCATCCCAGCGGCGCGCTGCGGACAAACAGCCGCGGGGCCAAGGCGCGGGAGCTAGGCACAAGGCACAGTGGCGAGTGAGATTGCCTTAGGACGAGGAACGGGAGCCCAAGAAGCTGCTGCCGCCGTTTGTAAGCACGTCTTCGCAGCGGAGAGGAGAGGAGCACGTCACAGAAGCTCTTCCGACCGCCGTGTTCCTATTTCGACCCCGTCGTCTTCTACTCCCAATTTCCTTTCGCCCCCGCGTTCCGAATGTTCTCCGCGTAATCGCCAAGGACTTTTACGAGGCGACTTTATTCAATCCCTCAATCAGCGTAATTACCATACGCAAGCAGAGGAATAAGCGGCACGAATAGTTCTCAAAGTCCTCGTGGAATCCCTTTTCTACGCAGGCCCCCTTCTTCCAAGTGATTCCCGGCTTTTGCCTGTGACATTAGCCAGCGTTCCCGCACTTGCTCATCCCCTCTTCTCCTCCCTTCTTCCTCTCCAAGGCAACATTCATCGTCATAACCACAAATGACGTCATGACGTCACCTGGCCTCGCACACTCCGCCTTGTTCCTTTTCCCGGCACTCCTCAAGACCATTCATGGCGTGAAATAGCGGCGCTCAGCTTTTGAGGGCGATTCGTAGCCTTGTCGTCGAAGTCGTTCGCCGCTGTTCATCGAGAAGACGCCTCGGGTGGAGAAAACGAAGAAGTTAAATCCCAATGAGTGACGTAGCGCCACGCGCACAAATCGCGTACTCGCCCACTCGCGCGGCGCCGTCGTTCCCAATGTTTTCGTTAGACGGCAGGCGACTTCGCCACGCGAAATAATTCGCTTTTGTTGCGACGAGATCCAAAATGAAACCCGTTTCGTGATACGGTCGACCACGTGGTCCCTGAGGTTTCGTCGCGGGAGTTGGTGTTAACTCAACTCTTTCGGCTGTTTGTCTTAGGTGGCGGGGAAAGCAAATTTTCTTGCGATTAAGCCGCCTTTCGCGTCCTCCGATTATCTCCTCTCGGCTCGACTGCCTGGCGATGACGTCGGCGCCCACTCAACCTGATCGACGGTGGCCGAGTTCGGGTCGATCGGAGGCTCCGGCGGCTACCGTAGTTGCAGGGCCGCAAATGACTTCGAACACTCGTGCTTCACGTGCTGATAACAAAAGCAGCCCGCTTCCGTGGCGTTCACGTGACCTTCCGTGACCTCGAGGTCCCACGACCTTTGAGAGCTTACACGTACGAGCGCCTCGCGCTCACGTCGCCAGCTCCCAAAGGACATCCGTTGCCTTTGTTCGCCGCTCCTGGAAAAAACAATTCTTTAATGAGTGTTTTCTTGAAGCGTCGGCGACGTCACCAATCCACTCACATCATAAACGATGCAACAAACCAGAAATGATACTCAGTTCTTGTTATTCAATTTCCTTTTCTTCCTCGTTCGGCGTTCTTTCCGCGTCTTCGCGCACTCTTCAGAACTTTCCCGCAATTTACAATTCTTTTCTTGTCGGCTCCACTTCGTCCTTTCCGGGCTGAAAAAACTCTTCAGTGAACGATTTCAAATCTCCTCCTTTATTGTTCTTGAAAATGACATCATTTTTAAGTCGGCGCCACCGAAGGACGTCGGCGATCGATTAGGTGCCGTCGTGGAGAATCCGAGTTTAGCGGGTTGGCGGCCCTCCAAATACGTCACTAAGTGACGCACTTGCTTGAATATTCAAATCGCGCTTCGGGGTTGGCGAAAGGTCGTCGCCGCCGCCGCTCATAATGTGAATGAGTGGACTACGAGGGAACCCTCCATTGTGCCTCGGGGCACCTGCGCGGCACAAAAAGCAAAAACAAGCGGCCTTTAGAGCTGCTCGGCGCCGCTAGTGCGCTGTAATTAATAGCGCCACGGCATTATGCTTCGCCCTTCGTTTGCATAAACGCCATTTCGCGCCTCTTCTTCCTGGGATTCGACGCTTCCGGTATCTTCTCTTGCGTTGACGAAAAGATGTTCTGTGGCTTCTGGAAATTAAGAAAATTGGCGATCGGCGATTTCGGGGACCGACCGACTGCGATCGCAGTCGCCAGAATGGCCAAGTGACTCGAGTCTGGAATACGACCGTGCAGACGACTGTCGAACGCCGGAGTGTCCGTACCGTATTCAAACCATTCGTGCCAAGACACACTGGAAATCTTTCGACTTTTCCCACTTCTCCGTTTACCTGTTCTTCTCGCGATCAATTAGCTTCCTCAAACCTCTTCGAAACGTTTCTCGTTCGGGAGAGAATCGTAGTCGAGCGCGACGCTTCTTTTGTTCCTTTCTGCGCTCCCCGTTTCCTTCTTCGACTTTTCCGCCTTTGAATCCGATTCCGCGCCTTTGTTCTCAAATTTTCCGGCGGAATTTCTGCGTTTTCGGCTTTGTTCGCTCCGAATCCCTCTCGAGCGCTCCTCCTCGCTTGAATTTTCGAGGCGCGAATTGGCTCGTTTCTTGGCTTTTTCGTAGGTTTTTCGCGCGAAGATTACGATTTATCTGTTTTTGGTTTTTTTTGCGAACTTCCACCACGAGAAACACATTTGCATTCCTACCCCTTCAACTTTTCGCACCCACCTTCTGGGGTTTTCTCCGCACAATTCTGCGCTCGCGGGCGCTGGGGCGGCGCCTCGCGTGCCAAGCGCCTCCCCTCCTCTTCTTGCGACCTTCTAAAAATACCGTCGAAAATCACCGCGACTCGTGCATTTTAATCGTCGGCGTTTCTCTCACCGTAACCTGACAGTTCTCTGTTTACAGTACACCTGCTCAACCACCGTCCACGAAGCCCTCTTCCGTGTGCTAGTTCTCTTTTGGATGGGAACCGTGCCACGACGTCTTCTCAACTCTCCGGACCGCGTATGATGAAGATTGGGAGCTACATCGACTCAGATTCCGTACTGCAGCCCCTCGTCGACTCCTCGACTTCTCCCGTGCCCTCAACTCTCACCTCCTTCGACTCCAACTGCTACAGCAACACTTGCTCAATCGCCCGGCGAAAAAGGCGCGACTTTTCCCCGTGTTCCTGAGACCAGCAATACCGTAACCCCGCACGATGCGTGTCAACGGCTGTATCGATGGCCTCTCCATCACGGCATCCACTTCCTTTGTGGCATCTTCGACCATCGACGACGCTTCCTCGATCGCCTCCTCGTCCACGGCTTCGCTGACACACGATGTCGTCGGAGGACCGAGGAAACGTGGCGAAGAACGCGTCGACATTGCCTCGAGCGGACCCCCACTCTACGACGTCTTTCTCGGCGGATCCTGTGGAAATACCGTATGGCGCAGAGAGGTCGTCATCCCTTACCTCAAGAAGCGGTCCATATCGTACTACGACCCGCAGAGAACCGAATGGAGCGAAAACATGATTTACGAAGAATCGGTGGCCAAAGAGGTTTGTTTCAAGTGATCGTGGCAATGTCCTAACCGGGTCTTCTTTTAGAATTCGAGCTTGTTCCTGTTTGTGCTTGATCCGGCTACCGTGAACGCCACTTCTTGCCTCGAAATTGCCTACTTTGCCGCCCGAAAAGCGCCGAAGCTCGTCGTCGTCTTTCTCGGACAAGCCGAATGGAGCGACAAGGCCCATCCTCTGGATTTACCTGACCGACTCAGAACCTGCGATCTGCTCGACGTCATACTCACGAAACATTCCGTGCCTACGCTCAACTCAATCTCGGTTTGTATCCCGAATTCCGGCCTGTTTTCTTACACATATTCCACTTCAGGACGCTCTGGATTACATCGACGAGGTTGTGATTGGCGAGAAAAGCTGGCGAGAAGCTCTCGCGAATCCCATGCAAAGACTGCCCTACATCACGATGAAGACAAGGCGGATTGTCCAGAACGCCTCCATACAGCTGAGATCCTGGTGGGATCAGCTACGTTACGGGGTCAGGCAATACGGCCGTCAAGTGGGATCTCTGCTTGCTGCTGAGGTCCTTGTGATGCTCGTCTTCTACTTCTACTTCCCCACGTTCCCCATCGCGTTCCTTATCGTTCCGTTTCTGATCATCGACTACGTCGCCGTCATCGGATCCTTTGTCTTCTACCGCTACAAGGTTTGTCTTTCCAGTGAAATGTTGATTTACGCTAAATTTGCTTTTAGGACAAGTGGAAGAAGGCGAAAAACGCGCGGCGCGTGATCATTCCGTCACCGCCAGTACCTCGGATGGGAATGACTGCAGTCAACGGAACTTCCGACGCAGAGCGCAAACATCGTAAGTGTTTCTTTTGTCGACCAAATTCTTAGAAGAGTTCTGTTTCAGTGAAGAGGCAGAAGAACGGAGTGACCACCTCGAACTACGTGTTCTACGATGCGGTGAACAGCGTGAACAAGGAAGTTTGCGAACACTTCATGCAGCAGCAGCTCCTCCGGCCTGGACTTGGTGCGGGGTTGAGCAAGGCGCGGAAGGTGACCGAGCTGGCCGCGAAGACAAGCAAGGGCATGCGCTACTGCAAGAGCCGTTGTGGAAACATCTACGTCGGTTACGATGTTTTCCTGAGCTGTTCCTCGAACACTGAGATCGACTGGATCAACCAACGCGCCATCCCCCAACTACAGTAAGTACAACTGCTCTCTCAGCAGGGGTTCAAGTAGATCAATTTCAGCAAGAGCGGACTGACCTACACGTCGTCGAACATGTGCGACAAGGCGATGGAAGACCCGCTGCTGCACACAGCCTCCCACATCCTCTACTACATTCCTTCCTACAAGACCTTTCTTTCTGGAATCATCCAGATCGCCTACTTCCTCGGCCATTCCGACTGGCAGGTCACCGTTTGCGTTCCTACTGAAGCCGAGTCTCTCGAAGTTCCTGCCGGAGACCTCACCGAAGAACTGCGCGTCGATCTCGAGCGCCGGAACGAATCTTACCGGATGGCCTTCCGCTACCTAAAGGACATGGCCCAGCGAAGGCAGTGCCGCGTCTTCAACAAGTGAGTTTTGCTTAGCGCCGAACTCTCCTAATCAGCCGCGGTTTCCAGGATCGAAGAGGCGATCAAGTACATTTCTTCGCAGACCAGGCGATCCTTCGACTCGGATCAGTTCCTTCTAACGCGGGACGACTGCCGTTGCGCCGACGAGCCGCTCTCTATGAGCTTCGAATCCTCGGTTTCCTCCACACTCAGCTGAGGCCTCTGGCCCAGTCCCCCTTCTCTTGTATATTTCCCACACATCAAACGAGGTCAATCATGGGTACAAATGTGAATATATCACTGTGAATACTGTAGGTGTCTTCATTCTCTCCTTTCCTTCCTAACCACAACGTGTCTTCTTTTCTTCCTTTCTCTCTTCCTCAGGACTCCCATAGCTTTACTTACTTTCTCCCTCAAATCTCTATTTTCGGAGAGAATACAAATATTTATTATTTGTGGGTGTAAAGCATGATGTCGGTCGAGGGTGGGCTGACTGACCCAGGGACAGGTTCCCTAGAATTGTTTTTCTCGGGAAGATCGAAGACCGTCGTCTGCCGGTTTGTGACTTTCGGAAGACCGAACGAGCGAGGGAGGGGAGTTACGGTACCGAGGAGGGATCACTGGTCGACGCCGCGTAGGCTGACGCGGGAAAATAAATGCATTCGGACAGGTTCCCCGGAGCAAATCGAATCACGCTGAACGAACCGAGGAATCAGGTCCGAAAATGTGGAAACAGGGAAACGCTTCGAGAAAAACGCGCTCGATTTTGTTTTTGGACGCCCTGCAAGAAAAGATGACGGAAAACAATTCGTTGCGGTGGTCGGAAGATGGATTGGGGCGCTGGGGTGATTACTTAAAACTGGTAAAAATAGGAGAGCAGCCGGTAACGCAAACAAATGACTTCCAAGGAGTAGAAGTAGTAATCGGAGTGTAACGATCGCTGAGAGAGCAGCTGCGTTGCCTGCTTGGGGGACCCATTCTGAGGTCTCCGGGCAAATACAGGGAGTTTTCAAACCCTGTGAGTGAGCCTAAAGTTGAGAGATAGCAATCTAAAAAGGACGGAGTTGATTGGAAGAGGGCACCGGCAAGAGATGTGAAAATTGAAACATGGGAACCGGCTGGACTTCTTGATTTTGACTGGATTTTGCTACTTATCTTGGTTAGAATAGAGTAATCCCGAAACATCGATTTCCTCGTGAAAAGTTATATATAGAACGTGCAGGTATTCCAGGTGCAGAAAACCCGCGTCACGTGGTTGGGAATAGTTGGAAGCCGCCCGAAACGTTCTGAAAACATTCCTTCACCCTAACAGGTCCGCTGAGTTCGCATGTCCTAAGTCTCCGACGTAAACAGTTCCATAATTCATTAACGGCGCCATGTGTTCTTCGCCATCCACACGCGGTTTGAAGGAGCGCCGTCGCTGTGCATTGTAAAGTGTCCCTTTTCTCGCGGAGAACTGCAGCGATCTTAGGAAGACGAAGCGAATTATCACTGAGAAACGCCGATTCTAGTTTAGACGCAGTCGTCAGACGAGGCAGACTGTCTGCGTTTAGGAAGTGTGACAAGATGACATGGAGTGGTGCTGAGGAATTCGGGTGTCGAGAAGGAGTGACGACAGTTCTACGAAGGGAATCTCCTGTCGGGAATTAAGAAGTTCGGATAATCGCAGGGTGCATCAAACTTCTCACTCCTGATCTGGTTGCATGCCAAAACAAGAATTCTGCATAACCACAACTCCTTCTTGCAGAAGTCACGAGAATCTCAAAGGATTCAAACTCCACGACCTCGTGATTGACGTGACCGATATGATCACAAGTGGTCGTAAAGACAATCTTGCATTCGGGCAAATACTCTGGTGCTATCTTATCTTAACCAAACGACGTAACATCATCTGCTTTCCACGTTTTCTGCAGTTTAGTCAGAATCGCGCGCTATTAGCCAGCAAGAAGCAAATTGAAAGTTGAGAATCGCCTGAAAGAGAAGATTTCCAAGAAGGCTTTTTGGGAAACGGCCAGAGCAAACTTGGATTGAAGAAAGAGCTCAAACTGAATCTTTTGTAGTAGGTCCTACAACGAGTGGCATGATATCACTCGATAGTGCACTATCTGGGTTTTCTTTGAACAGATTGCACCAAGTGAATCCAAATCGATCTTGGGATTCTGAAGAGTCCCGAAGGTTGACCGAAAATCCGTGCCTCCAACGCGTGGAACCTGCCTGCATGCTGCTTCACCGTCTTCTCGCCTCCCGCTTACCCGCTTCTCAACATTCCGCACGTTTTTTCGCCGCTTCCGCCGTGATGTCTTCCTCCACCAGCCGGAAACCTTCTGACCTGGCTGTCGCCTCCTCGAAACCCAGTATCTGGCAAGTTTAATATCTTCCCCGGTTCCTTTCTAACCGTCTGGTTTCAGGGTTGAATTTACGACGTTGGCCAGCGAATGTAAAGCTGTGAACATCGGACAGGTATTATTTCAATATTATTTAAAATCCTATAATTTCTAAAATCTAGGGATTCCCGGACAGTCCTGTGCCGAAGTTTGTCTCGGACCTGCTGGAGAACATCTCCAAGCACCCGGAAAAGACGGCGTGGCACCAGTATACTCGAGGTTTCGGCCATCCGCGCCTCGTCAAGGCTCTTAGCGACCTCTACTCCAACAGGCTCGGAAATCCCATCGATGCTAACGAAGGCGTCCTGGTCACCGTTGGAGCATACCTGGCGCTCTATTACACCTTCCTCGGGTGGCTGAACAAAGGAGATGAGGTCATCGGTATGCGTTTCAGGTTTTCTCCGATCTCATGTCTTCCTTTTAGTCCTCGAACCGGCTTACGACTGCTACATTCCTCAAATCCAGATGACTGGAGCTGTCGCCGTTCCCGTCGTTCTCGAGCTCACCGAAAACCCGGAAACCAGCGCAGATTATCGGCTTGACCTGAAGGTCCTCGAAACACATATCACCGAGAAGACGAAGATGATCGTGCTGAACAACCCTCACAACCCTACAGGGAAGCTTTTCACGCGCGAGGAGCTCCAAGCGGTTGCCGATCTGGCGGAGAAATACGATCTTCTTGTGGTCGCTGATGAGGTTTACGAGTTCCATGTTTACCCGGGGCACGAAATGATCAAATTCGGTCAGTTAACAGTTTTATTCTCCCATACCTAACGATTTCTTTTACAGCGAGTTTGCCCGGAATGTACAATCGCACCATCACAATCGGCTCTGCAGGAAAAGCCTTCTCCGTGACCGGATGGAAACTCGGATGGGCCATGGGACCCCCTGAACTTCTCAGCCCTCTGAAGGCCATCCACCAGAATTGCGTTTTCACGTGTTCTTCGCCCACTCAAGAAGCGATCGCCGAAGCCTTCGAGAAAGAAGCCGCGATCATCGCTAAAGGCGCCGTCGAGGACAGTTACCTGCTGACGGGGCTTGCTAGCGAGTTGCAGGCCAAGCGTGACCACATGGCCGCTTGGCTTCGCGAAGCCGGCCTGAAGCCTATTGTCCCAGATGCCGGGTATTTCATGATGGCTGACTTCTCGAACCTTGACGGACCCTTCAAGGCCCCGGATGCATCCGGAGATCCGATGGATTTCCGATTCGTCAGGTGGCTCTGCCGCGAGAAGGTGAGTTTGATGGCCGAATCTCTGTGATTTACTTGTGGTTCCGCCGCTTTAGAAACTGGCGACGATTCCTCCGTCGGCGTTCTACTCGCCCGAATTCAAAGAAAGCCACGCCAACATGATCCGCCTGTGCTTTTTCAAGACCGATAAGACTCTAGGAGAAGCCAGGGAGATCCTGCATGCGTTGGCTTCTAAGAACTGCTAAAATTTCCGTATTTATATTTGTAGGTTGTCAATTTATGGTTAAAGATGTATTCTATTGTTCTTCTGAATTGCTTCGATCTTGGTTTCACGCCTACTGGGCGTACTTTGCTGTGGTAACGTAACTCTTGCGCAGGTCGCCTTGTCCTCATATTTTCCCACATTCGCGTGACGCTTCGTGTGAGATTTATTCTGCTTTGCAACGTGCGAACTCCATGCTGCAATTCGCGTTGATCGTGTCATTTCCGTGATTAATTGCGGCTAGATTCCCATAATCGAAAGCTTGTTTTCAGCATCGAAAATGGCCGCCCCAACTCCAAGCGAAACCGAAACCAATCTGAAGACTTTCCGTGATTTCCTGATGCAGTACAACCTGGTCACGGAACAGTGCTTCACCGCTTGTGTTACAGATATGGGATCCAGGTAATATGGCACAATTCCTGACATTTCCAAACTTTTGAATGGTTCAGAACGGTCAGCGACAAGGAAGAAAAATGCTCGTCGAACTGCTTGGACAAGTTCCTGAAGATGACCCAACGGCTATCGCTCCGCTTCCAGGAACATCAGCTGCTCCAGAACGAAGCCCAAGGACCTCTAATGAAGTAGAGTGGTGGAGTTAGGATAGTTTTTCTTGTTACCAATTGTTATGACTTGGAATTTTATCTTTTCAATGAGATGCCTTTTGAAGATTGTCCCGGACCACTTCCACAGTGCATCTAAAGTGGTTTCAACTGGTGTTTTTGCTTGGTTTTCGTTTGTTTATTCGTTATCGGAGTGAGTGACAGTGCGCGTGAGCATAAACAGTTTATGCTACTCGCGTGGGCCACTCCGATCATTTGAACTAAAGCGGATTAGGACGTTCGAGGGGCATGGTACCCGCGTCTTAGCACCCACTTACGGAGGGCCTCAAAAACACTCCGATCCCACGGCGTGACCGTATTCGGGTTTAGTGGTCCATTCGCACCTATTGCTTGCCCCTCAACTGGCCGTACAACTCGTTAGACGTACTCTCTAGGCACGCGTAATCTCGCTAAATCACAAAGTGTCAGTTTCGCGCTTTTCGCGTCGTCCAACTCCTTCGCTGCTGATCTCGTCTTCGTTTTCCGTTCGCCCGCTTGCTGTAAACTAACTATAGCGTTCGCGAGAGATGGCCTTCAATCTCCCGCTTTCCTTTGGCCTTCACTTGCCTTCCGACGATCTCGCGCAGCCGTTAGATCGTGTGGTTGTGGCTGTACTCGTCTTCGGTCCCGCCTTCGACCGGCGATTGTGCTGCAGCCGCCGCTGTTGACCATCGATGACGAGTCCGCGAGAGTTTTTCGCGAAGGAATTCGCCTTCGCCGCCCGCGCCCCTAGCGAACCCCGACCTCCCCTCACCGGATCCGAACACTGTATATCCCTCGTCGGCGAAGCCCTCTACTCGTCACGCTGCTCTGCTCCTGACGACGCCTGGACGAGGTGGACCCTGACGACGCTGTTTTCCCTTAAGTCGACTCCTTTTTTTGCTCTTCACAAACCTGTCTTCCGACAGCCGCCCCGCGTTCTACCAACCACCCGTGGGCATCGCAAAGAAGACCCGCAGCAGCAGGAGTTCTACGCTTTTAGGCGAATAAGAAGAGAACACGCCTAATGGGTCGTCGCGGTCCTCTTCTTCCTCCCAGGTGTCCTTCTTCGGCAGCAGCAACCAATCAATTAGTCACTCGCGCGTCTTTGCATATCCCGATCAATCTCCTTCCACCACCTCGTTTATCCCATCTCAGATTTTTCGCTGGTTTTCCACAGTTTTTGTCGTACTTTTCGTCGAAAATCAATTAGATTGCAGGCTTTTCCCACATAAGGAGAGGTTCCAAGTCTCCGACCGACTACGGTACTCGCGCCGTTCGTTCGTTTTTCTATTCTTCGCAACTTCGCTGCTCTCGGCGACCCGCAGGCGAACCCCGCAAATAACGATAACAAATGATCGAATCGCGTTCGCTCGTCACGCGAAGCCGAAGTTTTTGTTTTCGGCGAGAAGATTCCCCGCGAAGGACTAATTACCGGCGCGGGAACGCGAACAGCAGCGGCCTGTTTTCCCTGGGTTTCACTTTCTCCCTTCGCACCCGAAAAGCGCGTTTGGAGCCGTTAAGCTTGCACGCCTTTGCTCGTTCTATGCAAAATGTAATTATTTTGATGCATTGTTCGATCGTTGCGCAACTCTGTCGCCGCTAATTACTCGGAAACCGGTCGCCGGACGAGGTGCTGGATCCCTCGGAGCCCACACGTGCTTTCGACTCTTTCGCTCCCCATCGACGCTTATTTGGCCTCTTTCAGATCAGATGATCCTCCGGTGGCGATTTCTCCTCGTCTTCCCACTGCTGCTGTTGCTGGATTTCGGTAAGTGGACAGAGAGAGTCAGCTGACACCGCCTGATTGATTTATCGACCAAATTCGAATTTCAAGGGGTTTTTTTGAAAACTGTGTGCGCTGCTGAATTTGAGGCATTTTAATTCGATTTCTTCAAGGTCTTTCGCTAACTCATGCGTGTTTCAGCAGTTTCGGTCCAGGCACAAAACGACGACGAGGATCTCGCGCACTTCTCCGACGCGGACAAAGGTCGGATCTCGTGGGTGGTGGACGAGTCATCACTCCCTTGGGTCGGCTCGTACTATTTTTTGAGGTAAGTCGCTTTGTTTTCCCGAAGCCGATTAGCTTTCCTTCGCTCTCTTCGTGGGGTGGACAAACAGTCCCGAGATGTCCACCACTCGATTTTTTACACGCCGCAAAGCGGAATTCGCCTCGATGACCACGACGAGGACAAACAATCCTTTTTGTGTCTAAATTCATGCTTTTTGTGCTTTTCAGCTCCACGAATGCCTCACGCACCGTTCTTCTCACCGTCGCGGACGCCTCTTCAGGACACACGCTGGGGGAATGCTCTACGGAACGCTCGGGTAAGTGTATCGGGGTTCTTTTGTATTTATTCAATCTCGAAACGTGATTTCGACGGTTACGTCGCCATCACTTCAAGGTAATTTGTTCATAACTCTCCTCGATTGACCCTTAACGCTCGCCTTCAAGTGTCCCCCGCGGGTTACTCTGAAAGCGCCAGACGGGGCCGAAAGTAAACTGTTTAGTCAAGTCTTAGAGGGGATTACTGTAACGTTTATCAAGGATAACATTTATCTGTTTAGATGGCGAATGGCGGAGATTCTTCTGGACCCTCTCGCACAACTCACTCCAGTGCAACGTTTCGGATTCGCTCTCGACGAAGATTCGGCTGAACACGAACAGCTCCCACGCTTTCTCCATGCGGATTATCGCCAAGAAGGGCCCCCGGTGCATGCGTGACCTCATCGTTCAGAACGAGCAGCCCGAAGGATGTCCTCCGACGTTGCAACGGAACAGCTTCTCCCAGCACTATTTCCAATGCGGATGTCCGGATGTGGAGCTCCTTGAAGAAGAACAAGCGCCGTCGAATATCACCAGGGGTCACTCCGTGCCCTTCCCACTTTTCAAACTCTCTCCAGCTGGTTCTCGCAACGGATCCGAAGAGGAACCCCAAGCACCGGCCATCCCAGCTCGGCCGACCACTCATACCCAAGCTCCCACAGCCGCCACCCCAACTTGGACCCTTAGCGCTCATGCGTGCGCCACTCACCATTGCCTCAACAACGGAACTTGCGTGGTCGGCGCAGATTCGAAGGTGAGATTGACGATTTCTTTGCAATTTACTTGATTCGGAACTGGTCCCATGTTTTGGGGCGACTTTTTGGGCGCCCGCAGGCTGCAATTATTCTCCGTGACGCCGCTAAAATAATTGTCGCCTCGATTATGTCGGCCGGCGCGTGTCGAATAGCCTAGTTTTGGGGTCTGGAACAAAGGTTCTCGGATTATCGGAGGATATTAAGGTGCACGCTTTAAGCGTTACGGATTCTGCGATTCACAGAATAACCATTAAGCCAATTGAAATTTGAACTTTTGAACCAAGAAGTCTGGGTTGTGTTTCCCCTTGTCTTAGTTGTTCGGGAACCATCGGTCTCTCAGACTCGAAACGTCTCAAATCCCAACTAATAAACGTCTCTTTTCAGGCAAACTGTCTGTGTCTCAACGGCTTCACGGGTGACCACTGCGAATCCCACGTCTGCGCAGACTTCTGCTCCAACGGCGGCGTCTGTTCTGTGTCCCACACAAGCCCGATCTGCGCGTGTCACGCGCCGTTCAGCGGGGATCGCTGCGAAAAGGTAAACCCCGCAACAAAGGGAATCATCGTCGGAAGGCGATTATTTGTTGGCGATGTTTGTTTTGGGTTGCATTCGTCGTGATTCAAGAATGACGCGACACCTAAACAAGGCGGATTAGTGATGTAATTGTGATCTTTCTGTTTGCAGATCGAGTGCGAACCCTCATGCCGCAACGGAGGAACCTGCGCCTACGACGAAGTCTCCGACAAAGCCGCCTGCGAGTGCGCCGAAGGATTCATTGGAGCCGATTGCGGAATCTCTGACCCGTGCCTACAGTACGTTCTTTTTTCTGTTCGAGGTTATATGAGTTGGGAAGTTGGTTGGGAATTTGTTTGAAGAGGGCTAAATTGAGTGAAAGACGGAACTAATGGACGCGTGTCATCGGACAGCTCCTCAGTGTTTGCTCTCGAGGAGGTGATCGCGATGTCGCAATGGGCGACAGTTGATTAGATCTTTCGTGACTGACACTTCAAAGGTTGACAGCTACGTGATCCAGCAAGAAAACACGACGAATGTGGTCTAACGAAGTTGTGTTGTAGGCCTGTTTGTTCCGCTTTTGGAGAAACCGCAGAATGCATCGTGAATCCCGACTTCGCTTCGAATCCTTCTTTGGCGCCGTTCTCTTGTAAATGCCTCAATGACCTGGTTGGGTCGAATGGTGAGAATCGGTTTTAACCTTTACATTTATTTGTTTTAATTTCCTTGCAGATAAGATTGACTGCGAAGAGCTCGAAACGGTTCGTCAACGGATTGCCTTGCTACATTCGGCCTCCGCTCCATCCGTCGTTGTCCATACAGGCGTTCACGAAAACTTCACGACAGAGAACGTCTCCTCATCGGTGGTTCCCGGGGTGCAGATGCAGAAACATGGAACTCCAGATCCGTCCGAATCTGAAGAAGAAATCCATTCAGAGCCTGCAGCCCCTCTTTTCCCTCTGACTACAGTACCCCCGATGGAAAATTCCAGCGAGTCGACTCCCATCTTCTCTACTGTCGATCTCAGCGAGATTCTTAGCGGATTCAGCACTACTCCGGTCACGCCGATTGAGTCGACGGATGAGGACGAAGAGGGTGACAACGGATTCGCTGTGGTCACCCAGATGGGAGGAAGCGAAGAGCACACCGAAGCCTCGACGTCGGAACCGATCACGATTCCCACTTCTACAACCTCGACTTCTACGGTAACTACGACGTCTTCGACTTCAACTACTACTACGACTACTACCACCACCACAACCACGATGACTCCTCGCCCGACGACGACTACGGAAGAACCCACGACAGAACCCCTTCCGACCACCGCCGAGGAATTCCCTGCAGTCGAAATTGAGGAAACAGAATCCACGGAAGCTCCCATTCACACAGGAAGCGAGAGCGAAGAGCAAATTCACCACCACGTCATTCAAGTGACCCAAGCTCCGGGAGAGCTATCGTCAACTGCATCTCCGGACGATATGAGCAATTCCATCGACGAGTCAACCCCGGCTCCAGGCGACCACGAGCACACTGAAAAGTAAACAGCGTTTAGGCAAAGTTGTGATTCATTCTGACTATTTCAGGCCCAAGGAAGACGAGGAAAGCGACATGGATTCGAACCGATCGTCGCAGAAGAATAAGGGACAAGGAGCCTCTGCGACTTCGTGGATTATCGCGATCATCGCGATTCTGGGTACCTTTAAAGCTGCCTGTTTCTTGGTTTCAAAGTTTCGATTTCAGTGCTCTTGGCATTCATAGTGGCCGCCGCCCTCTTCATCGTGAGGTACGTGCGCCGGAGTCGGAAACTCCACGGCAAGTACAACCCTGCGCGGGAAGAAAACGCGCTCTCCGCGACTTACTCGATGCCGATGACGTCGATCACGAAGGAGGAGCGCCTCATATGAGCTTCGCAGCCCGTCTAGAGTTCTCGCCAGCCCCAAGGTGCCAGATATCGCTCCAAATACGGTGAATGATTTCGGCCGTGGCCGAAGTCCCTACAGTAATGCATATTGTTGTTGATTGTTCTAGTTTCCTCCTCTTCCCCTTTTGTTCGCTCAATTGTCTCTGGGTATTCTCGTTGTCACTTTTGGTTGTGCCTTTGTGAATTGGAAATCGTGTATATATCCTTTCCCCAAAATGTACATTTCAGTAAAGTTTTAACTTGAAGAATTCGTCTCTAAAACATTTATCTAGATGGCTCACTTGCAGGCTACACATGTGCACCACCGTAAGTATATCCCTCTAAAACCTATCTACCACATAATTTCTGACCATTCCATCGTGCTACCTTGATTGCCTGGACCCTGGATCTTGCATATTATGGGGTGGCTATCGGCCGCGGTTTACCGGCTGTTGGCGGTCGAATTGCTCCGGCCGTTGGCTGTGACCATGGAGTAGGACGGTCTGGCTACACCGTACACCCGTAGAACCCTTTTTCCTCACATCTGATCTTAGCAGTCGAAATCAACACCAAAAGCTCCACAAAATTCAAATCGCTCAAAACACTTTTATTCACCAAACGTTCAAACGAATCATTACAGTATGAAATACTTATAACAAATAACCAAAGGAATCCAATAAATTAAAACACGACGACCTCGCCTACTCGAAAAGAGCGATAAAGTACATCGCTGTGATTCCAGTGCTCATGGCTATGAACTGGCACACGGACTCCTTGAATGAAGACTTTTCAAGGAGCTCAGGCATGATGGTCACAGTTGCGATGTAGATGAATCCTCCTGCCGTGAATGGAAGCGCCCAACTGGAAGCGGCGGCATCGGCGAGGCCTGTGGGGTCGGCGGACCACAAGGACAGAACGCAGCCAGCCAGAGCTCCGAGAGCGGTCATCAGCTGCATGAGCATGGCCTTCTTCTTGGAACAGCCGGACTGGATAAGGATGGCGAAATCTCCGATCTCGTGGGGAACTTCGTGGAACAGGACGGCAATCATGGTTCCTACAATAAGGTCTATTAACTAGATAAGGAGAAGCATATCAAACCGAATCCCACGTTGGGCCCAGCGATGAAAGAAGCGCCGATGGCGAGACCGTCGGTGAAGTTGTGCGTGAAGTCGGCGGCCAGGTTCAGGTAGGCGGCAACGCGCATTCCTTCTTGGTGCTCGTCCTTAGGCTGCTTTTCCACGGCCGTCTTCTTGTTTCCCTTGGACTTCTTTGATCCTTCCGATGCAGATTCGTCGTCGGAACACTTCTCCTTTTTCTTCGTAGCCGCAGCGTGCGAGTGTCCGTGACCGGCATGGCTGTGTCCATCTTCTCCACGGATAAGGCGCACGAATTTCTCGATGAAAAGGAAAGCGATAATGCCTGAAAAAAATATTGAAATGATAGCGCTTGGGCGAGATGCACCAACCAGCTAGCACCCACAATCCAACGGACATATCATGGGGCTCGTGAGAATGCCCGGCTTCATGAGAGTGCGAATGGGAGTGTGAATGGCTTCCAGCGGGAGTCGCGTGGGGAATAAGATGGAGCAAAGCGTCTCCGAGAAGTCCACCGGCACCGAAACTAAGAAGGACCTTGAGAAGCGGTCCGTTGTCCTCGTTGGACTGGATCGGGATGACCGAGAGGAGAAGACAAGGAACGGCGCTTATGAGCAGAGTGGATCCGATGGCGTAGACCCAGAGTTGGTTGATGGGGACGTTCATGAAGCTCAGCATTCTGAAATGTAAAATATGTAACGAATGGATAATTGTCCCGGAATTTAGCTCACCCTTTAGGATCGTACTTGTGAATGACAATAGAGCGCTTGGAGGCCTTCGGTGCTTCGTGGCTGTGGCCGTGGTGGTCATGTCCATGGCTGTGGGAGTGCGCATGGCCGTGATCTCTGAAAGGGAACAGTTTTGGTGAAGTGCACAAAAGTTGAAAATAAGTAAAGAAATGAGATAAAGTTGTGAATAAACTTACCCGTGAGAATGGGGGCATCCTCCGCCCTCGTGCGAATGTCCATGGGCAGCTTCGTGCGAGTGGCCGTGGGAATGGCCATGTTCCGCTTCGTGCTTCAGCTCCTCTTGCGCCTAAAATGAGTACAAATAAGACTAACCATTACAAATAATCTTACAGCTTCATTCACGGCCTGGCTGTACTTGAGGTGCGCGGGTTCGTGGCTGTGGTGATGTCCTCCGTGAGCTTGGACAGCCAAAATCACGGAAAGAAGAAGAGCCGCAGAGAAGCCAAGGGAAAGAAGGGCTTTACCCATCTGAAAGTGAAATTTCTTTGTGGAGTTCTCGAAATATCGCCCGAAAAAATTTCGCATTGACACAAAATAGGAAATCACACGTTTTTCGCGAAATTTCCGTATTTTCGCCGTTCGAAAACGGATGCGGGACAAATTGACCTGGGACCGATTCACCCCAACTGCCGAGACAAGTCCTGCGAGACCAGACGAATCATTGGAGCCTTCGCGACACAGACAAAATTCGAGACAGAAGCCAGTCTCTCTCGAACGTCTCGAGCTGTTCTTGGTGTCGCTCGTTGTGGGAGGCCGCGGTCGGTCGACCGGTCGGTCGCCGCACGCGGTGGCGTCGTATGCCACGTCGCACTTTCTGACCCATCCACTGCGACGCTCACCCGTCAAACAAACGGAAAAGAGTTGCTCTAAGTTTGTTGAGTACGCGGATGACGAATATGTCGGCAGACGATTATACGGATAATAAACGACACGTTTGACAGGTTCCCAACAGGCTTTCGTTATTTGGCCGTTCAAACCACATCAAATAGGCTCCAAAACGCCAGTGCCCACCTCAGATTCAAAGGCACAACGTAAAGAGATTATAGTGCGAACGTATTACAGAATGCAGTTTGTGAGGAACGTCGCATTCTTGATCCTCAGAGATTCTAGGACATTTTATTCGAGGTTCTTCGCAACGGAAACTCCACTCAATAACACGATGAATCCTCGTTAAGCTGGAACATTAACGGCGGTCGAACGGTCCTCGTCTTCCACACTGTGGCTGTTTCCGTTCTTGAGGACTCCGTTGCCATTTGCTAAAGAAAGAAAAGAACATCATCAAAGACTAATTTCTTCCCACTCACTGTTAGAAACTGATTGAATTTCGCTGAAAATAGTCAGAGGGACGTCGACGGACTGATCGTCGAGAATGACAATATCATAGGCGCCTTCAGCGAGATACTTGTCCAGCATCGTGTCGAATTTGTGGTTCAAAAACCCGATCTTCAATACAATCCCGCTTCGCTCGACTCCAGCATGCATTTCGAGATCTGCACAAACAGTTTTATAATGGGATTAAACCTTGCAACGCACCTCCTAAGCTGTCGCCCATAAGAACAACGTTGTGTCGTTCGGAGAAGTCGTGGAAGAATGGGTCGTCGTGCCTCACGGCAGACCCATTCTTGCAAAAGACATGGATCAGAGGCTCCGTGAAGTTGATACAGATGTTATCTTTGTCGAAGATCATCATGTTTGAGATGATATGCGCATTCTTAGGGAGCTCCTTGCGGGGAAGCCGTTGCCGAAGGTAAATGTCGATTACGGTACCGACGCCCGCGCTGAAGATAACAAGGGGGACGTCCTTCTTTTCGAGCAGGTCAAACAGTTCGAACGCGTTATCTCTGTAAAATCAACTGATCGTATCCATGCATACAGCTACCGTAATACCTCATGACGATTTTGGAGTCTTGGACAATTTCTTCCACCACTTCTTTGTGCAGCTTACTTTCGACGACTAAAATCGGGACAGGAATAAGCTTTAACCATATAAGGAAAAATCTTACTTTTTTCATGAGAACGGGTCCACCACTCAATCATGTGGGGAATCTTCTCTTCCACTGACATCAAGTGGCAAGTTTCAATCGCCATGTATTTCTCGTTCATGGCGTGAAGCTAAAAATGATCAGTTCGATCCCTAACGCGGATTCCAGCTCACCTTTTCGTACAGCTGCTTGTCAGTTCTCTCAGCGGCCGTGTCGAAAGCTCCGTGGGACGATGAACACCTGAATTTCTAAAATTAAAAACTCTCTCCCTACGTTACATGCCGTACCTAATCCCGTTCACATGGTACCGGCTCAGAGTGTAGTCGAAATCCGCGAAGACGATCATGTTCTCGGTCCCCTCCTCGATCAGCTTGGCGATCTTCGCTTCTACGGCTTTCGGATCGCGCATGCGCACCTTTGGGTTCTTCAATAGAGCTTCCATTGATAGAAGAAATCACTGAAAAAAGTAATTGAAAAGGAATCCGCAAAGTAACGACTTTCCACGGTAGTTTTACGAAATCGAAATGATACATAAAAACTAGAAAATCGTGGCGGATATTCGTTCCTGTCAGATAGATTACCCATTCAGGTGTCAACTGGCAAACATTATACACCTAAAGCGCGTCGATGGATGGTAATTTGGTCAATTGTGCAACATATGAGTCATAAAGTGGGCAAAACGCGTAATGGATTCACACAAGCTCACCGATTTAGCAGTCGCTTTATCTAAACCTTCTAGATGCACCAACCAGCCAACCAGCGATCGACGAACGTTTAAGCGCAAGAGAAAAATCTTTCCCGAAATTCCTGAATTGTCCGCTTTCGAGTGCAGTCTCGAATTTCCAACCCCCTGCATGGTCAAATGAAGCCTAAATGTAAATGAAGTGGAAACGGTCATTTTGTATTTTTGACGTGAAAACTAAATTTGCACTTTTAGAAAGCATTTGACCGTAAATCTTGTGGGCCCACAGTTTATATCGCCAGGGACTGAGGACTGACCGACTCCATCCGAAAAAACGAACACGAATGACGCACTCAGACAGTGCAAAGACCGCCTAGACAGGTCACTTCTGCCAGTGTCTGGAACTCACAACTTTTAGAGGTCGCACACCAAACGATTTCAGACATCACCAAAAGGAAGTCGGCGAGGTGTCTGGCTAGGGCTTCTTTGTTCACCCTGAAATAAGCTAAAACAGATCCGACGCGCATTTTGATAGTCTAGATTACGGCTGGCCGTCTACGTATCCCGTGCAAAACAATTCAAGAGATCGGTTGGAGAGCGTGTCCTAAAATCAAGAAATCATCACGCTTAAGGCGCAACACCAATCGTTTCCATTTGAAACCCGGGACGCGCCTACGCTGTGAGCGCTTCGACATTTAGCAAAACGACGTGAGTTTTGCACAAGCTATTTCCCCGACCGGGCACGTTAAATCACACATTGATATTAACTCAAAGGATTAGGTGCTTACGTAAAAGCGGCAAAAGATACACAAACGAAATGTGATACAAGTTTTCAGACGAAACGCTGTCGCGACAAGAGGCAAACAAACGTCGCCGTGATCGCCGATCAGCGGGTGCTATCTCTCCCCTCCTGATGTAATGTTCTCCTCCGGCGAACAAAAAATCTTCCGGCCACTTCCTTTCTGGCATGATAGCAGCGGGAAGTGACACCCAAACCAAACAAACCACAATCGCCCTTTCACCTCCACAAATTTATTTACAACACAGATATCACAAAACTAGCGCTGAAGAGGCGCCAGACCGAGTTTCGCTCGGATTTCGTTGGCTTCTTTGATTTCTTGCTCTTCTTCTTCCTTCGACTTCTTGGATTTTTCCCGATGCCGATCTGAAAAGGAATCTAATTAGCCAGGAAGGCACAAAAGTGCAACTTGCCTTTATCGCGATCATCGCGTTTGTCGCGGTCCTTGCGGTCATCTCGGTCTCGTCTTCGCTCGCGAGAGCGGCTTCGATCTCTTCCGGGACGTCTTGATACGAGCTGAAATTGGTGAATTTAAGACGCTGGATTCTAAAAGCGCAAACGTGAATCATCAGCCCAAATCTGAAACCAGTCCACTCAACCAACACAGAAGTATTTTAAGGTTGATAAAATCGTCCTCATGAAGAAGCTCCAATCGACCTTGCTTGTTCATAAAGCGATTATGCCAAGTTTCCTTCCCCGAACTAAATTCTGAATTTACCTTTGGTCGTTCCTTCTTGCGTCGCTCCTCGCCGTTGTCCTCTTCTTCCGACGACGTCGCTCGGTCGATGTCCGCGTTGAGTGCGGACACATATGGCTTTAGCTGTCCGGCTTCTTCCAAAGCCTCTCGCTTCTGGAGGCGCGGTAACTGGATGTCGCAGTAACGCTCCTCACGAAGCAGATGGTCGATGAACTCGTCCATGTGGACGAGTTCGAATCGACCCTGCTTGTTCATGAAGCGCAGCCGTCGGTAGTCGTTGTAGAGCGGCTCCAGGTACTTGTAGATCTCGACGTTGTCCAACGTCAGACGCAGATATATTGCGCCTAAAGCCCTTATGTACCTGGAAATCCGACGGTAAATATCGTGGGAAAGGAATGACATCAACTTACTTTGAATCCTCTTGGCGCAGAAACTCCACTGCGATGTCCTTTTCGGGCTGTAACTGGAGCATCTTCAAGCACAGACACATAAATGGTGTCGGCTTGACGTTACCGCCGTAGATTCCACCGACGTAACGCAGCTCCAAGCCCTTGTCAACTAGGTCTTCGGCTGAAAAGAGAGCATATCAAAAAGAGTAGAACAGGCGAACGTCAAATGAGTATAACAGAAAGTTAACAAAAGCAGGGCTAGAACAGCTTCGACAGTCACGGGAAGCATCCGAACTGTTCAACATGCTCCCAATTTTCCCCGCATTAAAAAGAAAACGTAAATTACCTGAGAGTCCGAAGCACTGTTCCTTCCAGTACAAGGAGTCGTAGATCCTGGTCCTGATGATCTTCTCCACCAGATACTGCGGATTCGTTCCGCGGACCGTTGAAGCGTCCTTGGCGGTTCGATTCGCCATTCTGAAAAACGACAAAAATGGATCGCTCCATAGAAAAACGGATGATATGGATTGGAACGCGATATGCAATGCAAGTGGGCAGTGGAAATGAGCTCAGAAACACGAGAATGACGCTGAGAAGGAATCAGATGATCTGCGTTGACAGATTCGAAAATGGAAGTTTCGAATTGGAGCGGTTGCAAAGTACGATCCAAGAAATGAAAGGGCCAGGGATATCCGTGCGAGAGTTGAGGCAAACTTGATTGCTCCACGGGCAGCTCCATCGGTGTGAATTCGATTCGAAGTTCCAAGTTCCAAAGTTGTGAGCGCCGGAATTCGAACGAGTAAAATCACAAACATGAGCGCCAAAAATGAAAAATGCTGGAAAGGAATTCAGTTCAGAGGGTTGGAAGAACGAAAAAAGTAGATTATTTAAAAGAGGGACCGCAGGAGTAAACACATTCAAGCTGGCCCAACTTCGGGACAAACACTTAACAGTAGCCTCAATCCAAAAACTACTTTTTAATTTCATTTTTTTCCGCTTAACGAATAAAACGAACTCATGGAATTTCTTTGATTTCAATTGTTTTGTGTGTGAATCCCTGTTATCAGCAGCTGCCGCGCATCTGACCACCATCTTCCACAACTGACCAACAATCCTTTGCGGAAGCCATCTCGAATCGATATGTTAGACCACCGGTATAATACCTTAACTAGATTTTCAATTACGGTTTACTTTAAGTAAAATTTTTCTGTGGATCCCAACTTTAACCAGCTTATCTTGCATCACTGCTTGCCTCCTTACATGACACTTACACCGCCGTAAATCACGTTTGTTCCAGAATCACACCTCTGCCACATTAGCTAAGAGTTGCATCAGATTTACTCAACGTTGTCCAGTTCTGACCAGAACTCGAGAACTGGTCCTGCACATTAATATCCCACTGTCATCGAAATCAAAGATTCTTTTTCTGTTTTTCATTTGCGTCCTTGATTGGAAAGTTTGTTTTGAATGACCTGTTCGCCGTTTAGATTCTTCTCTACTGCAATCAATCGCGTCCTTGCCTTGAAAGTCCCCTGTTCCCTGTTCTTCTTAGACTCATAAAGAAGGCGGAGATGTAAAAACAGAACCTTCGCTCGGGAGCGCTGCGGTAAACAAGATTCAACTTTATCGCTATAACTCTTAGACCAAGAGAGAAGGCGATCTAAGAGGAGGAGCAGAGAAAGGCGTTGTGATAAGGGTTTTGGGCGGACTGATAGCGGAGGGCGCAGGGCGCAGCGTCGTGGTCATCCGCGCGTCGTCTACCACCAAACGGGTCATCAAGTGTAGGAAGAGATGGTCGACGGTGTCTTCTTCCTTTCTAAGACATTTTCATTTCAGATCCATATTCGTCAAGATGGTCAAGATTGGATTCATTGGAGCCGGAAAGATGGCCCAGGCCCTCGCCCGAGGACTCATCAGTTCAGGTCTGTTGAGGATGGGGAGCTACAGTAACCCAGCAATGCATCGGTTTCAGGTCGAATTTCGGCAGAGCACATTATTGCCAGTTCTCCCAAGACCGACGAGAGGCTTCTGGCCGAATGCAAGGTGAGTCCCAAATTATGGTTGATGCGCATGCTGGTGGACTTCAACTGGAATCCTGAGATCTCTTCTTCGTTCTCATCGATTCGAGTGTTCCGCCGACTCACCGACGAAACTTCCAGTTTCATTTTTTACGTCCGCAATCCAAGATCTCCCGAAATTCAGTGGACGGGTCCACGTGAATTGCGTGCTCGTTCCACCATCCATCAATCATTGGTGATCAGTGTTCAACGGAAACTTTGAATCTTAAACCCACAACCACAAAACAACCGCAATTCAAGGTCGTTTCTTTAAAGATCGCCGTTTTCAGGCGCTTGGAATTGGAACCACTTACGATAACACTGAAGTCGTGAACAAGAGCGACGTCATTTTCGTCGCTGTAAAGCCGCCTCATGTTTCGAAGGTCACTTCAGAGATCGCTCCGGTCTTCAAAAGAAATCAGCTTCTGGTCTCCATCGCTCTGGGCATTACAATCCGGAACATCGAATCGGTATGAGGATCTAAGTAAAAACCAATTACCAAACATCCGAATGGCCTTTCAGCTTCTTCCTTCGAAGAGCCGCGTTGTCCGCGTGATGCCCAACACGCCTGCGGTCGTCGGCGCAGGCGCTTCGGCTTTCGCCGTGGGTTCCGCGTGCCAAGACGGAGATTCTTCACTTGTAGAGGATCTCCTCTCGACCGTCGGATTTGCCGTTGAAGTGCCCGAAGTCCACATCGACCCCGTCACCGGACTCAGTGGCTCCGGCCCTTCCTACGTAAGCATTTCACTCCACTTTCAGGTTCCTGAATCTTCTGTTTCAGATGTTCAGCGTGATCGAAGGTCTCGCTGATGGAGGGGTCAAGATGGGTCTTCCCCGCGACCTCTCGCTGAAACTTGCTGCCCACACGCTTCTGGGAGCCGCGAAGATGGTTCTCGATTTGAACGAGCACCCCGCTGTACTTAAGGACAACGTCCAGAGTCCTGGCGGAAGCTCGGTTTACGGAATCCACGAGCTGGAAAAGGGGCGCTTGAAGGCGGTGCTGATGAACGCTGTGGAAGCCGCCTCGAACCGCTCGAAGACGACCGGCGATGCCGCGCTCCCTCGTCACGCAATGTATCGCAATACTGAGATTTAACTAGGCCCTCCCTCCCAAACTCCAAAAGCCGAGATTCTAATTTTGTACAAAATTCTGTGTTTGTAAATTTGCCGAGCGAGAGAGAGAGATTAAACCGTAGAGTGTCCTGTTTCATCGCAGCATCATTTTAGGCCTGCATCGCCAGAAGACGACGAAGAGCTGCCCGCTGAGCGGAACTGATCTCCTCCAGGCCTTGGTTCGGCTAACCTTCGATACTCGTGCACTTTCACTCCACTTCGACCAAACACAAGCTACATTAGCCTCTTCCCCCTCCTCTTCGCCTAATAATCGACTCATCCGCCTCGGAAACGCCGTCGCAACGAACTTCGCCTAGTCACACACACTCCACACGAATCCTCCTTTTCTAATATTTAGATGGTCGATGATTCGCACTTGAATTCTCTTAAATTTGCATAAACCAATACACGGGAAAGGGCGAACGGACTCTGGATGAGCGGGCTGTTTGTTCAGCTTTCTCAAAGAGATCAAGATGAGCACCGGCAGTGAAGCTTTGCGTCACAACGTAGCCTTATCAACGAGGGCAAAAAGCGATAAAAGGGTTATTTGCCGGGTGAAACGCCACTCTCTCTTCTTGCGCTCCCCCGAGATGTTTCGCTTCGTCGTCTGCTCGGGAATCTTCCTTTTTCTGCTCGAGAACCTTTCGGCGCTCCAGTTTCCGACTTCCAGAGAATGCAGATACTGCCGCGAGTTGGCGAAGGACGTTTTGCCGCACACTGAGCAGCTCGAGTCGGGCAGGAAACCTTTTGGATTTCCCGAAGGTTTATGGGGCGCCCTTCTTGCAAGTTTGCCTGCGATCAAGGCAGATCCTCAGTGCTACAGAACTTGTGTAAACCCTCAAGCACACTTTTCGGTTCCCTCAAGCTTCGCTAAACAAAATGTGACGTGTGCTCTTTGCCAAACGATAATGAAGGTGGGGGCCAATACGGGCAGCCAGGTGAGTCACTGCAAGGAACTGGCCGAACCTAAAGAAATACCTATTTCAGGAGAAATTCTTGGAAAGAGCGAAACAGATTTGCGAGCATACGCAAGGCCTTTATCCGCTATGCCTAATGATGGTGAACGACTACGGAGTGGAAATGTTCCAGCTCGAACAGCAGAACGTCGCCCCTCTTCCAGCATGCCAGAAGATGACGTTGTGTTGAGCGTCAAAAGCGATTTCCCTGGTTCGAAACCAGAATAATAAAACTGTTTCACAAGCAAAAATGGTTATTGATTAACATAGCAGCGAAATTCAGCAGGTGGCGATTAGGCTCCCGTAAAAGTGAGCTTCTGTGGACGCAAAGGACTAGTGCAGCCATGTTCGTTCAGGTCTTGTATGTTCTACTCTTCTCCCCATCTGTTCTATCGACAGAAAAGTATTCACTGTCATCTTCGCCTTCGGAACCGAGCTCCGTTGCTGGAATTATTCTGACAAAATTCCGACGCGGGAATAATGGGACGGTCATCGTTTGTTCGTTGTGTCAGGCAATCACCAATCTATCCAGTTGCATTAAATCCAAAAGCGAGGTATGAAAGACCTGAAAGATCACGATTAATATGGATTAGGCTGACCTGGCATGGAAACTCGAAGTCGGCTGCGAGCACCTAAAATTTCTTTCGACCCACTGCAAACTGATGGTTGAAGAGTATATATCGAAGATCTTCGAATACGCCAAAGAACAAATCGAAAACGAAGAAGCGTGTATTTACATGGGCCTATGCCCAGAGAATCGCATTTTAACACGCTGTTACGTTGAAATATTTATAAAAGTTGCATCCATTAACAAACTCCACGGGTCTTGAAAGCTTCCAAAAAGTTGAGGCCGATTAATCGCAGGATTTCGGCCTCCCCGCAACCTTCGATGACACGGTGTTCACACTGCTGAAGAAAATCTTTAGTTAGCGTTTTGGGGTACCTAAGATCCTTACCGCTAAAGAGCACATAATCGTGGCTTTGCTGGGACCCTCGAGGTCTTCGAATCGGGATTCGGTCTTGTCACAGAGCAGTTTGTAAAGCTGACGGATTAGCTGATAAACGCTGTATCCGTCCAGCATAAAGTCGTCGACCTTGCTCTGGACGACTCCTGAGCTCATGGACTGGCAGGCGGAAATAAAGTCGCCCACAACCTCGTCAGGGATGTAGTTGGCCATTTGAAGGATCACATCCGATTTCAGCTCGCCGCTTTGGGACATCGTTTGGAGATAGTTGATGGATTTTCGGAGATCACCGTCAGTCAGCTGGACAAGCTGATTGAGAGCTTCTTTCGAAGCTTTCACATTTTCTTGATCACAAATGTGAGCCAATCTATACAAAGAGCAATTAAGTATTGGAAACGAGATTCTAAGCGCCTACCTTTCAACTTGGTTGCTGAAGGGAAGCGCCTTAAAACGGAACTTGGCGCATCGAGAAGTCAAAGGATCAATGATTCTCGAGATGTAGTTGCAGATGAGGAAGAATCGCGTCGTCCTGGATTCGCTTTCCATCGTTCTGCGCAAAGCGGCTTGGGCGGCAGTCGTCATGGCGTCGGCCTCATCCAGTATGACAATCTTGTAGGCCGCACACGGTTTTCCTCCGATCCTAGAGGTCACGGCTTGTTGGGCAAACGATTTGATCTGAAATGAATGAGCGTATAAAGCCGATTAAAAATATGCAAAGCAAACCCTGTGTCGAACAATGTTGATTCCTCGCTCGTCAGAGGCGTTCAGCTCCAAAACACGATCGGTGTAAGCTTCTTTGGTCTTGAAGAGCTGGTGGCACAGAGCCACGGCGGCCGAAGTTTTTCCCGTTCCTGGAGGTCCGTAGAACAGCAGATGAGGCAACTAAAATGACAGAAAAATCAGAAAATCTCTGAAGAACGCAGTTTCTTACATCAGCGCCATCCACGACCTTCTTCAGCAGAGAGACGACTTCATCCTGGAACACCAAATCGTCGACTTTCTTCGGGCGACTGAAAAAATGGATTTGAGGAAATCAAGGGTGGAGAAAAGCTCACTATTTCTCAACCCAAGGTTTGTATTCATTGCCAGCCGACGTCAAGATGCTCGATTTCTCGCCTGGCTGCCTCTTGTTGAAGAACGAGTGCATCGTGGCGATTCTGAAAAAGGAGAGCTGAATTCGTAAAATTTGAAGCGAGTGCGCGAATTCCTGGCAAACTTCGACAAACCGCGTCAAACTAAACTTTAGAAATTGGCGGTCCGTCCAGGATTTCGAAGAGATTTCTCATGTTCACCCAGAAACCATTCGAACGTTCGTTTCATTCGCGATTCACACAGGACAAAGATCTCGTTGCCAGCCTCAAAACCTAACGGCAATCTCTGGATTAGATCGCTTCAAAATCTTCGTGATCTTCTCGGAATCCCAAGCTCCGACGTCTCAGCAGTAATCTGCGAATTTAGTTTGAGCATCTCTTGTTTGAGGTGGCGAGCGAGAGGCCGGATGAAAAGTCGAGCGAGAGACGGCGATCAATTGCGATCCGCTGCTAGATTTTCTTTTCCTAATTCCCACTTTAAAACGCGGATTTCCGAATTCCAGGATCGCTTGCCAGATGATTGTAACTACGACTTTGGTTTAGGCGCTGCACTTTATTTTTTGGACCGTGCCGCGGATGCTGAGTTACTCGTCCTACACGAGTTTAGTATATCATGCAAGCAGCTGTTTTTCTCTTTCGTATTCTTTACTACATACTCAAACTCCAATTCCACGAAGCGCGACCACGAAGTTTGAATGAGTGCTACTGGATTCCGTGTACAGAGTCTTTACAATGAGACCTTAATTCGGGCTTGTAGTGTATATCTAAATGGCGACATTTCGGACTTTTTTATCGTGTTTCTTATTTCTATATTTTATTTTATAAGTTGTGAAACTTCTTATATTTCCAGGCATATCCGTCTCAAACCCCATTCGGCTGCCTGCAAATCTCGAATCGAGTCAAGATTGCGGCCCTTGCTCCTCCCGCACTTCCTCCGTCCTCGGACCAGAAGCCCATGCATTGCTCAAGCTACGAGGACGACGAAGATGATTTCCCGTCGAGCAGCCAGGGCCCAATTCGGATGCCGGGGCCCTCCATAGGAAACGAGAAGCTGATGCGAGGTCTCCCGCGCAGCTACCCACCGCACGGCGTCCGAAATGTTCGAACTGCGACTGCCGTAGACGTTGCTGGGACTTCTAACGGAACCGCGGAAGGAGGTCGGGTTCGCCGGAAACTCCCCCCGACGCCGGTGGATCAAACACCACCCGTATTCTGCCCGGAGTCGATGCCTCAATCCTACCTGAAGATGATCCCACCCGTCGATGTCACTTCTCTGGAACCGGAAGAACTGGCCGAACTGAACGATAGGCTTCGTTGCTTATCTTGCTTCGAAAAGGCCGATTTCTGCGACCATATGGGATTCAAGCGGATTCCGCCCAGCATGAGGGTAATTTCACTGAATCTTAAAACCAGATGACACCGCTTTTTTCAGGGCTTGATACCGATGTCGCCTGACACTTTCGGTTCAACGCAGCATGTCGGAGAATCTCACCCGAGCTTCCCCTTCGTGATCCCCGAAGTGCAGAGACTCCTTAGTCACCACTGGAGAACCACCGAGCGGATTCGTGACGAGGTTCTTCCAAGGTTCGAGATGCTGCGCCGAAGGTACGGCTTCCCACCTTCGATGACCTCCGTTCGGCGTCCTACGATCAACTTCCCAAAGGTAACAAGAATTTCGCAGGAGTTGACTATTATCTTTTCTAGCACATGATCGAAGAAGGCATCGCGATCGCCGCCGAGAAGGAGCTCGCTCGACTCAACATCAACGGGCCCTCCTCGGCCAGCCAAGAAGAGCATCCACCCCGAAAGCGGAACCCAGCTGGGGATTTCCAGCCTAAGGAGGTGATCACGCTGACTCCGCCGCCCGAGGATCCCGTTTCGCAGCCTCCTCCGAAACGCAAAAATGCTCAGAGGCAGAAGAAGAAGAGGCGCTGAAGATCGAGCCTCTTACAGCGGCTACCTTGCATATATTTATTGTAGTCCGAATTAATTTTTCATGTTGTAAACTGTATTGTAAATGAATTTAATTTTGTAGTTAACTGTGGTACTCTGGGAGTAAAATAGCGCTGGGAGGCAATGGTTACAGCATTTATTGATTAAAATTATTGGGAAATCTGAAAAAGAGATCGGCAAATATTATTGACTGTTTTGGTTTCGAATCATCGTGAAAGTTCGAACGAAATCCGACTGAAAATAGCACCGCGAGAAGAAAGCGTAGTGGCTCGATATGTGCGCTTAGAGGCGGGGGCAAGGCTTCAGGGTATCGGGACGAAGAAATGTTCGGCTGTCATGTTCAGGAGAGCTCCTGTAGAGGGGAGCGTCGGGATTTCGGGAGTAAACGAGGACCCATCTGAAATCCAGGATTCAATCTTGTCTTGCATTTTAGAATCCGCCTACCGTATCCACTTTCCGATTGCATGTCGACGTCCATTGAGTGTTCCACGTAGAGAGTCCCGTAGAGCGGACTCTGGCCATTGATGCTCTCGTCGGGGGATCCGCTATCGCTGTCAAGGCTCTTCGCATTTGAGGGGAACTCATTCCACCTCCGTCCGGCGTCCTTTTTCAATCGTTTTTCCTTTGCCCGGCGGTTTTGAAACCACACCTAGAAGGACAAAATGAGCCGAGCAAGACCGATGAAACAAGTACCTGAACGACGCGCATGTCGAGCCCGGTTTCGGCGGCCAGCTGCTCTCTGACGTGCCGTGCGGGCTTAGAACTCGCTTGGTAGGCTTGTTTCAGAGTTTCAAGGCTTTTCGCCGAAATCGTCGTTCTCGGTCTTTTGTTGTTGTTGTCCAAGTCGCATTCTGAAACATTTCCTTCAGTCAGTCAAAGTTTGGAATTACAAGTTTCAACTTTCAGCCAAAAAATCAGAATTAAGTGCTAGTCTCAGCGTCGAAATTAGGCACCTAATTGCGCCTTTAAAGCGTCTGACGTGTATTAAGACAAAAACGGAAATTCCCACCTTCAAGCAGGTCAAACCGCGGCACAGAAAATGGAAGTTCCATGACGTATATTGAAATTGATTTCGACCAATAGAGATTCCACTTCAATGCCCGTGAATTTATTGAAACCTTCCAGAAAACAGAATTTCTCTGTGACCGCATAAAGGAACATTCGGAAAACGTCTTCAAAACAAGCTCACCTTTAGAAGAGGCGATTTCGTAGTCCTGCTTACACACGAGCCTTCCGTCTTGGGGAATCAAGTAGAATTGGTCGCCCGTCAGCAACTCTCGTTTGCAGATGGCGCACTGGAAACACTCAACGTGGTACACGTGCTCACTGGCTTTCCGGACGGTGCAGTCGGGGAAGATTCCTTCGCCGCAGAGGGCGCAGCGTGTCCCGAAGCGCCGGTAGAAGTGGGAGCGGCAGTAAACTTTGTCGTTGCGCATGAAACACGTCTGCGAGAGCATCTGGCGGCAGTCGACACACTTGAGGCATTCCGAGTGGTAGGAGCGATCCAGCACGCGCAGGATGAATCTGTCCCGGATGGGCGCGCTGCACTCCGAGCACACGACCAGTTCGCAGTTCTCTGAAAGCATCCGTGTTCAGATCAGAGCCAATCCGACATCCGACTTCTCTGCCTGCGTAAACCCTAAATTAGAAACCCTCCAAACTCTCAGGTGTGAAGCTCTAAAGGGCTGCTAATTAGCGCTAACGTGCCCTTCGCCCGGAGTATCTAATTACCGAGAGCAACGAACGTTGGCGGCAGCTTGAGTCGAAAGAGGATGTCACACCTTGCGGGGCAATGTTTGCAGGGCCAAAGTGAGCGACGAGTAAATCGACCCGTTAATTGCGCGTTCGGCTCTGGCACGTTTGATCGAGCACACCGCATAACGGATTACCGACATGCAGCTGCTAGTCGAGAACGTGTTGCCGACAGGCGGAAACCGAAAGTGGGCGGAAAGTTTGGAGTTCTAGAAAATCCCAAAAACGGTTGTTCACAGAGCTAGTCTAATGAATTAAAGTTTTATTAGGCTTGTGTCCAAGCCTGATAAAACCTTCGGAACAAGACTTTTTTCCGAGACAAAAAAAACTAAAACCGTAAATAAAAAGGGAGAAACCGCGTCACTCACCGGAATGTTGGATGGAGGAAGAACAGTCTTCCGTCGAGGTCTCCATTTCCGCGAAGAGATCCGCTCCGCTTCAGCCACGTTCCGGAAATGCCGTCGGCGTCGTGGGCTCGCGCGGCGGATTGGGGGGCGGAGCATGCGGCGGCCAATCCTCGCCTGCGTCTTATTCCCAAGTCGACTAGCTCCTTCCGGCCTTGGTGCTACCGTAATCCAGCCCATCCTTATACCCTCCTGAAATCAGTTCAGATCAGTTCTGAACCGCTGTTGATCCAAACATTATTCCGCAGTATCGGCATCCACAGCGCGTTCTCGGGAGACTTTTAATCGATTCCAACGCGCCAAAGTCACGAAACAAAAATTAATTTCCCTAATGGACCACCGCCGGACTACCGTACTCCTGAAGGCGCTTTTCGCCCGCGCGCGGTCATAATCGAATCCTCCGGGCAACGACTCATCCAACTTTTTCGAAGCCGCCGTCATAAAAACGCCTCGAGGGATTCGCGGGCCATCGAACGTTGTTTCGCGTTAATCGTCGGACCACCAGAAACCGAAAAGTTTTCCGAATTTCCGGGAGCTCTCTCAGGTGCCACAAACGATTAGCGCCGTCGCATGGCGCCCGAGAATTAATCCATCTAGGGAAGAAGATGTAGGAAACCCGTCGAGGGCCTCCGTCGTCGGCCAGGATTCACCGTATTTCCCCGCTAATGGCAACATGCGCTGCGCGCGAATATGACCCGGGGTTAATTGCCGCCGAGCAGCAGAGAAGACGGCTGGTGGGCCGTGGCGTAATGGGGAGGCCACCTGTGAGTGCGCCAAATCTGCGTGGATAATGGATTAACTGATGTTCCCGGAAAATGTTTTTTTGCGGACTGGATTGCATGGGATTAGCTTTAATAAGGCGTTCGCACGTCCCAATGACCCTTATCGGATATGATAAAGTGCGTCGTGAAGGGTAGATGCGGGGAGTTCCCGCTCAGGCGATTGTGTTCCAGAATTATCGACATTCGAAGTGGGCATCGATGGAGATCCGAACCAGTGCATATCTCAAGGATGCTTGCTAGTGGAGCAGTCCAAGTAACTCAGTCAGGAAGCCATGTTCACTGTACATCCTGCTGCCTCCTGGATTCAATTGCTCACATTTAAAGTGCAACTCCGACGTCAAAGGACAATTCTCGATACTTAAATTGCGATCTTCGGTCTTCTTTTGCACGACTCTTTCTCAAATTCTACCGTAACCCACACACCCTTTCGCGGTGCAGTTCTTAGCACTCCCTTTACCCCAGCGCCTCCACTCCGCTCATTCGGCCCAACGCGTCTTATTCGCCGGCGCATAAATTATTCAGAAGCGCGCGCCTTCGCCTTCCTCGCCTCCGCCACCACAATCGCCGCGCCATCGATCTCGGCTTCACGCGATCTGTCGCTTCTGCGATCGCTCAATTCATCATTTCGAGGTTTTCGGATTCGCCTCCCTCTTAACTCCCTTATTTATTCATAAGACGCTCTCTGACATGCCGATCCCCTCAAAACCGCTTTTCTCGCCGTGATATCACGGGATCCTCCGGATAAGCCAACCGCTTTTGTGCGCTCTGCTGGTTTCTGGGACGCTTCTTAACTTAAACGCGTCCATTAGCCGATTAGGTAATTGCGTCGAGAGTGGGGGGAGGAGGACTGCACACTGCCATACGGTGCTCCAGTGGGCCTCCTGACATCGTCGCTCACGGACATTTATGCGCTATAAAGCAAAGTCATAAAACGGCGAAAACAGCGCTCCGGTCGCCATTATCCCGACTCGGCCCGTTATCCACGTTTGGGCTTCCTCGCGCACTCCCAGTGGATCGTGTCCAATTAACGCGCGGCTATGGGATCACGGCTGTCGACAGTCGTAGTCCACGAAATGGCCCACGCAACATCCAAAACAATACGCGATTATTCGTGAGGGGCCAGCGGCCAGAAAAGACTTGCGGTAGCCGGAGATGACCCATTTATACCAGGTTTCATAGACAATAAATTAGAAGAAATGTACAATATGCATTAACGGTAGAACGACTTTTCTCCGAGAGATTTCCTCGTCATGCAGAAAACAGCGTCGATGGGTTCCAGATCGCCCACTTCGAGAAGGCTCAGACCGGCAAGACCGAAGACCGTGTGGAAAGGATCCGCCTAAAATAGAAACATGATTTTAAAATTCTAAGCGTGGGAATTTCTTACCACATCTCCTGGCCTATCTGCGAACCCTCCGGTTTCGTCGTCCTGACAGGCTGTGATGAACCTGACCATCGCCTCCTTGTCGATCTTGTCGAGTTGTCCGAGGATCGCCAGTGAAGCCAGAACCCACCACGAGTAGCACACGTCCGGTAACTTATCCGGACGTCCGTTTAATCCTCCCGACTCGCACTGCCTCTGTGCGAGCCACTCGGCGGTTTGATCTTCATCAATAAGTTCCACTCTTCCTAAGATCGCCAAGCTTCCCAAACAGCAGTAGACCTGTCCGGAGTGGCTCTCCGATCCTGGCCGTGTTCCAAAGCCTCCGTCGGTGTTGTGGCAGCTCAGGATGTATTTGATGGCGCTTTCTGTGTCGACTTCCTCCAGGCGATCCTAAAACGCACATAACAAAGTCATCATTTCACACAGAGAAGCACGAACAAGAAGATAGAGAATAGCTAGAGCGCAGAACGAAAAACGAGTGTCAATTTCATCTGAAAAGATGATCCTATAAAAGCAAAGTAGAATCATGAAGACATACTGTAGCGGTCTCCCCCGAAACTTCCATCAGAGTTCTGTCTTGATTTGACGTACTTCACGATTCCTTCCACGTCAAGTTGGTCCACAAACTTGAGCATCACAGCGATCTTAAACAAATCTTACAATGAAGAAGTAGTTAACGTTAACAAACCTGGACGGCGCTGAGCGTGTAGAGAATGTGAGCTTCGTGGTTTGGCGCGGGAGCTATCCCTCCACAATCCTTCTGGCATTTCAGGACGGTGTTCACGATTTCTGTCACCTCCGCCTCAGTGAGCACTAGGTCTCCCATTAAATCCAGTGCGGTGAAGCACCAATAGATTCCGCTCATTCTCAGAAACTCTGTTGTTAAGTATTCCTTAATACGAAATTATAACGTTTATCAGTGTAGATCCTCACCAAAGACGAATGATCCTTCTCTTGCTTCCTGATGAATTCAGCGTGGAGATGTTTCAGAACCTCCGTGGGCGCATTCGCTGGAATCGTCACATCCTTCCGCGCCATATCAAGCACAGCTCCAAGCGACTAAAATATGAAAATAGAACAGAAGGCGCCCACGAACTTACCATTTTGGGTAGTTGTAGGTTGGAGTGCACTCCAGCAAGAAGCAGATGGAATACCCTGAAGTCCAATGTTCACACCCATACAAAAGGATCAGATATATCGCCTAGAACGTAACCAATTGCAGGAAAATAGTCGCATATAGATAAAAGATTTATACCAAACTGAACAAAACAAATCTAAACAATTCTGGATCTTAATAGTCACAGGATCCGTCCTTCCAGCCATTCTGCCAGCGCTCAAATACCTTCGAGCAATCGAAGAGATCCTTTCCTAGCTTGTCGTTAACACGGTTGTGCAACTCGCACATCCACTGGGCGAAGTTCTTCTTGTTGCTTAGGTCGGGCGGATGCGCCTGAAGATCGCTCCGGAGATCGGCAGCACAGTAAGAGCACGGATAAGTCTGAAATAAAACCAAACTAATGTAAAACAAGCCCAGGAAGCGAAAAATCACCTTCGATAGAGTTTGGAGAAAATCCTTGGCCGTTTTCGCGTCTTCGGCAGTCGGCTTCTCCGGGTACGCGATGCTCATGGTGTGGAGCAGATTCCACGTCGATCGGCCAAGTTCGTCCTTGTCAACTGGGCAGTCCTTTCGCGGCTGTTTCTGTCCAGTGGCCCCGGACGTTTCGGCCAATTTCTTCCCTTGTTTCAGCATCTCTTCCACGGAGATGCATGATCTCAGTTTGCAGTCTTCCTCTCCGTATCCTCGGCTTCCACCTGCAAAATTCTCCATCTTTCAAACTAGTACGATTCTTCTGATAAACAAAACGCGCACATCTCAATTCAACTAAAGAAAAGACATTTCAACTCGAAACGTTGTGTTGACGTCCACGAGTCAGAAGGAATTGACATAAAAGATCATTTAAAAACATGTGAAACAGCTTTTAAACCCACACGGAGTGATTGATGACGAAAGCAATACGAAAGCACTTTAGCCGTCAGTAAATAAAGTGAAATATATACGATTTTCTGGGAGAGAAAAGGAGCCGCACAGAATAAGAGAAACTTCCTAGAAAAGCACGAGATTCTAGAGGCGTTTGATTGACAGTGGAAGCTGGGAAGACGAGAGATGGATTCGAACCGGATTCGACGCAGCCGGAATTTCGCAACTTTAGAACAGACTGAGGAAGGAGAGACTTGGTGCAGGGAAAGCGCGCCGAAAGTCTGAACTGACGACTGACCGTCTGTTTTCGGCTGCGCAGACTTTGAAGTAGTGTCTGAGGCCTAATGCAGCTCACAAGCTCACAGAATCACTCATTCCCGAAATCCAGATTACCGGTCGGTCGGCTGAAGCAGACTTCTTTGGTTGCCAGTTGCCAAAGAATGGTTGCCAGACAAGTTGTCTAGCCGACCCTTTCGATGCACAATTTAATGGTGAATTGTATTTGGGCCGATCTCTTTCGTCATACCGTAAACCAGGTTCAAGCTAGTTTGCTTCCATATGTCCCTTTGCCGGGTCAGCTAGAAGACGCGCCGACACCTCAACGCGTTTCTCTTTCTTACACAAAAACTACGTTGACACATTTCGTATGAAGGCCCTCAAAACCTCCACCGGGAACACTTGATGTTATTTTGAAGCTCTTTTGTTGTACTGGAGATGATTTTCGGTCTTGTGCGCTCTGAATTATTGATTAATTATTATTACGCTCTGACTCATGTGAATCTCGCGACTTTATCTTTGCAAGTCCCTGTGCGTCATTCATGTTCCCCGCACTCATTTATTTCATGTTTCGGGGACGATCGATTGGAGATGATCCACGAAGAAATGTTTTCCCTCGCCAGTATTTATTTCTTTTGTTTTCAGGGCCAAGCCACGACGGCAGATGATGGGGGCGAAATCGGGGTCTCCGCCGGACGGCGGAGGTGGATCATCGTCAGGTGGTGTCGACTTCGAGCGAAAAACGAACCAGTCGGGAACGTGGAATCCTCTTCCACTTCGGCGCTTTCCAGTCCCGAAACCCAGTGATGGCGTCATCGCGTCCCCGTATGGAAGCCACGAGAGGATTCAGCGTCCTTCTCGCGCTGGTCTCTCTCAACTCTAGATTAGTTCGCTTCATTTTGCTACGTCGGGAGATGGCAATAGGTAAGATTTATGGCGTTTGTTTGGAATTGTGATGTTTGGCAAGGATGCGGTAGGGGAACGTCTCGAGGTGTCATTTTTTAGCATGATTTTGTTGATTGGAGTTTTTTTCGGTTCTGGCAGCAACTAACGTCGTGGGAGGATCGTAGATGTTGTCCCAACGAGTCTTTCGATAAGTTATTGACGACGATAGTCGATGATAATTTTGCCGTTCGGGGATTTTGATTTAAAAAAATAGCGATGAACTGACTTTATTTGCTTTCAGGAATCATCTTCATCTCCTGCGTGTACTTCTACGTTCGCTTCCTCCTGAAACTCTACAGTCCCAGGATGAAAGGATTAAATCTCGCACTCATGGACCCAATGCGATCGTTTCGCTTTAGACCACCGCAGTTTATGGATATTTCTCTCCGCGATATAGCTAACGAAGGTGTGCTCTTGCAGGGCAAAATGTTTATATAACCTTTGTAATGTAAAACTTTCAGGGAACACATGGCGTTGGAAACACAAGAACTTTGCCTTCTTCGCTAATCAAGGGAAGAGACCGAAGATGGAAGATCGTTTCCATTACGTTCACGACCCGGCGAATCAGAATTTTTCGATTTTTGGCATTTTCGATGGGCATGGCGGAGAAGTAGAGAGTTTTTCGGCATATGAAATTTATGATAACCCTCGTTTCAGTTCGTTTCCAGTTTTCTCGAGCAGAACCTAGCGACGGCGATTCGACGACGACTTCTTTGGGGTGTACCAAGTGTTTCTCTCGCGCCTCGAAAGGATATTGTTAGTGAGGTCAGTTGCACTTTAAACTCTTCAAATTCGGGAAATTTGACGCGGAAAGCGTTTGGGATCCGAAGTGAGTGCGAGTTCCAACAATTGACAACTTTCCATGTTTGGATTTGTATTTCCGCAGCCTTTTTTCAGATCATGTTTCCCTGTGACTCATCTCTGGATGTGAGGGGATCTAACGGAATTCGTTTCAGGCCATCGTGAAAGAAGTCCTCAAAATCGACGACGAGATAACCGAGAAATTAGATGCGCGCGTCACTTCGTTCACGGGTATGTTTTTCTTCCCTTGCGAAGGGTATTACGTAAACGGCCTCGGGTGAATTCGCTCGGTGATTATTCAATTAGGCGTGGCCTCCACTGGCCCTCTCAGTCCCTCTTGATCGCCATCCTAAGCCTCTATTGTCGGCCTCGTATCGAAATGTGCATTCTGTGACGAAACCACCCAGACGCATGATTCTAGCAATGACGCCGTAACTATTTACGTATATTTCAGGATCAACCGCCATTTTGGCGATTTTGGAGAAGAATCGCTTCCTAAGTGTCGTCAACGTAGGCGATTCTCGGGCCGTTGCGTGCTCTCGGGAGAACAACGCCGTCCCACTTTCATTCGACCACAAGCCCTCCGAGGTAAGTAGCCCTTCGAATCTTGTCATCCAATTAATGGGCCTTTTCTTTCCTCTGTTTGCGTATCCTTCAGATATCCTTCAGAGCGTCTCTCACGCCTCTCCAAGGCGTCCGGCGCTTCCTCCAGCTTCACTCATGCGATTCATAATTGTTACTCGGAATGCGCCACAAATTATGTAAATTCTGAGTTTAGCGCGAATCCTTCGACGTTTCCGTCTGTCCATTTTCACGCTCTTCTCGCCAAAGACTGGGAGGGAATCTGTAGGCACCGGAACAGTTTTCGGTTGTTTTCGCGGAGATGGCGTGCCATCCTTCTTGTAAAAAGCAGGGCCCGATTACGCGTCGTCTCGCGTCTCTTTTGGCAATTTATCCAGCCGCAAGGAGTGCAATTACCCCTTCCTCCTCGAGGGACGAAGCACTCGAGAAAGCCGAACGCCAAAGGGCGCGTTTGTTTTCGCCCCGAGAAAGCGAGGACGATTGGCCCAATCGCGCTACGATGAGGTTAACGAGTAACTGGGCCAATTGTAGTGCCAACGTGACCGTGACCGCAATCTTTCGACTTTTGATGCTCGGTTTTTCTCATTCAAGCCTTTCCTTTTTTGTTCGTTTTCTGAACCTTGAAAAGCGGAAGTACCGTAACCCCGATTATGTAGCGTTCTACTTGGTGCTTAATCAAACTTGATGTGGAGTTCTTGTAAATCGGCCCTTCAATCTCGTTCACTCAACAATCCTCATTGGAACGGCCTGGATTTTTCGTCCTCCTCTAATGGATCTTCTTCGAGAGCTCCATTGACTGGATTATCAGATGGCCCCACTTCGGAGCTCTTCCTCATTTGCACAAATTATTTTATCAGCATCGACCGACTGCGTTTTTGGCTCTCGTAATCTTCGACTTTAACAAGTCCCAATTTCGAAAAGTCCAATTTACATTTTCTGCGACGTCATACATCTTCTTTTGACTTCACATAATAGTCTGCCTGAACTGACGTCAGCACTGAAAAGTGTTCTCGCCGAACAGTTTTTGGAAATTCAAACTCGAATTCAATTTACGCGTGGGGTCCAAAAGTTCCTTGGTTTGTCTTAATTGCTAATGGTCATGTGCGTTGGAAAAGCGGAAGAATCGCCGGGGGTAATTGCACGAACACGGTCATAGGCACACGGGGAATGTTCCTGAGTGGGTTGCTCCCTTGTCGGTCTCCGAGGCGGTGTTTGGAGTGTTCTTTGAATAGGCATTTTCGGGAATCACAATTTCTTTTTTGATATTGTTTTCCGACTTCCTCTTACGTAAACAGCCGACGTTTTTGGGGAGAGAGGTGCAGTGTCAATTAGCCGAGAAGGAAGGTTTTGATTGCGGACGGAAAAAGTCGGTTGAGAGACATTTGTGACCAAGAGAACAACCTCGTCTTCACCTTTTGTTTCTAGAGCCCATGCAGATTCTGATTCTTGTGTCGTTTTGCACTCTGGTGTCTCCAAACAAACTCGTTTCGCAGCGAATTCAAAAAAGGACCTCATTTGCATTCATATCACCTTCCAAAGTTTGCCCACCACGGCTTTTTCGAACTCGCATTCGCCTTTTTAGGAGCTGAAAACTTCGAATCACGTCTTTTGCGGAAAGGCTGCCGTTCCTCCCTCTTCTCCGGTTTCGTGTGCCTGCCTCCCCTTCCTTCAACTCTCCGTCCAGAACCGACTAATTATGTATTTGTTTCAGCCTGCCGAGCGCAGAAGGATCGAGAACGCCGGTTCGTTCGTCAGCTGGAACGGCGTGGAACGCGTCGAAGGCATCCTTGCAGTCTCCAGGTGGGTCGTGTTTTCCCGGTTTTGTTTTCCATCAAAGGCGTGTATTCCGAAAAGTTTGCTTTGCTCCAGCCGCTCGCGCCCCTTCCGCCGGTCCCTGGGGAATCCGGCTGGCGGAGCCTCTTCATCGCCATTTTGATCGCAGCCAAGATTAATCGAATCGCGCGGAGAATCGCGGAACCGGCGGAGTTCCGAGATTAGGGCAGCTCCCAAGTGCTTCTGGCGGCCGCGCTTCATTCGATCATGCGCTTCGATGCCTCCCGCGTGATTTTCGGCCTAATCCGGCCGCAAAGGACCACTTACCTGACGACATCGTCTGCCCTTTAGGCCACGTCTACTCTTCAAGTCCGTTTTGCTTCCTTCCGGCCCTCCTGACCCTCTTTCACGAGGCCTATCGCGTCGCCCTCGCGTTTATTGAAATCTTCGCGCATTCGAGTGCAATTCCTCGCTCTCGTTCTAATTGCGCTTTGCAACTCGATTTAGGGGCGGCGCCCTGTCCCAATCACCACGAATCCTCGGCGCAGAATCCTCTCTTGGGCTTTGATTGCTAATACACAAGACTTCCGGGCTTTCTCGAGAACCACTGCACTCGCTCCTCAGTCAAGTACAGTTTTGACCGTGGGAATTCCGTCCGATTCTTCTGAAATGAAGCCGTAATCATCACTTACTCTAAATTGCTGTTTTGAGCAACTCTTCAAACACAGTCCGATTCCCAGGTGTTTTCAAAGTTTCAAAGCGCGCTTAAGGAAATTGGTTTCTTTGTTTTTCATCTGGAGCAGGCGTTCAAGAAACATCCCCTTATGCTTTAGAAGCCACTCCATATGTCCACTCTAAGGGCTTGCATCTTTTAACATGGCTTACATCAGATTCGGTTTCTCGGGCCGGTCCAGGATTCGCGTGCTCTGGCTCCGCCACCCACTCAATTGCCCCAAATTCGTTTCATTTGCGTTTTTTTTTTTT
>KN167818.1:398494-418415 GCA_000757745.1 Steinernema scapterisci
GTCGCCGGTTTCGGCGATGTCGTCAACGGTGTTTGTTTTTGGCGTTCTTTTGTGCGTTTAATTCGCGCGAGCCATCGTAGTCCCTTCTGGGTGGCCAACGACGACGAAACGCTTCTCCTATGGCGCTCAAAATATAAAAGCAATTCGATTAGTGGGGCAAGAGATTTGAATGAACGCCTCCCGCGACCGCCTTGAGGCCTAGGAACCCTCCTCGGCCCTCATTCCGATTTTCGGCCCTTAAATCGCTGTTGTCTTGATTGCGCGGAGTGTCCCAACGCGATTATGATCGGTAGTGAGCAGCGGGCGAGAGGGGGCTTCCTCGAGTGGTTCGCGAACCCTTGAGGAATCTACGCAGATTCCGTCTCTAGATTATTTTCGCGCCTTGACGACTTAATCGTCGTTAATTATTTAAATGTCCATAATACGTTGTTTTTGTTCGGGTGCCCGCCGACTTTCGAGGGGCCGCCGGCGGCGTCCCGGGAATCGATGGCACGCGGGGAAGTTAGGAAGGTGGCCATCACGCTCTAATCCGCCCGAGGGCCAATTTAAAGCACTTTAATCTGCTAATTTCACCCGCACTCTGATTTCAGGGCGTTCGGCGACACATTCCTGAAACGCAACGGACCGCTGACCGCGCTTCCGGACGTGCTGTGCGTGGACCTCAACGAAACGCCGCTCCGGTTTCTGCTCGTAGCCTCGGACGGATTCTGGGACGTCTACACGAACCAGGCGGCCATCGACGCCGCGCTCGTTTTCCTCAACGACCCTCGCCTTCCGCAGCAGTGGCATCTGGTAGCACAACACCTCGTGACCGCCGCTATCCAGCGAGGATCCGTCGACAACGTTTCCTTGCTGGTGCTGAAGCTCGACTGATGTTCCCAGTTGGTCGAATATTCTGAACCCCGATCTCCAATGACCGTATCTTCGCTATGTTCATTCCTCCAAACAGGTGCCGGCGCCTACGTCTCCGACTCCTTTTGGAACCACTCTACGTTCTCGGAGTCCCACGCGGACGTCTCCATGCTCAACAAGATCACCTACGCCTACATCGCGCCCTTCATCATCGTCAGCGGCATCATCGGCGACATCCTGACCGTCGCCACTCTCACGCATCCTCTCCTCAGGCAGAGTAGCATCGTCTACACATACCTCACGCTGCTCGCCATGACCGATCTCGTAAGTTCTGGGTTACTGTAGTAAAGAGAGAGAGAGAGAAAGAGATCTCTGTCTCCAGGCGTTAGTTCCGAAATTAGAGGTTGCATTTGTTTTCGAGTGGTTTAGACACGTAAAACGGAAATTAGTCCTAATTGAATAGGTCGAATTGGATTTGGAGACAAAGAGGGCAAAGAAGTTTCCTACAAAACAAAGCGCTTTGTCCGAAAATTGAATTTACGCTCAACTCTTGGGATTTTTTACTACCTCATGATCCAGAATCTCTCAATTATCCAATTTCAGCTCACACACCTTTCGGTGATTCCAATGATCATGTGGCTGCTGGATATTCGCCTCTGCTCTCGCTCGTCGGCTTTCTACTACGCACACATAGGCTTTCCCTTGGTGAGTCTTTCCTTCTCGGCTCCGGCTTCCCACGTTCGTCGCGGTTGATTGCAAATTATCCAAATCCGATCTCGCGATTCAATTGTTTCTCCGCCGCCTGCTTCAAAGCGTTGCCCTTTGATACCGTAATCTAATCATTGAGATGCTCTTGAGTTTTTTCGTTTATCAGGCACCAGAACACAACAAAGACTTCTCAAATGGCATAATTGCACTCGTCCTGAGTTTAAGCAGGACCTTAATGACTCTCGCTTGATTCAGGCGAACGCCCTTATGGGCGCCAGCGTGTGGATCGTGGTCTTCCTGACCCTCTCCCAGTACATGGCCGTGTGTCATCCTTTCCACTACGGTGCCCTGAAGAAACGAAAATGTTGCTATCTGCTCTTCGCGATCGCCTATTTTGTCAACTTCGTCATCCATGCTCCGTGGGCCTCCAAGAAGAATGTGCATACGGTAGGTCTTTTGTTCGGACAAGGAACCTTCGTTTGACCTCGTTCGTGTCCTTTTTGTGTTTTGACAACTTTTGATTGGTTCCTCGTTTAATCGAGGAACACACTCTCCGAAAGCAGTAGTGCAGGAGGCTTCACGCAAACGTTCTTAAATAAGACCTAACCTGAAAACAACTTTCAGGTTCCTCTGGGTGTGCAACAATGCGAATTCGTAGTTTGTGACCGTCAAACTGAGCCGTGGTACGTGGTATACGAATGGATCCGAGAGATGATTACCCGCGTGGTTCCCTTCATCATCGTCGCTTATCTCAACGTCCGAATTCTCATCACTTACCGCAACACGAAGCGCGACAGAATCCGCCGCCTCACATCCGCGAACTCGCAGCGGAAGTTTACAATGGAGAAAAGCGAAAAGGTTCGTCTTAAGACTTCCAACCGAGGTCAATCTTAGCTTTTTCTAGGAAGAAAAGAGGCTATTTATCCTTCTGTTTGCGATCATCATTGTCTTCTTCCTCTGCACGATTCCAGCCGCTCCATTGACCGTCTTTGTCGCCGACAAGAGATCCCAGAATCTTCCTTTCCAAGTCCGCGTTCAGTTATTCGCATTCGTTAACTGTTTCCTTCCTTCCAGATCATCCGCGCCATCGTAAATCTCCTGGAATTCACGAAATTCGCACTCAACTTCTACTTCTATTGCTTGATCAATCCGGACATTCGCCGAATCTGTCTCCATATTATTCGGTGCCAGAAGCTCATGCGTCCCGCAAGGGTCAAAGGACAGCCGGTGAACCCGATCTCGCTCTACACCAGGTATCTGACCCCTCAAAGCTCACCCACAACCATTCTCTCCAGGTCGACCAAGTCAAACAATCGAAGTCCAGCGTGTGGCGAGGATTCGTCGCGGCGAAACTCGAAGAACAGCGCACCGGAGAACCGCCGCAGTTTCCAGGTGCCTCCGAACGCCGTGTCCATTCGCGCCAGATCCTCTTCAATGTTATCCGGGATCATGGGCAACGGGACGGACAACGTCGTTTACGATCAGCTGGCCGTGATCCGGGAGTCCGAAGACACTACCGTATCCGATGCGACTGAAAACCAACAGTTAAAGGAGGAATTATGAGGCAATACGAGTTCGAATCTGTGTGAAAGGTGGCCAAGACGAGTAAATTTCGGTATTTGTTCTCTGCGAAATGCTCTTTGACTGCACAGCTGCCGCGGTTCTTGGACTAAACGTCACTTCTACAGTCAACTTTACAATGTTTTCCGAATGTTGGGGAAGGGGAGAGAAAGAGAGGGTTCCTGGAAAATGACGTTAATAGCGACGAATTAGGGGGAGCAATTGAGCGATTGGGGGAGAATGGAATGCGGGACTCGCTGGGACGAACAAAAGAATGGGAATTGGAAAATCTGGGAAATCGACGTGTGGACGTCCTAGGAACGAAGGTGCGCAGGAGGGCGACTCAAAGGGATAAACAGCATAAACAGTTGACAGATTGTGCCTGAGCAAACCAAAGGAACGAATTCTGAGTTCGAAAAGAATTTTGATCTCAGAAACGGAGGAAGATCTTCTTCTCGTTCCCACGTCCCGATCACGGCGTCTGTTGGTAAAACAAAAGTTTCAGTAATCTGGATACCACAGATCGGCCAACAAATCCCATTATTTGTGCTTCGCCTGCAACGCTACAAGCCATCAGCCGGCACGAACCAGTTTAAAAACAAGGAGCAGCTTATCAAACACGAAATCCACCTCTTTTAAGGATTCACACAACCGAAATCCGCACCCGAGTCAAACATGAAATTCTTCGTTATTCTGCTTCTTTGCACTGGAACGTACTGCGCTCTGAACCCTGAACCGGTCGAGCTTCTCGATTTCAGTCACGTTCACAACTCTGCGCAGCCGACGACGACGGAAGACCCTTCTTCAACGACCACAAGTAATCTTTTTCTCACAATTTCACGCGTCAATCTGCAATTCTTCAGGTCAGGTATGCCAAGATACCCTTAACGACTGCGATTCAATGTCTTCTTTGTGTGGAGTTCCTAAATACTACAAAATGCTTAGCCAAACTTGTCCTAAAACATGTCACTATTGTAGCGACTGTGAAGATTCGACACCGTGAGTGAGCGAACTTGATCTGTCCTAAGAGCTTTTTTTCAGATTGTGCTACAATTGGATGCGCTATGGCTTTTGCACGAACAAATTTTATGAAGATTATCAAAAGTTATGCAGAAAAAGTTGCGAATTGTGCTGATTCAAATCCTTCAAACCTCATTCATTTTAAATGGGAACCTTGTGCATTAATTAAAGCATCTGACTCCGACCTGTCCGTGTTAAAATTGCATTACACAATTCCGATCATCATTTTACACAACAACTGAAATGCTATTAACACTTGTTTCTGTGGTGATTATGTCCACTAATCCAAATATTATTATACACTCACGTCTCAGGCAAAACACTCCGCCAAACAGGGAGAACTTCGATCACAGATTCAAGGTTTTCGTGGCTGGAAACTTCGAAGATATTTTGTTCCTTGGCCGAGGTGAATTCGCGCTTGTAGTCGACGAACTCCTTACACCGAAAGGCGAATAAAGGGTTCAGGAGGACTTGGTTGGAGTTCGAAGAATGGTCCACCTTTAAGTCTTCCACTCCCCACATCAAGACCTAAATGTCGTTTCCTTTAGGACGGATAACATCAACACTGACAAACCCTAATGACATCGCCAGTGGCATTTGTAGAGGTGCTGTCGGAGAGTGCTTCCACCCGGACAAACGGAAACTCCAGGAGCATCCCGCGGAGTTCCTGAGTGCTTTCGGGATTCCACAGCCGCGCTCGCTTCTCTTTGCTGAGCAAGTGTATCAGAGTTCCATTTTGTATTCGGGCAGGCTCACACCCAAACAGAGCAACGGCAAACGCCTGCCAGGGGTGATAAAGAAACGTCGTCTCCATTTCAGTAAGTGTATCCTAAACAAACTTTACAGTAATTACCGAGAATCCCGTTTTACCAAAGCGACAATAGTCGACTTCCCTTCGTCAATGAAGAGCACTTTTGCGTAAAACTTCTCTTTTCGCTCCAAAACTTCGAGGATCCGAGCGCGTCCAAATACTTCTTCATCAAGCGGCGCCATGGCGTAGGAGAAGAGCAGGTCCGACGGGTTTTCAGGTTTTTCAATTGGTTCCAACTTGGCGCTTGAATGTACCAAAAGCGCTTCGGTGATATGATTCGTAGGCTTCAGCCATATCTCTCCGGGCGATGTAACATGGGAAACGACGCAGTTGATCGCGAGGGAACACTCCAGTCTTGAAATCTGAAAAGAACATTGATGTGGAGTTGAAAGAGAGTTCTCACCTGCTGCGGAAAAGGTTTAAACAGCTCATTGTCGTCGGAAAATCCAAAAGACAGCATTCCACCTGACCGACCGGTCTTCACCTCGTTCTGAACAGCGAATGGGGATAAAGCAGAGCTAGACGTAGACGTCGCATTACTGAGACGTGGCTCATTTGAGAGCGAGGGAGTCTAGGGTTTCACAAGCCGAAACACAGCAATTCCCGGCGCTCGTCCCAAAACGAAATGCCTGACGGGTGAATTAGACGGTCAGCTGTCCAAGTATCTCCACACATCGATTGCGCCGTTGTTTGAGATTCCGGTGCTTGGATCATCGAAGCCTCCGCAGCTAGATTTTCTCCGTCTCACGTGTTTTGTTTTTCATTCTCGCAGTCCTAACATTTTCCAGGGAACAAACCGTAGAAACGGATACTGCCAGGCACAAGATGGGACGACGCCATTCTCGAAGCCGAAGTAGAAGCCGAGATCGCCGTCGTCGATCCACCAGGACTCGATCGAGATCGCCGCATTCGAAGAGCCGTCACCGCGATCGTTCGCGTGAGAGGAGCGATCGGCGCCACAAAAATCGCCGCCATCGCCGGACGTCTTCAGGATCAGAAGATGGACGGCGATTCCGTCGAGAGCGTTCTCGATCGCCTCCACCACCTCCGCCAGAATACGAAAGCGTAGCCTCGACGAGCTGCGGGATAGAAGCCATCCAGATTCCACCCGAGATAAGTAAAGAAATCCACAATGCCGAGCTGCTAGATGTCGACAAACTGAGCCCTGCGGCTAAGGAGTGGATTAATAGTCGAATTGACGAGCAGGTTTGCTTAAATTGAAGAGTTTTCAGATCTGATTGCTTTTAGGTTAAAAGGAACCACGAGGAGTTCAACAATTTGCTGGAGGAACGCGTCGCAGCTGCGATCAAAGAGCGTGAAATTCGACTTCGCGCGGAGATCGAGATGGATTACAGGAGGGAACTCGACGAGCACGCGAAACACGCTGTGAGCAACTGCTCTCCAAAACTTTGACTTTTTGTGGTTCATTTTAGGAAGACGACCGGAAACGATGCGAAGCCTTGGAAGCCGAACTACGGGCGAAGATGAAAGCCGTAGAGAAGAGTGACATGGAACTGGTATGTGATTTACGGTCTAAGGGGCCCTTTAACGTGATTACCTTGAATGTTAACGCTGTTAATGACATAAAAGGTATTTTAGTTCATTTTGAAACATGTATTTTAAATAGCTCTGTGGAGGAGGTTTTGCGCATACTGTAACATGAAGCGAAACTTGTAGGAGGGCTTATTTCTCAGCTATATAATGAATGTTTGAAAATGTATGCTTATTATGTTCGGTGAAGCTCTTCGTTAGATTGGAGTGGAGCATTCTTCAGGAACCGCGAACGGATTAGCTCGTTTCAACTGCTTCCAGGTTTGCTTATGGAATCTCAATTGTTTTGTCCATGCGACGTCGGAGGACGATGCCACTGCAAGTTGTCCAATATTCATTACGTTGTTTTAGAAGGAAGAACGACTGCGTATGCTTGAAGCTAAAAACAAGCTGGACGCCGCACGTCTTGAGATCCAGAAGGAACAAGAGCTTCAAACTAAAGCTGATCAATCCGCTATTCTCAATAAGGGCGGCGCCTTACGAGCTCCCATAAAGCTGAAGTTCGGGAAGTAACTGTCGACTAGACGTTTTTGTGCACCCCCTGGATTCCCTGAATAAAGTTTTTTATTCCATTGCTGTGCCCGGTTTGTGTGAAGTGGTTTCGATCCACCGTACATTTCTTCGTTGTTCGAAGTGTGATAGTGGATCTTAATTTTCAGCGTAGAATGAATCTGAACCCCTTTCGAATGTGTCTTGATTGTTTCCAAGGCCCCAGTTTTACTCAAACTCAGAGCTACGCTCAGTTTCGTGACGAAGCGCAAACGGTCAAACTGGACACTTCGCACATGGGAAGCGAGGTTGTGATCCTGAAGAATGGAACACGTATTTGTGGGACCGGCGCAGCACTGGCTACGGCGCCTATCGTTCAGAACAAGGCTTTCTTCCAGGTTAACGTCCAGCAAACAGGTTTGTTCGCGGTAGTCACATGTATCCAGTGTGTATACAGGTACGTGGGGTATTGGAGTTGCGAACCGTAGCGTTGACTTGAACAAGGTTCCGCTTTCTGAGCATTCTTGGGTGCTCAACAACGCTGGCGAACTTGTCAGCGCTGGAGCTATCGTAGGAAAGGCGGACGAAGAGATCACGATCGAAGAAGGCGATTCCATCGTATGTCACGGAAGCTGCTCTTCATATTCGTTCAATTCGTTGATTTCAGGGTATCGCGTTTGACCACATCGAGTTGAGCTTCTTTAAGAACGGAATGCGGCTTCCGAATACGATCTCAACTGTCAGAGGTCAAGTTTTCCCCGTTGTTTACGTCAACGACAGTGCCATCCTGGACGTGAAGTTTCGGTCGTTCAGTATCGATACTCCACTGGGCTTTGAAGAAATCATGCTGGAGCAAACTTTGCTGTAATGAGAAGCCGGTTTCTGTAAATAATATGCGCATTAAATGCTTCATTTTTTGCACAAAATTGTGACAGAGCGCTGTGGTATCCGATTTTGCTGCTTGCCTGGTCTTGCTGTTCTTGTATGGATTCGTTGTTCGTAGATGGGTTTCAATGCCCAAAGCACATTCGGAAGAGACTTCAGCTCTACTTTTAGGTCCTGGAAATGCTCGTAGCTATCACTGTTAGCTGATTTTGATGCGGGAGCGCGTGAAGCCAAGTGTGGCTAAAGTTGAGACCTTAATCCCAATGTACAGCCCGTGAAGTCAACAAAGTCTTCGGTTTGCTTCAAATTCTATTGGTAGAGATAGCTGCGAGCATTTCCTAAAAGTGCAGTTGGAGTCTCTGTCGGATGTGCTTGGGCATAGAAACCCATCTATGAGCAGCAAAAACATGTGTAGGACGAGACAAGACGACTTTGAGTGTCTAGTTTTGTCTTGGCAGCCTTTCTTCTGTCTCGTTTTGGTTTGAATTGCGGTCTGGGTTAATCAAGTTTCCGAAACGGTTCTAAGCTCGTCTTCATCCTTCTCGCGTGTTTCCCCAGAGTCCAAATCCACAACTTATGCTTTGCAAACTTCGAAACTCCTTCGTATCGCACGGTCTCGCCGCGACAATTGTTCAAACGTTGGACTGAGCGCGAGCGCGAGTACCTTGAATCGAAATGAACGACGGACGGACAAATTCGGCGGCTGTTTTCCGCGTGCCGCGTTCAAGAAATTGTTTGCTGGGGGAGTTTTTACGAAACTGCATTTCCGAACTTTGGGTCGGAGACGCGAGAGCGGTTTCAAGAGCGCATTTTCGATATTGCGAATGGAAGTGGCTTGCGAAATTGTTCGTGTTTGTTTCAGCTTGGGACATTGCTGCGCTTAGCTTTGCCCATACTGTTTCTTATGTTACGTTTTGTCGCGTCTGTTCCCTTAAATAGTGTTCACGAAACTTTTCTATTTATTGCTATGATTCCTTGCAGACAATGGCAGATATCGCTGTTCTCAGTGACGCTGAACTTCGCAAGGAGCTCGCGTCCTTCGGCTACAACTCCGGAGCCGTCACTGGAACAACGCGCAAGCTCTACGAAAAGAAGCTTCTCAAGTTGCGCAATGAAGGAAAAACTGAAGCTCCCAAGTCCGCGAAGCCCGTTGGCAAGGTTTCCGCCAGACCTTCGTCAGCCGGACGCTCTGCAACTCGGTACGTTTCTTGTTTCCAGCTCTTTTATTAGTTTGTTTCTTGTTAGCACGTCGAACGAAAGATCGACTGAACGGACGCCTCCAGTGGCTCCCGAGAGTCCTCCGAGTGCAACTTACTCGAAGACTCGAACCTTCACCACCACGGTCTCCCAGGATCGCACTCCGACGCCCACTCGGATCTCTTCGGCTCTGCCGTCGCGTCTGGGCACCTCGGCTTCGAAGAGCTTGACCGCTCGCTTCGACAACCTGAGCGACGCTTCGGACCGCGAAACTGTCCTTCGGGACATTGCCAAACCTTCTCCGGTCACCAGCAAGCTCTCTCCTCCATCGAGCTCTTGGTTAGTTCCAAGGTCTCCGTCTCTTATAACAATCTCTCTTTTCAGGACTTCCACGGAGAGGACTTCGTCGGTTTTGCCCGACTACTCCTTCTCCAACAGTTACTCGAAGGTGCGCACCAACGTTTACCAGGACAGGACTCCAACTCCTCCTAGAGCTCCTGCAGGTGGACTCCTATCTGCCAAGTTTGGATCGTCGATTTCTTCAAATGGTAGCTTTTTTAAATTCCGAAATTTGACTAAAATGAAACTTTGTTTAGACTTAGATTGGCAAAGCCGCTTCAGCAAGCTTGGCGACACCTCTGGGGACGAGACGGACGACGGCCACACGGAGTCCTGCCGCACCATCGACCCGACTCCCACGCGCTTGAAGAACATCAAGTATGGGCAGCCGACGCGCCAGTTGACTCATTTCAAGATCAACCCGCCAACTCCCACTTCGGTGTTCCAGCGCCTGTTCGGAACGAAGAAGCCGGCTGATACGTACCAGCAACGGTTCCGACTGGATTCGCAGAAGCAGTCATCCTCTGGAATCTGGGAAGCTGCCTCCAAATATCTCCTCATTGTCATTGTTATCTTAGCCTTGGCTTACATTATCACACATATTAACCCCAACACCATCTACGCAGCAAAAGGTAAAACATCCGCGTGTCAGGTTTTCGTCAATAGTCGAATTTCAGATGCTGCAATATTTATGGTTGGCTTCACTTACGCTTACGCCGTCGTCCCTGCTATTTCCATTGTTGCGAGTAAGTTTGACAGATTATTGAAGGGTGCTAATAAATGTTTATTTCAGTTGTCGGAATCTGCACGGGACTCTACTACCTCTACATGCGTGAGCAGAGCAAGAAAGTTCAGGACCAGCGTTTATTCACTGAGCTTGTGGACAAGATCACAGGTAAGGTTATATTCTTAACTAATTTCATATATTGAATTTGAAGAACTTATCCGCGAAGCGGACCGCCTTGATGGAATCGCTGAGCCCCATGTCCGTGACATGATCTATCCTCCCAGCCGGTACGTTTTCACAACCAAACTAGCATACTTATCCTAGCATATTTCAGCCGCAGTGAAGGCGAAATGAAGCGCTGGGAACGCGCCGCTCGGTTCATTAACGAAGAAGATTCCCGCGTCCGCACAGATGTCCGGCTTCTCAATGGAGTCGAGTGCAACGTTTGGGTTTGGGTTGCTGCCAAATCCCGCGGTTTCTGAAGTCCCATTGCTATTCTATATTGTTTATATCGTCGCTCTTTTTGAGCTTTGCATGTTCTTACAATTATCACACAATGGAATTTTTATTCAGTTGAAGTAAATGGTTTTCATCAGTTTTTGTTTATAAGCGGTTGCTTGCATTCCATTACCTCTGTGCTCACGAGTTTGCGTGTTCGGTCCGACAAGCATCTTATAGAGATTTTTCAGGATAATCATGGCTCCAGTGTCCAAAATAAAGATCAAGGATGAGCCGCGGGACGGCAAAAGCGCGGGACAGCGAGGAGCACGTGTAGCATCGGTTAGTTGAGCATGAGCATTGGTTGGGATTAATGCCTATGTGTGGTTTTCAGCTTTCTCAAGCGCCTGCCCCGCGCACTCTCCCGCGTCGTGGACGAAGTGCCGTCCGCTCTGCCTTGACCGCTGGAAGTCCCGCGAAAACTGACGCGGCTTCTACACCTGGAACTTCGGTCACCAACAACGGTCGCCACTCCACAAATAGCCGATCGACTAATGATCAAAGTTTCACCCAGGAATCATCGGACAGTGCCTTTGTCCGTCGAGTTGCCCGTGCTCGGTCCTCCGTGGCTCGCATCATCGCTTCGGCTTCTCCAGTCGCTCCTAAGGTGGACAAAGCGCCCTCCAGCGCTCCCCGCACCACTGCTGTACTGCGGTCTTCAGCTGGTCAGAAAGCTCAGCTTTCATCTCCTATCACCACCACTACATCTTCTACAGAAAAAGAAACTCATGAAACCACGTAAGAAGAGAACGATCCTATAATTGTTGACTCAAACCAGGATGTTTTTAGGACAACTCTTGTGCAGAACCGAAAGCGCAAAAATGATGCAGCTCCTGAAGCCCTCGATGACCCAACCAAGCGCGCCCGGATTTCGCCTGCTCGAGAAGAGAGCGACGAAGTTACGGCATTTGCGAAGTTCATCGAATTATCGCTGCGCAAGATGAACGCCAAGGCTCGCAACAAGGCTCAAGACGACATCTACGACGCCATCAAGAAACACCGTTAGAAGAATGTTGAAATTCTGTTTAGTTTTTGTTTCTGTTAATTGCGGGAATCTGTATATTAAAATCTGATCGAAATACCCATTTCATGAAGACGCCGTGCGAGAACGACGTGTTTTGAGCGATACGGTATGTACAAGGGGCTGGGCAAGCTCTTTGAGTGTCAAACGGATTGGCTTTCATGTGGCTGCGTGTGTCTTTCGACGGTTGAGTTCCCGATTCAACTCGCGACGCTTGCGTTCATAGCGAATGACGATGTCGATGACGTCCTGTTTGTAGAGTTTCATCAACATCCCCTCATACTGCTCGAGATTCGCCAGTTTGAAAAGTTTCCACTGAAACGGGAAAAAACCATCAAAGAAGCAAAGAGAGAAAACTTTACATTTAGGAGGTGGTCGGATTCAAACGGTGCATGTGAATACATGCGAAGCCACTCGGGAATATCTAAAAAGGTTGAAGTGTTCAGTAGCAGGCGTATTCCAAATGAGAGAATCTTATGTTCTATGTATCTGGCCATTCCACGAAACAATTCCCTACGTGTTCTGGAAGAATATGAACTTTCTACATTCGCCCGACCATCTTCAGTCTTAGGGATACTTTTGTCGTACATGTCAGATAAGCAAAGACTCACCTTCTTTGATAATGTTCAGATCTTCAATAGTCTCCGCGCGGATCGACTGGATCGACGCGGATTCGTGTAGGGCTGCGGCGCTTGTCGAAGTAGTCGCTGGACCGCTTGTTGCTGGCGTCGCCAGGCCGGGATGTTCAAACTGCGAGCGGTTCTCGATTTCGCTAAAACGGAACATTATGAGGGTCGCGATTCTTGGACTCACTTGTAATAGACGACGCCATGGGTCGCGTCGAAGATCTTCGACCACCCTTGCGGAAGGTTTTCCTTGGCAAAAGGATGAATCCAGTGCGTTCGACGGTTGTTGTGATCCACATAGTACCGGAATCCCTCGGGAGTCACTTCCACGGCCCAGTTCACGGGCAGTGGGAAGTCCTCGGACGGCGCCCCGGGAACAGAATCGCTGAGGATCGAGGAGCCGAGAGGTCTCCCCGGGAGACTTTGCAGCGAAATATTCTTGAGCTCGGCGCCTTGCCGGAGATTTTGCGCTGCGGACTCAGCTGAAAGACCGTACTGAACGACGTTTCCTATACTCAAAGAGCTAGTAAGAGTCTTCCGAATGCCGTGGTAATGGTTTGAAGGTGCCGTGAAGCTCTGTGACGAAAGTTCTGCTTTGTTCGGCTTCGAACGGCGTTGAGGAGAGGTATTCTTATTGACGAGGAGATGGTTGTTGTTGATGATTGACGCGGTGGAGGCGGAAGGCGTCGTCGGGAGCGCAGTGGTGCTCAAGGAGCAGCTCGGCGAGGATGAATTCACGGAATTCGTAGAAGACAGATTCGAGTGCGGGAGATACGGTACTGCCGAAGCTGAATCAAGGCAGGTAAGCAAAGCTGACATTTCAAATCCCGACCGCTTTCCCCCGAAGACAAGTGAGAAATGATTCAATTTGGAAAATTCACAACTTTGTCTAAAAGTCAGTTCGAGACATGAATAAGCCAAAGCGTTTTTGCGGAATGTCTGCTTTGATCACTTCTCTACAGAGGCGCGCCACAGCCGGTCGGCCCTCTACTGCCGCTCCGCCCGACTCACCTGTACTGGGAACTCGTGGCGGACTGTCGCGCCTCAAGTAGCGACCCGGGGTGCCTTCAAGAAAAGTGGGCGTCTGCTGTCGCCTTCTACGCGTCAGCATCGTGAGAGCTTCGCTAACTTTTGAGACTGGAAATGACGACGGTGGCGACGTTTAGTGGCGGATCGAAGTTGACGGCTGCAGCTCGGAGCGTTTCATTTCGCGGCAAACGACTGCTGAAGACGAGAAGAAGTGGAATCAAAAGAATTTGGAATTTGGAAAATAACGACGACGCCGGTCGACGGAGCGGACGGACGATGATCATTCAACAAACAAAAACGCGTCGCCATTTCCTGGTCGAGGCGACTCGCCCCGGGGAGGACGCCTCTTATCGAAGCAGAGATTCGCGCACGATCGATCGAGACCACAGCGAGAGTCCAAACACGAGCAGATCGGACTTTTTGGATATTCAAAAATCGGTTCAAAAAGATGGTAGCTTTCACGGAATATGACAAGAAAAGTTTTCTGCTGGAATCCCTTCACTTCAGAAGAATGCTTCACTCACTACTTTTATCAGGAATACGCGATCACAAGCACTTTTCTCGGAGAATTCAGAGAACGGGAGATCCTCTAAGAACGAACAGCCGTTCGCCGGTGGGATCGAGCATGTATAGTCAGCTTGTGGAATGCTCGGAGAACGGCGAACATCGGAGGGCGGCAGAAAATATTGTGAGGAATAACATTCCCATCGCGAAGACGAGTCGAACGCGCCCGTCGGTCGCCCGCTGAGCGGAGTGAGCGCCTGTGTGTAATTTCGGTGATTGGAATGCCAGCAATGTGGGTACGCGACGATCGATAGAAACGACTCCGAGCAGTCGAGTAACGGCTGGAGAAAAGGAGGAATCTGATCCTTCGGCTGTACAGAAACGCCTCGGGGTCGGAAGGGGCGCCGGGCAGTCGCTCAATCGATCGGATTTTCTTTTAGCACTTCCTGTGTGTTTCTCCTCATCAAACTACACGGATCAACCGGCCGTTGACCCATTGGCAACTCAGTCAGAGAGTCAACACATTCACCTCGAAGGATTCCGATGACGTCACCAAGAACTTTTATTAACATCGTCCGAAGATCGCGCGGATATCCATTAGATAATTCTGCTGGGGCCGACCACATTTCACACGCGCTCATGGATTTCTATAGGGACACAACGGGGTTCACAAGAATTTGAAGACTGAGGAAAGGCAAGAATCGGGGTTACGGAGGACAGAGGAACGTGGTGATCAGAGTCGACCCGCGAGGAGGTGTTGAAGATAGGTACGAGAAGAGACTAAAACAGAACACAGGAGAAGACAGATGATGACAGAAAGTAATAATTTACAGTGATCGAAAGAGGGCAGTGAAGGAGGAGTCGGCAACAAGCTGGCTCAACGCCGGAGAAGGAAGCGCTCGATGGAGTTTGGTTGGGGCGCCTGGAAGGGACGAATGCTAGAGTAGTAGTCCAAGAGGAAATCGTGAATCGCGGCTTCGTCGTGAGTCCCGTCGGCTTGGGTGCAGTTGGAGCACAAGAATGGCGCCGGGAACTGATACTTGGGGAAGTTCGGGTCTTCAGTATCGCGGCCTTTCAGCCTGGCGTTAACAATGTTGTGCGCCTTCCATAGGTACATGAAAACATCTTCATTCTTGCGGACTTGCGCTTCCATCTTGAAAGTCCGCGTGGTCATGCGGATGAAGTGATCTCTGCAGTGCTGGCAGCCGAAGAACTCACCGACCCAGTCGCGAATCGCTTGGAGCACCGGAAGAGGACGGAAGTTCACATCTGAAAACAGAATTCTACTCAAAATACGAGAAAAAAACGGGATTTGGCACAATAGTTAGCCATACCACCGGAAGGATACAAATATGTTAAACAAGGTGACTTTAATGACGTACCATTCACTCCATCTTTGAAGGCTTGAACTGTCATTGAGTGGAACGTTGTCCACAAACCGCAGGTGTATCCTCGGAATTGCGACGAGGTTCCTTTACAGTGCTCCCAGTCGTTGTTCACGTTAAAGGGGTTCAGTTGCTCTTCCTCGGCCCTCGAGAACTCCTTCTGCCATTCTTCCACGGGCAGCGGATTGTTCAAGCCGTGTTTGTCCAAGAATTCGCGCAGCGTAGCGAAAACAGCGCGCGCGCGCTCACTGTTCTGAAGACTCCCTTCGCCCTCTGTTTCATTTCCGTTGGTCGAGTGGGGGAAGTGCTGAAACCAAGAACATAGTAAGGTTGTTTGTTGGTAAACTCACGTCGGCCAAGGCATCCACAAAACTGTAAAGAGCCGTCAAGTTGGCTCCGGAAAGCTCGTTTCCTGTTCTCGCTACTTCTCGGAACAACGCGTAACGCATCGCCTTCAGCATGTCCGATTCCGAAACATAAAAACGTTGACGGCACCTGAAACATTGAAATCAGAACAAAAAGGCCAAATTGGGTACTTCTCCGGTTCAGTGTCACAAGAAGTCGAAGTTCTGTTCTTTCGGCTACTGAACGCGAATTCCCGGACTTGGTCGTCGTTGCGAAGGAACTCCTCAAGTTCCGTGAGAAGAAGACGGCGAAGTCTGCAAAGCCACAGTGGTTATTTCGCATTCCATGCTTGAAAAAGCGAAAAAAAACAGATTTCCAACTCTGATTCAGCAATCACGGGTCAAACTCACTCGGCGATCAGCACTGGAACTCTCTCGCCGCGCTTGAACACAGCGAGAGTGGGGAAGTCGTTGATGTGCAAGGCGTCCACAAGCGGATGGCTGAAGCAGTTGAATTTGTGATCAGGAAACATAAAAGTGCCAAACGTACCTCCGAAGGCATCTCCTGGCTAGAAGCTTGTCGTCGTACTTGGTGAGGTCGAGCAGAAGCTGAAAAGGGAAACAAATTAAGATCGATGGGATCAATCAGATGCTGGTTTCTTCTTCGCTTGTTACACAAATTTCACGCTGAAGGCTGCAGCAGCGCTGAAACCTGTTGGAGGCGCTCCACGCGACCCTGAGGGCGATTTACAAAATTGGAATCTTCGCACTTACGACCGACCGACCGCCGTGTTTATCTGCGTCCGCGCACGCGTGCGATATCGCTAATCCCTTTTTAAAAACACAAACAGGCGAACCGGTTCCTCGATCTGCCACTAAATAACCCCCACTGGACTTGCCTGGGCGCCGATGAGGGAGGAGGCGTCGTTCTCGAAGATGATCGCCATCGAATCCGTCGTTTCCTTCGAGCCCGTCCACAAAGCGCCGTAGGTGGTGATGCTGAAATCGAATTAAGAGTGTCACTGGTCGATGTTCCTGAGAACTTACTCTCCAAGGAAGTCGAAGGAGGGCCAGTCGTCGAAACGGTTCTGGTTGTAGTCGGAGATGACAGCTTCGGTCACCTGATCCCGCATCTCGGCCAAACTCTGGTAGGGACGCATCTTCGATCCACTCGACTCATCGGTGCTGTTTCGAGGGAAAAACTGAAGTACAAATTATTCAGATTCTCATTTTGAGCTCACCTTCAAGTAGGGGAAGAAGTTGACTCCGTTCGCCCGGCAGGTCACTTCGTTGATCGGGTCAGCGCAGTTCATAGCCGCTATCTTGACCACACGGTGCCATCCTCGGATATCCTTCGAGAGCGCCTTGTAGAGCGGCGCGTAGGTTCGGCAATGGCCACACCAGTCGGAGTAGAACTGAAAAAACGAGGATACGGTAGAATGAGAGAAGCTTCTCAAAATCGACCGTGCCGACAGATCGTCTCAAGTTCAAATGAAGTACAGTGTGTGTCAACAAAAAAAATCCCTGGCCAGACACCCTCGCCGGCTCCCGTCTGGCGGTGTCTGGAACTGATCATTTGTAGCGACCTAAAAGAGAACAACCGGTCGGTTTCCCATACAAATGATGCCCAAACCGACCGGTCATCTGCCCAGTGACCGCCAGAAATGATTAGTTTCAGTCGTCGCCCGACGGAGGCCGGAGTGGGTGTCTGGCCAGGGATTTTTTCTTGACACACACTGTAGACGTGAAAGCGGTCCTCGCAAAAAACTTAGACGAAGGTCAGACACTAGACTAGAAACTGCACAATCCTAGACATAAAACAGACAAGAGGTCTGACGCTCACAGAAATGATGTTTTAAGCGGTTCGCCCTCAACATAATAAGCTTTTGGTCCAAAACCCTTCAAACTCATCGTCAGCGGGAAATTATTACGGTAGAAGCCGAGTTCTCAAGCAAAAGGACCAAACGACTTCGAGAGTGCAAGTCGATCGATCAGCGAAATTCGAGTGGAACACTTTGAAGCAAAAAATGACCTTGACGCCCTTGAGTCGGCGCAAGTGATTATGCGGACGATTGGCCGCAGAAGGCCACAAAGGAGCCGATAGGAAAAGGTGGAAAAAACGAACGCGGAAAAGGCGAATTCTAGAAATCGGGCTTCCGAGGAGAACGGACAAAAGCAGCACCAACCAAAGATCACGCAAAATTGCAAGTTTCCCCTTCTCAAACGGGGCTGATCAATCACCCTCTGGGCAATTCCGACCCCACAAATCAAACGACTGGATGCAACTCGGCTCACCTCGACCAAAAACGCGGTGCACTCGGAGCCGCGGCCGCCGCAGTAAACGGTTTCGTTGAAAGTGGCCTCGTCCAGCTGGATGATCGGGTCCTCAACAGCGTCGTAGAGGGTCGGGTTGGAGCCGTTGGGCACACGGCCGATGTCAGCGATTTCACCCTGCGCCACGATCGCGGCAGCGGCCAGGATCGCCCAGAACATCTGAAATCGGGTTGAATTAGTCTTCGGGATCTAAACGAGGACTCGCGAGGTGTCACGAAAAGCGATGAGGAGCCGAAGTGCGCGAAGGTGGACGCGCAGGAGAAGAACCAGAATGGGAGGCGGCCGGAGGATTCTAGGGACGAGTGGGCGGCGCGAGACGGCGGCGGAGGCGCCTTGCGTAATTTCTGTTTTTAGAGGAGAGCGCAAATAGCGGATGGAAACCGGAAAGGGCCATGTTTGTCGCGGCGGGAGCAAACACGATCGAAAAGAGTGACCGATCGAGATCTGGGATGCGGAAGAGGCGATTTGGAGCGAGTATGCTCTTGAAAACCCCGAAAGAACCAGAAACGGAGATGAATCGGCTGTTTTCAAAATAATGGGGATGAGCGATCGGACGGCGGTTGGAACAAGTGTAATTTTGAAGCACAATAGTGGACCGTAAGGATGGCCATTAATCATGGAAACGAGTGTCGCGTCGCCGCAATAACAAAGTGCAGACTTGGAACAAAAAAAAACAGCTGAATCAAGGGACGAAACATAAACGGGTTAGAAAGGCCGCAAAAATAGAAACCAGAATTTACAAACAGCTCGAATTTCTAGGAATAATCGAGCTGGAGAGGGAAAATCGAGAACTTAAACATAACGAATTTCTAACTTTTAAAAACCAGAGTGGAAATGAACAAGGTTGATATATAGGCATGAATGTGAGATCAGGACACGCTTTGATTACTTTCCTCCCGCATTTGAAAATTTGGGTTTCTTCATCTGGATCCAAACACTCAAAACAACAAAGTTCTTTAAATTCTGGACATTGCGACTCTAGGGGTCGCAAGCGTGTTTGACCACAAACACTCAACCGTTCTGAATGAACTTTCGAATCGTCCGAGGGTCGAAGGAGTCTCTGTTCAGGTGCAGGAGCAGAAGAGAACCAGTTGAAGGCGAACAAGCGGATTCGAAAGCCGCGAAGAGGTCAAACGAGAACAGGCGATTGCGATCGGACGATCGATTGCAGAAAGAGGGTGCAGAGTACTCGGCCAGGGCGCCTTTTTGTCCCGATCAATTGCCAGAGGGCAAATCGTGGGCAGCGAAATGTGCCAAAAAACGAACGTAGGAATGTAGGAGGCGGAAGCTGGCGATCAGCTGTGCGCGACGACGAGTGACACGACGCTCCTCGATCTGAGGAGGACGAGTGTGACCACACCGGCGACAGGCTGCGCGAGGGTCGAAAAGATTTTCTATTCGGGCGAGGAGATTAGAAGAAGAAGAGAGGACCAAAGAGCCGGAAAATGGAGACAAAAACGAAGATGAATCATTCGTGAGCGGCAAAAGATATTTTTGAGATTTCGCATGTAGACCTGTCAGCTCGCAGAGATCAACGAGAGATCAACTGGTCAGGCCGTGAATCAAACCTGTCGAAGGTGGCGCTGGTGACAGCTATTTTGTGGCCTTTGGACTAGAAACAAAAAGTTTAATGCAATTTGATGTTCAAGGACAGATCCAGAGAAAGTTGAAGAAAACCATTGAAAAATGTTTTTTTTTTGTCAGATTGGTGGTTTCCAAAAACGAATCAAAAGATAAACGGCCTTGGCATGTTTTTCGACGCTGATTATAACCACAATCGAATTTTGCATTCGAAATTGGGCGCAAAAAGCGAATATAATTTGGATCCCATAAATAATTGAATTTTCAATTTTTGAAATTGATTTTGACAAATTAAAACAGAAAAAACGAAGTTTCCAAATGACAACTTGTGAGGAACGCAATTAACGCAATTAGATTCTCCTTTTTCCACGAATGTTTGATCATATCCAGGCATCTTATGTGGTTCATGACGTAGTAAAATTGATTGAGTCCAAGCTAATCAACCGGCGTTCGCCCCCCC
>KN167818.1:427295-452820 GCA_000757745.1 Steinernema scapterisci
TCGTAAACCGTAACACGTAAACCGTAAGCTCGAAAACCCCATAATTTACGAAGTTTCGTAAACCGTAACATAATTACGCACATCCCATAACCAAACTGTTGAAATAGCAAATTTGCATGAGAAATAAAGCACAAGAGAGCCTTAGTTGACTTCGGCCATTTTTGAGGTGAAATATCCAAGTCATCGGCTTTTCCAGCAAACGTCGATTTGCACACACCTCTTCACTTATGAAACCACCAAGAATTTCTTACCGTAACCTGTTCCATAAAGACAGTTAGCTTCCCATCCAGCCGAATCTTCCTGAACAGCGCTTTGACGAATCCATCCTTTTCTTCATCGTTATCAGCGGCGATGTGGCTTGCGAGATGCTTCTGGACAGCCTCAACCCAGCTTTCCGTGATGACCGAGTACACTGAAAACAGAGGTAAACTGAAATAGTGAAGTTCAACTTACGTTTGTCGTAGATATTGGAACTCGACAATCCGAAGTGGCGCGCAAACGTGAAACGTTCCAAGATCGTCGGAGTGAACTGGATTCGACTCTTGCCTTGGAGATCCATCTGAAACACGACGATGGTGAGGAGGATTACCAGGAAATGCAGAAACGTTGAAAACTCGCAACAGTAAACACGACAAAGCCACGGATTAGAATCCTTCTTTCAAAAAAACCAACGACGGAACTGAAAACAGAAACTCGCCGGGCAGTTTGGCTTTCGCGCCAAACGAAATTCGGAAACATCGCACGAAGAAAGGTTCGGCCGGTTGCTGATGAGTGTGCAACAAGGTTCTCCCTCCACCTTTCTTTCTCTTTTCGCTCTCTGCGCAGTTTTCGGGCTCAATTATATACGTATCGAAAATCTCCCACTGAGGTCTGCTTTTGCCTTTTCTGTTTCCTTATTCTTTTGACTAAGATGGTCGTACTTTAGAAGAACTCCGTTAGATCTTCTCCGTTCCTAGCGTTCGAAATTCTCGTTCTGCGAGTCACCGCGGGCACATTCTCCGTGCTAATCTTCTTTCATTTAAACGTATTCTTTTTAGGCGGTCGATTGTGACACGTCGAACTGTGTATGTGTTAAGTCCAGCGTTGCTTTTGCCAATGTTCATTATGCTCTCCTCAAAATTTCTCCAAACAATTCCCGATTAGAAGGTCTGCCAATGCATTCATCTACCTGTCTTCATCACACGCAATTATTTAGCTCGAACGTGTGCGCTTTTGTCCCTTTTCTCTCTTCAGTTTGCAGCGTTTGAAGCGTCGCGGTCGCGGCTTTCGACGAGCGGGAGGTTACAGGTGGCGTCCGCGTGTGCCGCAATCTATGAAACTGTTCCCTTCCAGCTTCGGGTTTCATTCGCAGACTGGCCCGACTAATCGCGCCGATTCTTTTCTTTCGTTTATCAGTGAGGCGACAGGTCTTTCAGCGCTGACCTTTAGCGGCTTGCTCCTCCACTCCCTTCCTTGCTACTCCTGCTTCCAACACCCACTCCTGTGCGATCGATCGAAATCGGTTTCTTTTAGCGATTTCGTTTCGGCGGATTACGATCGCGTTCCCTTCGCGCGTATCTCGTGAATCATGTGACCACGGCAGATGAATACATGATCATCACGGGGTGTCCCAGCGCGACGTGTTGTTTATTGTTGTCTGCCGATCTTCATTCGTCATCGCGCGGAAGTTTTCTCCAGTTCTTTTCATCTTTTGCGGTGCTGCCGAGCCACACTTTTGTCCGCGAAATCGAGCAGCACCGATAACATCGTTTTGTTTCAGGTGTGCCGGCCCAGCGCACAGCTAGATGTCGCGTGCCGAAGACGGCGAAGATCAGCCGCTCCTCGGTAGCGGTGCTGGATCAGCTGCAACCCCTGTGGGTTACTCGAGCCACGAGGTCAACGAGTACGACGGTCCCGAAACCGTCGAATCTCCTGGTTCTGAGCCTGTCCAGCCGATCCAGAATCAACCAGGCAGTCCCGATGCAGTCCGTGGAGGTATCAATTCCTGCTTCGTTTCCTTTGTTTATACCCATACAGCTTCAGGTCCCACCGTCCACTGTCGCGTATGCGAGTCAGTGATCTACATCGAGGGCAAAACGCAGCAGCACGTGGTCCGGTGCCCACATTGCCAGGAGGCCACTCCGATTCGCGCCGCTCCTCCCGGAAAGAAGTACGTCCGGTGCCCCTGCAATTGTCTCCTGATCTGCAAAGCGTCTTCCAACCGAATCGCGTGCCCCCGAAACAATTGCCGTCGAGTCATAACGTTCGGTGGATCGCAACCCATCGGAACGGCTATTCGAGCTCCGGCTGGGACCTGCCGAGTCCTTTGTTCTCATTGCAACGATGAGTTCATGTTCAACACGTTGAACAACACGACGGCTACGTGTCCTCACTGCAAAAAAGTGTAAGTTCCTTATCTTATCTGAAGCGAGGAGGTGGCGAAATCGATTGACCGACCGCTCAGTCCGATACCGGTTTTCAAAATGAGTTTAACGGACGTCATTCAGACTCCAATTTTGGATTAATTCAGACTTTGTTCGAGACAATCATCACTCTGAAACTCATTTTAAACAAACGTTTCCGAATCGATCGGTCGATCCGTAGCACTTTTAGAACTGTTAGTTCTCATGTTTTGTTTAGATCCTCTGTTGGACACCAATACGCCCGATACCGGGCCGCTCTCTATTTCATCGCAGCACTCGTTTTCCTCATCGTGGCCGCTGGCCTAACGGTAAACTCATTTTTTGGTTCCCGTTTTAGAAGTTTCTTTTCAGTGGGCAACAGTGGAAGCTGCGCACAACAACCCGATTGTGTACGCGCTCTGGATCGTCCTCTACCTGATCGCCGTCCTGCTGTTCATAAGATTCCTCTACTTCGTAACGCTTAAGATCAGCCAAGTCATCGGGCCAGTATGAATGAGGCGACAGCGCGCCCGAACCCACGGACTCTGGAAGCCGTTAACTATATTGTTCATTTTGTAATAATTTCCATAATTCCAGTTGCAATCACTTTGCAGTGGTGTAATTACTTTCCTTATCTGTACTTATAAATAGTTTTACTTATACGTTGTATTATTTCCGATAAATTTCATAAATTTCTTTGGTTCTCAAAAAATCGGCGGAAGAAACGCTCGAAAAACGTTTTTTAATCGGTTTACAATTGCACCCTTTCATGGTGATCACGGAATCTTGTTGAACTCCGGAGGTTACAATGGGAGGGAGGAGTGAATTCGCGTTTCGGGTTTCAGATCCTCTTGTTGAAGTTAGGTCTTTCACATTGTTATGCAAAGTTTGCTCACGGTTCTACGAGGTTTCAAGAAATGAAGGGCTTTGAGAGTGAATTAACGATCTGTGGTGGCTGACAAATCATACCCGTAAGCTCATGGAAATGAAACAAAACCCATGAGATGATCCTTACTCTAACTATCTGACTGCGCTGATCTTCATGGACATCTTTGCGAAAATACAGAAACCAGTCATAATTCAAATTCAACCAAAAGCTTTATACATTTCGTTCTTTCGTGAACTCTTTCATCTAATCCAGTTGGAGTTTTCATCCCAAATCCCAGATAGCTCCAACTTTCAAAACGTTTGCGGTGCCTGATCACGAGAACCACGGAAAACGAGGAAATGATACTAATGTTAGAACGCATGAAAACAGTTTTTCAACGAATTTTCCGGCCATATTTTTGAATTTCAAGAATCTAAATCGAACTTTTTGCAAGTTGGAAATAATCCAGCGTGAACTTTACTTTGCAAATTTCCAACAATAGATAAATGGCAACCGATAGACATTTCAAACCTGCAAATAGAACCTAAAGAGCCAATGGCCAAATTTCGCAAAACCAAGAAAGCTTGATTGGAACCTACTCCACGACTACGGTAAGCGTAGAATTGGGTCACAAACAGCGCGAAAACAAAATGATTCCAAATTGAGGCTACCGTAGTCACGTCCGCGAAGACTGCGGGCGAATGTCTTCGGTGAAAAGTTTTCACGTCGGACACCGGTTTCGGCGTTCGGCGTCGGCGTCCGCAGGCGTCGCCAGGAGCGCAACCAATCGGGTGCGCGGGAGAGCGCGAAAGTCGGCAAAGGAAAGAAGGCGGAGCGCCGGAGAGGAGCTGAGTGCAGATTGGTGGTCATTCGCATGATCGCTCTTCCATGGACTACTGTTCGACAGCGACTTCGTTATGGCGCACGACGGCGCTTCCGAATCCCAGCGTTCCAGGTCCAAACGGAGCTCCGTCAGCACTGACCAACGGAGGAGGATATGTCTCTTACAACTCCTATTCCAGTAGGATTCCGGCAGATTTCGAATTCTCTTAACACGTCCTTTAGGCCACACCGGTGTGAATCAGCTTGGCGGAGTCTTCGTCAATGGAAGGCCGCTTCCTGACTCGATCCGGAACAAGATCGTCGAGTTGGCCCACCAGGGAGTGCGGCCTTGTGATATTTCGCGGCAGCTGAGGGTTTCCCATGGATGCGTTTCGAAGATTCTTGGAAGATACTACGAGACCGGATCCATTCGACCAGGTGAGTGCGACCGACCGCTTCCGAGCTGAATGCTCAAGGAATGATGGGAGAAAGACGTCTGCAGAAGGAATTGTCTGTTAGACCACGTCTAATTTTGAAAACTTTGGTCATGAATTACAGTAGCCGCATATTCAAATACTCTCGCAAATCAGATTTAAGTGTCTTATTTTAGGAGTCATCGGCGGTTCCAAACCGAAAGTGGCCACTCCGAAGGTTGTAGATACGATAGCTCTTTACAAGAAACACAATCCGACAATGTTCGCCTGGGAAATCCGCGAGCGGCTGCTGGAGGACGGCGTCTGCGATCCGGAAAACGTTCCTTCGGTCAGCTCCATCAACCGCATCGTCCGCAACAAGCGCATCTACATTAGCCCCGAGCGGCTTCTGGCGCCCTCCTCGTCACAAACCTCCCAATCGCTCCCAAGCGCTTCTTCTACCTGCAACTCGACCACGATGCTCGCTCCGGCGCCCTTCGCCGTTCACCCGTCGCAGCCCTACACCATCAATGGCCTCCTTGGCTTCGACCAGAAGTCGCTTCCGAAGGCGGACGCCGAGGGAATCAAAGAGGAAAAACTGTTCGTCACCAACATCTTCCATCCGAGCGCTTACGGACAACCGGAGAAATTCTGGAGCCAGCACTGCATGGGATCTGGCCCCGAGTCCCTCCTGGCACCTCCATTCGCCCCGTTCGGTGTGCTCCACTCTCGCCTACCGTAACCAACTCACCTTTCTCTTTAGATGAAGACAAGACGTCGTCTTTGTTCCGCGCGCCTCCGACAGCGACCAGTTTGTGGAACAGCACACCGATCCTGCCGCCGTCGGCGTCGCGCCCGCCGCCTCCAGGCTGCTGATTGCATTAGCACCCGTACGACCATCTTAGTCACTCCCTTGACAAATCAGCCTAAAAGGATCGAGTCCCTTCTTTCGTTTATTGTGTCCAAAGTGTACATTCTACGCAAATAAAGAGTCCGAAGGAGAACCTCCAGAGTGGCTCCGTGAGTGGTTAGTGGAAGCGCATTAATTCGGACCTAATTCGGGAAAGTTGAGTAATCCATCTGTCAACGTTGCCATTCAGCGTGACCCTCATGCGTTTCACGCTTGTCGCCGATGATCGATCGTGAATCGGAAACGAGCTGCGCCCACAAAAAGTGCTTTAGCCTCGAACACGTCGGCGACCTTGGAAGCAACCGCGCCTGTCAGAAGACCTCAAATTTATCGATTTAACAACAACAAAAAGCAACAACAAAATTAACAATTTCCGCCTCGCCTTCTTCACTGCTGGGCGGTCGATTCTATCGTAATACTCAAGCCCTCGATGTGAGGTGTGATGAGTTTCATGTCCAATTTCCTGTTGTGCAGCTCGGACTCCAGAAGCGAAAGCTGGACAGTTACTTTCTGGAAAAGCTGGAGGGCAGGCTTCTCATTACAGTATATCACGTCTCCCTCCACTTTGCAGGATCCATCGGCGGGCAGCACGATGACCGAATCGAAGCCGTATTTTGGAACGAACACTTGGAGACCGTTCTTCTTCACATTCATCACGTATCCGTCGAGAACTTCGGTCCTTTCGCGGAAGAACAAGTGCGTGTTCAGCAGCACAGAAGCTCGGCCTGCATACTGAGCTTGTTTGTGGCTAAATAGAGTGAGAGTCAAGAGCTGGAGAGCAAGAATAACTAACCGGTAGTTCAGATTGTTCGCAATCTCCTGTGCTCCCTTCTTGCTCATCATGGAAGAGTGTGCCTCGTCCGCCCCGATAGCTGAGGCCAAAAGGCGGTGGACCATAACGTCGGCGTAGCGACGAATTGGAGATGTGAAATGTGTGTAGAGCGGAGCGGCCAAACCGAAGTGGAGGTACTGCGCCTTGGTTACGGTACCCGCAGCAAAGTAAACTGCTTGAGTCATGCATCGGACAGCCATCATCCGCATAAGCGTGTTCACCATCGGATTCTTTAGGTCCACAGCATTGTTCAAACTCTCCGCAATGGCTTTGCCACTTTCAGTGTTGATTGTGAATCCTCGGGCCTTCGCGACCTAAATGCATATCTGTCATCACAACATTCTTTGTAAGATCGCGCGCGTTTGTTTGATTTAAATGCGATTTGCATGGCGTGCTACCGTTTCCCATTTAGGAGTTGTTTGACAACTTTGGCTCCGCGATGATCCGCCGACAAAAGTCGCGCAACAAAACGCTAATGAGAGAATGCGCCCCCGAAATGGATGGCTGCGTAACAATGCGTTGCGCGCGAAAGGTCATTCGGGATGACAGGAAATCCGCACGACCACGGCCGCTACAAGAGTTATAGGGCGATTTGAGGGTGGCAATAATAGAGGTAGCCACCGGGGATCGCCGAAATCCGCGCGCGGCGCAAATAACGCTAGGTGACAGGACAATACGAAAGAGTGCGCTTCCGGTGATCACCCTCGAATATTCTAACTAACCTCGATAAGCGGTGCGTAACTCTCTTCGGTGGGAGTTGGATGCCGGCGGAGGATGGCGCAGTCGGGATAAGACTGGCTGATCTTCTCGGCCACAGAGCAGTTCGCGAGAAGCATGAATTCTTCGACCATCGACATCGTGGGAAGGGGTTTTTTACAAACCACTTGGAGAGGTTCCTTCGTCGCTGGGTCGACCATGTAACGGATTTCCGAGGAAGCAAGTTCCAAAGCTCCGTTCGCCACGCGTTTCTGCTTCAAAAGCCTCGAGAGTTTCATCAAATTTCGAAGACTTTTCGTGATTTCATCGTTCTAAAACATTTCCATCACAATTGAAAATTTAAAACGCAACTAACCGAGTTCTTGTCATCGATCATATCCTGAGCTCGCTGATAAGTCAGCGCTCCACTGGATTTGATAAGCGATTTGTGGAACTTCGTAGATAGGATTTCGCCACTTTCGGACATTTTCCAGATCACACTGAAGGCATACCGTTCCACATGCTCACGCAGAGAACAGAGGTTTCCGGAGAGCAGATCGGGTAGCATGTCGATGCGCCGATCGCAGAGGTATACGGTAGTTCCGCGTTTCTCCGCTTCCTTGTCCATCGCAGTTTTCGGGCGAACGAAATTTGTGACGTCAGCGATGTGGACACCAACTTCGTATGTGTTGGGTTCCGGACCAGGGCGGCAATGCAAGGCGTCGTCAATGTCGGTACAGCCTTCAGGATCCACGGAGCACACAACGATATGTCGAAGATCGACGCGCCCGTTGTCCAAGTTAGGAGTCCAAGGCATTTCGGGAAGACAAGCTCGGACGGCGTCGGTAAATGGCTCGTGGGGTACATCGTGTTCCAGGAGAAGAAGCTCAGTTTCAGTAGCCGCGTCACCAGCGTTTCCGAGAGTTCTAACATAGTGGCCCAGAGGGTATCGGGAATCACGGGGCCAGTGGTCAATAGCCACAATGATCCGCATTCCTTGAAGCTTATCGTACTGCGAAGTTTCAATTCGGATTCGGGGAATCAGCCGTTCATGTGGAGAGAATAGGTGAGCTTTGCGTCCTGAATCACTCCACTCGGTCATCGTTCTCTTGAATTCATATCTTACCTTTGACTGAGCTCTTAAGAAGCATTCCACAATACTGGCGCCAGCTGCGCTTGATGATTCCCACAACTCTGGCCGTGGGCAAAACCTCCGTCTTCCTGCGCTTTTCGGGAGGCATCTCCACCTCGTCATCCGCGGTTTCAACAACCTTCTCGACGTCTTCTTTCTCTTCTTCGCTTGCTTTCTTGTCCTCTCCGGCCATTTCTTCGATCTCGCGCATTCGAATCCACTTCTCCGGCACGGTCCACTCGGACTCCGGGAGCAGTTCCACGGCCACAATATCTCCGTTTATTGCGCGGTTGGCGTGCAGGCGACCTTGGATAAACCAAGTCGACCCCGTGTCGCCACTTCCGACGTGAACATTTGCTTCCAGATAATTTTCTCGCGAAACCTAAATTCCAAACTATATAGTTCCAAGACTTTTCTCTCAGGCTACTAACGCTAAAAGTTCCCTTGCAAAAACGTCCACTTTGAAGTCCAGCGTTAATTTCTTCCTGACTTAAATGCTCTGGGTAGATAATCTTCGCGTTCTTTTCAAAAGACTGGTCGTAGGCGGACAGTTTGTCCAAAAGAATCGCGTTGTTCTCCATTCCTGAAACTCGAATTCACTTAAAAATTAATCTGAAACACAAACGCACCTTCCACATATTTCTTGATAGTCATCGTTTGACCCTTGAATTCACTGGCGATTTCTGGAGCCTCCGTTCCTGTGATTAAAATCGGCTTCACGCAAAGATCTTCCCAGTGTTCGTGGAAGAAATTCCCGGCTTTCACAAGGCTCTGTTCCAATCTAAATTTCACGTTTTTGAGACGAAATTCCTAGCTGACACTCACATCTGCGCCTTGGAATCCATGAAACTTGTCGAAATCGCAGTTCTGTAGTGGAATTCGTTCATGAAAACTATCGCTCGGCGGTTTTCTTCGTCGAATACAAGCTGGTGCATTGTGCGATAGGCCGGTTGGTTGGCCCTTTTGATTTCGTCCCAAACGGACTGAAGGATTACAATGTTCCTGAAAGAGATTCAGCGTAATCCAGAAGGAGTCATTGGTCAATGCTAAACGCTTATTTAAACGAGGATGGCGACCTGACTAAAAACAAGATGAGCCTGGTTGTACTTAAAGTTCAAAGAAAGCAGGCTTAAAAGCCAAAAAAACTTTAAAAGGACAACTACAAGACCTATTTGAAACAGTTCGTCGCACCAGCTGGCTTAAACAGCTCCTGTTTTCACTTAAATATAACGTCCTAACACCTCTTAAATCTAGTCCATCCTCACAACTTACTTGAACTGATCGTCCGTGAACAAGTCGTGGTATCTCATGAAACAGTTGACATCGACGATCAGGCAGTGTTTTCCCTCGACCGCCTTCGTGAGACTTGCGTTATCCACATCTTCGAGGCGCTGCTTTTTGTCAAGGATATCCGCGCAGAGAATACAGTTCGGGTGGCCACAAGCGATGTCGTTGCGAAGATAAACCTCGTGGAACCGCTAAACACGAGAATAAGAATCGCACAATACTTCAAACTCACTTTTATGACCTTTCCAGATTTGTTCTTCTGGTAAAGGCTCTTGAACGCGCGACGCTCGATGCCGCTCTGTTTTACGTTCAACTCCATCTGAAACACAAATATATAATAGAACGCCGAAAATCGAGGAAAGTGAGCGCGCGATTGCTGAAAAGTGGATTCCGGCGATAAAATACACCCAGAAGAAGAAAATTGGCAAATTCGAAATACGAAAGGGCGCAAGTTGAGAGTGATCAGCAAAGCTCGCACGTTCGGATCTACCACGTTTGTCAACCACAGAGATTTCAAACTTGAGGGCCCCTTGCCCAGAAGCCCAAACTTGAATCTGACTCTTCAGGTGATGAATGTATTTGCATTGAATGGTTAGGAACAATCAAAATATTAAATATTTATTAAATCACGTAATTACACAAAAAATCAGTTTCGCTTTAATGTGGGGAACCGGGTGGAGAGGAGGCCGACGCGGACGAAGGAACAGTTGTAGTCCTCGATGAGCACCTTCGCCGCTCGGCGGCTTTCGTTTACCGTTCCCACGGTTTCGCTGGACACCTTCGATGAGTCCAGCTCCGGTTCGGCTTCGAAGTCCAAATGGATCCGGCGAGAAAATATCACGATCGACTGGGCGACCGGCTGCCTTTCACGGAAGTGCGTTGTTTCCATGCTCCAAACCTTTGGAGTCAGCCTGAAAATTGAAATGAGAATTCGGGTTTCTAAGCAGCAAAGGCATACCTCTTGCGCACTTCGGGCCGCAAATCGACCATCGTGATGGGGACTTCGAGAACAGCTGCCCGCATGTCGACTTGTCCCTTCGATGCGCAATATTCTCCAATAACCTTTCTGAAACGAAAAGGTATGAGAAGATGAAACGTGGCGAAAACAAGACGTACCTCGTGATTTGGAAACGGCGGTGGTCGGTGATGTGGAGAATTTGATGGCACTCGAGCATAAACTGCAGCGCGAGGTGTACGGGAATGTACGACTCCACGCGGGTCTCCGGCTGTTCCGTGCTCTTGAAGAGGAGAGTGAGCTCCGCGATGCTGTTGATCATCTTAGCTTCGATGAAGTCGTGGCAGATGTCGTTCTTCATTCGCTCTAGTCCGATTTCCAGCAAGATCTGGTGCGGCATCAGGCATTCCAAGCGAGGCAAAGTCAGGTGTTCGGTGTTCACCGAGCGCAGAAGACAGGCCAACGTGGAGCGATTGTCCCTGTTCAGCTACAAAGAGATTGATAAAATTTAGATATTCTCATGGATGAAAAACTAACCATTACTATGAGTTCTCCGCTCGCCAACGATGCAAACACCTCTTTCAGGCCTGCCACAAGCGTCGCGTTCGTCCTGCACTTCTTCAGGACAGTCCACAGGCGCTCGGTAAAGTCGATAAAGCGGGCTGTTGCGATGCTGTCCGCCAAGCCCTCCTTCCTGATCAGGGTGGTGACTTCGTTTACGATTTCAGGATCTTCTTCTTCGGTGGTTGGCCAGACCATTGTTCCGTTCTTGAGCGCATCGGCAAGCGCTAGCAGAAGCTTTAGGTCCATCGATCGTTCCATGAGAGCCAGTCGGTTGTCCAACCATCCCGGACAAAGTCGGATCAGCAGAGGTGCAGTGGCCGAGGGCGTCGTCAGAAGTTCGTTGCTTCCTATATTCCACTTCGCGCTGAGGGAGAACGACGCCGAGATGAGTTCCGGTTGGTCGTCCCTGGCGGGTTGTTGCCGGTAAATGTCGTAGCTGCATGTGGCGATGGATTTCGTGGGCAGCCCGGGTAGGAATGCTTCGCGAACCTTGTCCAACACAGGAACTGCTGTGGGCCCAGTTCCTGGAGTTTATATCAGTTTATATCCCGTCTCCAGATGCATCTCGTTACCTATGAATCGTGCGGCGTATGTCGAAGTATACTTCGTTCCCCGGTAATATCCGATCATGACCGTACGCTGAGAATCTTTGGCATCGGTCATGATCCAAACGGGGAGCTGCTCGAGGTCTGCGGCGAGAATGTTTTCTTCGTTGAAAAGCCTGAAAGAACCGAATTAAAACAGAAACAAGATAATCAACAAACTTGTTTCTAAGCGTCATCGCCGTGCGGAAAAGTATCGGGTTGAAGCTCAGCGAGTCGTTGGCTTCGCCGAATCCAAAGTTCAGCAGCGATGTGTCGGCCGTTCCAGCTTCTGCTTCAGCCTTCGACATCGTCAGGAACGACACCTTCATGGGCCCGGAAACGTCGCCCTCCATCGTGGGAACCTGGGCTCGAGGTTCCATCATCTGCGGCTCCTTATTCTGAGAAACACGTTTAAACTCGACCTGCGATAAAAATTCTTACCTGGATGTCTTCGGAGTTATCCGGAAGATCGACGACGACCACCTTCAATCCCTCGAAGGTTGAAATGGTGTCGGTAACGGGAACTTCGTTCGAGTTGAAGACCCGGACTCGATACTTCTGGAACTAAAGAAATCCGTATACTAACCACGGGAAGGCTGAATCTTACCAGCAGCGTTTCTTCGCTGTTCAGCTGTTCGCAGGATGACATCTGGAATTCAAGATTCAGTGTCAGGAGAAACAAGCAGCACAAAAATAATTGAAAAACGAAATAATTAACGCGGGAATCAGATGGTATAAAACAAAGCAGAGACCACGAACGGGAAAGTGGGAGAGCGACGCCTCGATTTTCGCGCGTTCTCACGATTCCAATCATGAGTCCAGGCGCAAGAAGTGATGTTTCAACGTTTCATCTGCCACTTGACAACAAAACTCGACCTTTCGGAGCATGAACAGATTGGATTCGACGCACACTTGCAATCAAACATTTATTGAAAATTCGAAATTAGCGCTTCAAATAGACGCGTCGAGACCATTTGTACGATTTGAATTAGTCGGTTTTCTTCACAGAGCTCCGCGTCACCCGTTGGCTCTTCGGGGTGCTTTTGGGCGTCGAAGTGGCTTTTGGTTTCTGAAAGAGAGGAAGTTAGATATCACGGAGGACACATGACACGAATCACTTGATAAGTCCCGTCTTTAGGTGTTTCGGAGGCGTTTTTGGACTTCCTTTTGCGAATGTCCGAATTTGATTCGTGCGTTTTCTTCTCCTTTTGGAGATAATCCTCATCCTGCTCTTCTTCGTAAACCTGCTTCACTTTGGATTGTTTCCGGGCTTGAGGGGAGATCGGGTCGTCCGGAAGAGGGCCCGACCGAGCGGCCATTTGGAAGAAAATGGCCAAGGAAATGAAGCTACTCACCCTAGAAACCGCGAAAAGTAAATGAAATCTTGAAAATCGAACTCACCAGATCAAAAAGACGTACTCCGCATGGTTCCTCCAAGGCGTTCCACAGATCTCGTACCAATCAAGAGGCATGTCCAAACCGAGCTTTTTGCCGTCACCCTGGATTTGCCCAAAAGCGCGAGGTTTGTTTTGTTTTCCGGGTACGCAGTGGAAATCAAAATAATCTTCGTCGTAGTTCTCCAAACAGAGGAATTTCTTCTTCGAAAGAGGTCCGAGGAGTGTGTGCACGGGCTGCGTTGCGTTGCAGGGGCCGATGGGCTGATGCATGCCGAGGGATACGATATTCTCTGGCTCAGCGACGACTGCGAGGATCATGAAGAAGAGGAAGTGGATGCAGATGACACAACAGATTTCATCGAACCAAAAAGTGACTTCTAAATCCGTGGAGTCGACATTCGAGATTCACGGACCAAACTCACGTTTCCAGGCATCGTAGCAGCGATTGCGGCGGTCGGCTGCGAAGACGATAATGGCGTAAAAAGCCAAAAACGAGATCGTTGTCAGTTCAGTGGAAATCTTGAAGATGTCGTGGGCCGGATGGTAGATGAAGACGAACTGGAGAGCACCGAGCCAGAAGGCACCCATTCCAGCAATGGCCGCGCAGAGGAGTTCGCGGGGAAATCTGAAAAAAATTCTTGGTTTAAATATAATTTCAAAATCGCTATTCTCACTTCCTCCAGTTGTACCCGTCACTGGCAAAAATGTTCCTGGATCCTCGAAGGAGAAAAACGAAGGCGCAGGCAAACGAGGCGTGGAAATAGTAACTGTTCCAAGGAACGTGGAAGGAGCGGTCGAAGATGTTTGGATCCGTGTCGTGCCATTGCCACCAGAGAAGCTTCACTCCGAGAACGTCGTAGGGGAGATCAAGCATGACCGCTCCGAGTCCCACGGCAGGACCTTCGGCCCACCAGGGAAGGTGCATCCTAAGGAGAAGCAGTGTGTTACAGGAGCGGCAAAGAGGCAAACCCACTTTCTCACCATGACATAGGCGCAATAATCGAACACGTGATAGATTCCGAAAAGTATGTAAAGCGGGGCTCGAGACCCAAAAAGGGTAATAATCCCTTGCGCGTGCCAGAAGTTGTCCATGTCAGGAATCCGGTAGCTAAGATTCTCCACGTTCAGCGCATGGACTAAGATTCCGATCCAGGTGTAAAAGTACCTTCCTCCTTTGCGGCAAGCTGAAAGGAAAATGCGGTGTTGCTTCTAATTGCAATTTCCATTCTTACCGTGGATGAAAGTCATGATAAAGAGGAAAAAGAAGACTAGTTCTCCGGCGAGGAAACTTGAATGGTTCTCAAAAATCTGCATAGGATCCTGGTATTTGCAGAGCCAATCAAAAAACTGAAAATGCTCGTTTTTAGAAGTAAGAGAAATTAAAACTAACCATGACAGAGCTGGCGAACTTGTCCGTGATGGACTCTTTCGTAACCTCATCCATCTCGGGTAAAAACCGAAAGAGGTATGTGTTCGTGAAGTCCCGCGGTTGCTGCATCCTGGCTGGCCGATCTAGATCGATCGTAGGATGGGGAAACTCTGAATGAAGAATGCGGGTGAGCGATCGAGGAGCAAAGAGATGCAAATGGACGACGCGGTGTTCGATTAGTCATTCTGCGAAGACGGCGAAGAAGCGCGCGAGCGAAGGTAAACAAACGCCGGTAGAGGTGATCTGGGGGCCATTCGACGGACACTGAATGTGGACGAAGGGATGAAAGAACGACCTGGAAAAGAATTCGAAAGTCGCGAGAAAAATTCGGAAATTCGGTAAATGATGAATTTCAGGGATTTCGGGTCGCAGGAAAGAAGAAACCCTGCTGAGAGGAGGAAACGAAGCATGAAGCGAGCACCGCCTTTGGAGGAAAAGCAAACATACAAAGGTCAACCGGACGAGGAGAGCCTTCTTGGGCCAGCAAAGGTCCTCCGCAGTGTTGGCGCCGCTATCGCTCGATGTGTGCGATAAAACAACCGCAAATCGCAACTAACATAAAGCACACTTGGGCGACCGAGATTACCGGAAACCAAACCAGGGTCCTTCCCAGAGAATGAGATAAAGGTACGGTAGCTTGCATAATTCAATTTAGTTTTTCGCATGTTTATATTTCTTGAAGAATTCAAGATTCTATTTGGATTTTCAGTGTTTCTTGACAATGAACGGCTCTTATGAAACCACGAGCGTAATTATCTTTTATTCATTGAGAGACGTTTGTAGTTCTGAGAGTATAAGCGTTTATTTCGTGTGCTACAACAAACTCAACAAAATTTGGGGTAATTTTAAGAGTATCTCATACTCGTATCGACCAAAAGATATTTTTGATATTTACAGATCGAATTAAAGGAAGAGTCAAATTTGTTTTTTAAGGAGGGTGGCGGGAGGTCCGACGGGTTCCGAAAGCGCCTTACCGCCTTGGAGAAAGGGAACTGCGGCGACTTCAAAGAAGACCCTAAAAAAGTGGTTAAAGGCGAAGAATACCGTAACCCCTACCTATGACTGTATTTCTCGTGGATAAACTTGAAATCAGGATAAATGGTCGATTTGCAGCGCATCATGTGGTTCAGGGACCACATCAGAGGCTCAACTTCCTCGAGCTTGTAGCCGCTGTACTTGTGGAGAGCGGGAGTCTGGAAACGAGAATTAATGGAAGCCAGAAAATTCGCGGTTTTACCCAATCTCCGAGGTTCTTCATGCGAAGAGTGAGCAAGAAGGAGGCGGCGGCCATGAGGCTCTCTGGGACCGCGATGTACTCCGAGAACATCAGGGAAGTCTCCAGAATGAAGCGCGCGAGGGTCAAATCCTCCATCTCCACCTGAGCCACTTTGGCGTAGCGGCGCTGGAAGCGGTAGGAGAGAGGCATTCCAATGTCGAAGCCAACATCTCTGAACATGACGCGTTCCATGGCGCAGAATTCTTCGCGGTCGAAGGCGTTGCCGCAAATGTGGATGATGTCGTCGATGAGCGGAGGAAACTGCTCGTCGTACTTGGAGGCGATGAACAGCGCCGAGCAGGCGATCTTCTGGAGATCATCTTTGGTCACGCGTTCCTTGGTCTTGCTCATGTACGTGTCGAAGAGTTTCACCGCCGAATACAGCGTTTCGTGCTTCATCTCGAAGGTCTCCTGCACCTCGACCATCCAGTCGACGATGCATGCACGACGCTTCTTGGAGCATTCGGGCTGCCGAGAGGTGTAATCCGTCACGCGGAACTTGCTCTGAAACTCCAGGCTTTTAGAAATGAAACGAAATCGTGTGATTTGCCTCGCGAATCTTGTAATAACGGAAAATGTCGAACGCGTAATCAGCAACCGCGTTTATATCTTTAGCGTTCTCCTTATCGAAATCGAATCCTGGGCATGGATCCGGCGAGGCAGGCGCTGTCCTAAACCGCTTCCTTAACAACCCGAAACGACTTTCAAAACGCACTTTGCGGCCTCCTTCGATTTCTTATACGCTTGATTCCCGACGGTGGAGAGGATATGCCGTCCGAAAGATCGCCGGGCGCCGCTCACAATCTTCTTGGGTTGCAGGAGCAAGGACTTCTTCGATGAGTCGATTCCCAAATTGGAAACTCCGTTGGTCACGTCGGTGATGGCGGGCCGCTTCGCCTTGGGTTCTTCCTTCTCGCTTAGAATGTTCTGGCGCTTCACGGGTCCTTTGCTCGGGTTGCGGTTCGCAACCACGTTGTCGGAGCTCGCGGCGTTTCCGTTCCTGGGACGAAGTCTAGTGAACATTTCTGGAATTGGATGAATTCAAGCTAAGATCTGTACAAGGGAAAAACTAACCAGTTTTGATGTTTTATGACCCTGAAAATAGAAAAGAACGGTTGCTGAGAACTTACGTTCAGTACCCCTGAAATGGAATGAATTCAGAGTGACGCGAGAGAACGGAGAATTCAGAACGTTCCGACGTGGAGGCGCGCAGAAGAAGTTCAGCAACAATGAATCAACGCGCTTTTGTGTCGTCGAGCCAAGAACCAAACGGTTAACTCCGATGTTTCCGAGAAGGGGCTTCAGAACGAGCAGATGGAGGCCCAATGAGGACAAGGGACGGTTTAAGTAAGGTCGTGGGCGCGTTCGGGACAAAAGGTGCTATCGAGGAGCCGCTTGCGAAGGAGTGCGAGGCGGGATGGCCACGTTTGGCCTGGTCACTCTCCCGCGCAATTTTGCATCTTCGGCAGCTCGAACGGTCCCGACGCGACCGATGGGTTTAAACCGATGGGATTTGTGAGTTGAGGAGGACAGCTGATCGACGGAAGAAGGTCAGCTGGAACCACGGAGGCTAGATAAACTCTCCGCTAAAACTTTGGAGCATCTCAAACGCGACCGTTGGAAACCCTAAAAGGATTCAGAGTGACTACCAAGCATAAGAGCTTTAACCATGGATTCGGCTTATAAAAGGGTTAGTTGAAAGTATCACAAAGTATTCTGTGAGAATCCATTTTTGTGTGGCTCAAGGCCTGGCACCTCCGCCGGGTACTGATTGCCCCAGAAATCGTTAGACGTGAGGTGCTAACGGCATGATTGTGAACCGAGGGAAAGTTCACACTTGGGATGATGAACGGCAAGTGCGAATCCGCAGCGTGACCACAGAAAAGGATACCACAGCAACAACCAATAAGTTAAAATTTAAGACTCGAAATTATGGCCCGACAAGTTTATATCCTCTTTTAGATGACTGATGGGGACTCATTTAATTAGATGTGAATTGTTTTGTAATATTTTGCTCACTCTAACAGCTCACTCTAAGCAATCTACAATCAAACAAGGAGTTTCGTGATTCCCAAGAGTACTCTTGAAAGGTGTCAAAAGTTTCCATTAGCCTGCACCGTCTTCCAATCTGCGTTTCATCAATCATCATTACAAAACACTTTGCACTTTTCTCCTCAAAAGCGTCTTCTCGACAGTTCCGGGTGACCTTCAAAGATTTCTGTTTCCGAGAGGAGGGGATTCAACAAATCGACATAAAAAGTCGAACAAACGTGTCATATGACACTTTTTTCTTCTCCAGATGCTCATCTTCTGCTTTTTGGTGGTTCTCTTGTGCCTTGAAGGTGTTCTTTCACTTGTATGAAATAGTCCTACAGGATTGGTTTCAGATGGCCACTCAAGCCTTATCGATGCCGCGTGTAAACGGAATCCAAACTTGAAAATGTGTGAAATGAGTTCTAAGAAGCAGAAACCGGAATCAGTCAGTGATCAGAAACCACCGGGTCAACTAAGTGAAGTACTTTTCAGGGATTCATTCTCGAGGCCGAAGAGGGATCTCCGAAACACGTTCCTTTCTACTGCCACAGATATCAGAAGAACTTCGGTTTATTTTGTGGAAAGAACTTTGCCCAATAGTTGGTTTTCAGATTTCACGTGCCAACTTCTACTAATCTCCGTTTCAGCCAAATTCAGTACTCATCACTGAAGGATTTCTGCCGTGCCTACTCCACAGTTTGCAGCCAAGTGCGCAAGCGGGACGACCCGGTGCCTGACCCCCAATTCATCTCTCGCCAAGAGCCTTTTCCCGAAATCACGGACAGAGAGCTTCAAAGCCTCCGGGACCGATCGACATTTCCGGATCCCGTGAGAACATCTCTAGAAGCCGCCGCACGCCAGCCTCCGAAGCCCAAGAAGACCCACAATTCGAGACCGTGCACCCCTGACTGCGACCAGAAGAAGTTCCCCCACTGTACCCAGGTGCGTCCGCGTGGAACGAAACCAACAAAGAGTTTCTTTAGAAGTGCAAATGCGACTACGAATACGCGGGCGTCCAGAAATTCTGCAATCCGCCTCCGATTCCTCTGATGTACAACATCTGCAAATTGTGGTATGCCAAGTGTCCCACGTAAGAAACGCGTGTTCCTGTTTCGTGTTCTATTCCCAGTTTTCAGATATAAGCGGTACCACTACGCCGAACAGTACCTCGTTTCCAAGGCGCAAGGTGGCTCCGGTCTTCCTTCGGGAACGAGCCCGGGCGAGATTCCACCGGAGATCTTGAAGGGAGGTTGGCAGAGGGATGCGATGGAGTACTGGACGTCGAACGGCGAGGTGCACTCGGCTCCCGTGCACAAGCACTCCACGTCCCCGTTCACGAAGCCGGGACTCTGGGAGGCGAACCCGAAGAATCCACACAACAGGGACCACGCAAACAAGTTCTGGTACCAGGGAGATTCGCTCGGAGTCGACTGGTTGAACGGCCAAGTGGGTTCGAAGTTCTTGCTGGTGCTCAACTCGGTTTCAGATGTCTTGGGGAGGCCATTGGGCTGTTCCTGCGATTGGCTTAGGAGGCAGCAACGGATATTCCACGCTACATTTTCCAAGTGCAGGCAAATGGCTCGGACTCACCGACGATTACGATGTTTAATAATTCCGAGTGGATGCAGAAATTGCGGTTATATGCTAATAAATGTCAGATTTGCGAGGACACCCAGATCTCGAACTTTCTTCTTCCGTCACCGATGAGGAAGAGAGGAAACTACAAATCAGGACTAAAGCATCAGCAACTGACGCATTTATCCTTTTGCACAACTACATGTGTTCACAAGTCCCCCGTTTCCCCAAATAACTCTCAGTACACATACGAATTTATTTAAAAACTTCAATAAAAATTACATCTACTACAAATTAACATGATTAAATACACCTGACTTCTGCTTCAGAACTTCTTCACGGCTTCAATGATGGACTTGGATGAGATGCCAAACAGTTCAACAAGAGCATCGGGAGGACCCGAGCGAGGCACGGAACGCACGCAGAGCGAGCGGACAGCGATTGCCGGCTCTCCAGGCTTGACCGCGTCACAGATGGCCTGGGCAACAGCTTCGCCGATGCCTCCGGCCTGGTAATGGTCCTCGACGGTGAGGACGCGTCCTCCGACACGCTTAGCGTGCTCGACGATGAGATCCTTGTCCAGGGGTTTGATGCAAAACGGGTCGAGGACACAGACTTCGGTTCCTTCGGCCGCAAGAGTGTCGGCGGCCTTCAGAGCTTCGTACAGGGTTACTCCGGCTCCAATTATGAGGACTTTGTCATTGGGTGACTGTCGGACAATTTTTCCTTTTCCGACCTGGAAGACTTCGTCGTTCTTGTAAATAACTGGAAGAGCCGGACGTCCAGTGCGGATGAAGACGATGCCCTGGATGTTGGCAGCCATCTCGGTGGCGCGTTCGGCGGACACGGCATCGGTTGGGTAGAAGACGGTGCTGTCAGGAATGGCGCGGAACATGGCGAGATCCTCGAGGGCCATCTGGCTGGGCCCGTCCTCTCCAATGGAAACTCCGACATGGGATCCGGCGCACTTCAAGTTGGCGAAGGACACGGCGCCCATGCGGAGCTGGTCGGCAGCGCGAGTGAAGAATGCCGCAAAGGTGCTGAAAGTAGATATAGAAGAAGAGTATTTAGAAGCTCCACAAACCTGCAGAAGGGAATGGTGCGGCCACGGCAGCCAGCTCCGATTCCAACACCGACCAAATTCTGTTCGGCGATGAAGCACTCGATAAACTGTCCGGGATGCTTCTTCAGGAGCTTCTCGGAGAAGGTGGAGTTCTTCGTGTCACCGTCCAAACCGATAACGCGGTCGCAGGTATCACCCAACTTGGCCAGGGCAGTACCGTAGGCAGCACGAGTGGCGACCTTATCCCCGAGGTTGTATTCGGGTGGCGACGACATCTTGATCTTGCCGATTTCGAACTTCAGTTCAGGGGCGTCCATCACTGGCTTCTGTGCCTTCAGTTTGCCCTTCTCCGATCCCTTCAGCAGAGCGCGGATCGGCTCGATGGTGCTGGCGGGAACTGGCTTTCCGTGCCAGTTATCCTTGTCCTCGATGTCGACGATTCCCTTGCCTTTGAGCGTCTTACAGAGAAGAGCAACGGGCTTGTCCTTGATGCTTCTGAAAAAAATTTTTTAGTCAACGTTCGACGGATAAGAACGACTTACTTAGCTTCAGCATAAGCGGCGAGGAGAGCGCTGACGTCGTTTCCATCGAGGACGATAGAGTGGAAGCCGTACGAGGAGAAACGCGCTTTGTACGCCTCCATGTCATGGCCGAGCGCTGTGGCTTGGCTCTGGCCAAGACGGTTGACGTCGACGAGGGCCACCAGGTTGTCCAGCTTGTAGGTGCCGGCGAAGGCGGCAGCTTCCCAAACGGATCCTTCGGCGGTTTCGCCGTCGCCCATAAGGCAGTACACGCGGTACGAGGCCTTGTCCATGTACTTGCCGACGTAGGCCATGCCGGCGGCGCAGCTAAGGCCTTGTCCGAGCGATCCAGTGGCGACATCGATAAAGTTGAGGCGCTGTAAAAATGCAGTTAAAGTTAATTCAGAAAATTGTTTTGTCATACCGGAGTAGGATGTCCTTCAATGTCCGAATCGATCTTGCGGAGGCTCATGACTTGTTCATGAGTGAGGAGTCCGGCTTCTTCCCACGCGGCGTACAGGATAGGGCACGCGTGGCCCTTGGAGAGGACGAAGCGATCGGCGGAAGCGCACTTCGGCTGCGCGACGTCGTACTTCATTTCGTGGAAGAACAACGTGGCCAGGATTTCGGCGGCGCTGCAGCTGCTTGTCGGGTGGCCGGACTTCGAGGCGATGGTCATCTCAATGGAGGAGATGCGCATGCGGTTGGCGGCATCGTAGAGGTCTTGGACGAGTTGAGCGTCGACCATTTTTGTTACTTCTGTAAACATATTTCGGTAAGATTTATTTCTCAAAATACGAAGTAGTATACGCGAGATTCTTCCTGTAATAAGTCGCATCCAGTGCGCCATCACTGAAACGCCACAAACACCGCTAAAAATCTCTGACAAACACGAATTTGTGTGGAAAGAATAACGCAAAAGATCCCCGCGAGCATCCATCCCCTCACACGCTATCTCCGCCGACAGTTCGCCATCGCGCAAAGCGAACAACAGTGCAGCGAGCAACGAAAGAGGCCGACGGCACCGGGCGCAGATAGGAGGAGGCGTGAACCGAAGCAAGCGAAAATACACACGCAACAGCAATAAGGCGACGGGAGAAGCACCACCGAAAGATGGAGCGACGAAATCGTTCGATGGTCGGGCGATGATTACAGAATCGCGACCCGAAATTTGAGCCCCACGCATTCTTAATAGCTAACACGAACAGCGCCACAAAGTGGTTTCCACAGAGTGACACGCATTTCAACGTGACACGCCTGCAAAAACTGTTTTAAACCAGAGCACAAGAACGGGTCAATTTTGTCGAGTTTGTGATCGTGAAGTTTTCGGGAATCAGGAAATGCCAAAAATGCTCTTGCAGAGTACAGCTGGAACATCAATCCGGATGTCGCTCGGAACGGAGCCGTTCCAGATTCCAAGTCTTCCAGAATCCCAAAAAGAGAAGGCGATGCCAGATTGGGGAATTCGAAAAGCGACGACGGCGACAATTTGAAAGTGAAAAACGCTGCGAGAGTGCGTCCGCCGGACGCCAATCGCTCGTCCGCTTCTTGTTCTCATCGACCCTTGTTCATCGGTTGCACTTTGCAAAAGTCGGAGCTGTTGTTTATCCGAGGAAACGTGGAGAAACAACGGCAGAAGACAAGAACCACTGAAGTCGGATCGCACTCTGAACTAGTGATGTGGTGACGCGAAAAATAAGGCCTTTCGATGATGAAAGAAGAGCAGCGAAACTTGGATTGTGGGAGAACCCACAGAACACAATGTACAAACTATGATTTCAGTAGGGGTCAATCTCTACTCTTGCCCAGATTCCACAATGGAACACTGATTTAACAGAATATTTGGGCTCTTGCCAACACATTTAGAGCTTTACGAAATGACTTATTTCGGCTTTCATATATCCATAAAATGAGGCTGGATGGTATCATTAGAAGTCTTTATCGCGCTAATTTCGGAAGCCATCTGAAGACCAGAGCAGGTATATAGTTTCTATGGCTTCAGGTTCCATAGCAGCTCCATCGGAAGAGATACTGTTAGCACTATTAAACGCACTTTAAACTACCGTAATCCCTTCATGTTAAAATTAAAATACTTCCGATGATTTCAACATTTCAGATTTGACGTTTCAGATACTTCTGTGCTTAATTTAAGAAAGGCCGTAAATGAATCTGCGTCCGTTTTGCCAAGCAAACTATGGCTTGAACAGTTTCGTTGGGTGTTTACACTTTTGGCGCATCTAAGAATTTGGAAGCCTTAAATTACGTTTTAGAGACAAGCCATCAGAACATTTTAAGCTGGATAGGATGGATATAACGTCCACTGTCCATGTTACTTTTGGCCGGAACCAACCTTTATTTTCCTCCTTCACATCGAAGAGTATCGGCGCGCTTCCTGCAACGATTCGCCTTTGCGTCAAATGTGCCTTTTGTGTCCGTCCTCGTCGCCGCAAACAAGGAAAACAAGTTGTGCCAGAATTTCTCTTTAGAACGAAGCTGAAGACAACGATTCCAGCTGTATTTTATGCCTGCGATGCAAGATTCTTCATGAAGTCGACCGATCCTCCCTCGACTTTTCAGTTAAAATGGAGTAGAACACGTGTCCGCCTTGACCTGTGTAGACAGTTTGTTCAGCTTGTCTAAACGATTCTATGGTCTTCAACATTTGTCTCAGACACGATATGTCTAGACGTCCAGAGATTCAAATCAGACTGGACTGTGGAAGCCTAAGGTTCCGTGTTCACGAGCGCAAAATCTCTCGCTGGCAGCGTTACTCGTTGCCGTATCCACCTGGCTTCTGCTTTTAAGATGCCTAATGGCAATATTTTCAGCACCTGTCCGTGTCAGCGCCGTACGCTCGTGATTTCATGCTCCGTAAACATTAATTCCAAACGGGTTTTTTTACCATGGAGCAAATTGAACTGTTTTCAGAAGAAGACGCAGAATGGAAGACGAAGCGAAGCTCGATGATGGCCATCTGCGAGCCCAGATCGGCATGCGGCGCCGCTCAACGTCGGTTTCCGAGGACTACAGCGTCCAGAAGACCAACGACGACGCCACCGAGTGCAAGTTTTCGGCGGTCAAGGTGAGAATTTCAGATTTGGGTTTTCGTTGCTGATGTGTGATTTGCAGCTGAATTACTGGCAGGACGAATTTCTGGGTCGATTTGTGCATGCTCTGAGTCCGTCGGAGCTGTACCGAGACCCAGAAATCTGCCGAGGATACTGGGCCCGCGTCACCGCCGTCACGTCCATTGTGAAGCAGTTTATTGAGGTACGTTTTTTACGATATTGAGATTAAAATTCGCCGCTGTCAAAAATGCATATGAAAACTAAAGAAAAAGTTGAGTATCCTACGCATTTTTGTGGATCGGGTTAGGTTTACAATATCTCATCATTAATAGCTTTTTTTACGGGGCATCTTGTAGAAAGTGGGATCCTCCGCTCAGATTGTTAATCTGGGATGCGGTTACGACACGCTTTATTGGCGCCTGAAGAAAGAAGAGAAGAAGTTCTACCTCTTCGTGGACGTCGACTTCAGCTCCGTGACCGCGAGGAAGATAAAGCAGATTCGCAAACCCGGAAGTCCGGACCTCAGCGCGTTTTTCTCAAGTCCAGTGAATGAGGACCACCACACGGATCTTCACTGCGGGGACTACCACCTTATCGGCGCCGACTTGCGTCAGGCCAAGGAATTCCAGCAGAAGCTGAAGTCGACCGGAATCGACTTCACCCAGCCGACGCTCTTCATCTGTGAATGCGTCCTGGTGTACATGTCCACTGCCCAGAGCGCCTTCCTACTTAAGGAGCTTTCGGATTGGTTCACCACTGCCTCTTTCGTCAATTACGAGCAGGTTTGTGTTATTGTGTTTTCCGCTTAATAGAGCTTATATTTAGGTTAATATGAACGACAATTTTGGGAAGATCATGCTGGAAAACCTTCAAACTCGCGGAATCGGTTTGCTCGGGCTGAATGCGTGCGAGGACCTGGACACGCAGCGACGACGGTTGGCACAATCGTGCATAGGTGTCGTATATTCATTCCCTTCAGATTCCTGACAAACGGATGGACCTCCGCCGAAGCTTGGACCATGAACGCTGTGTACAAGGACCTTGATCAGAAGGAAGTCGAGAGGTACAAACAAACATTTTATATGGTTAGTTTATTCTCAACTTTCAGAATTGAAAAACTTCAAATGCTCGATGAGCGCGAGCTTCTCGCGCAGCTCCTTGACCACTACTGCCTGGTCTACGCGTCCAAAGACGCGTCCGAGCGCCACGGGGACCTCAAGGACATCAGCGCCCAATAGTTTTATATACGTGTTTGTATTCCCGGTGTTTGTTTGTACGTTTTCATTGTACATTAATTCCTGATTAAATTATAAACGGAGTTTCATTGGTGGGTGGAAACTGTGTGCTGTTGTGAACAGGCTCATGTACCTTTTGCATATTACACTGGCTGCAGGCTGATTCAGGGCCCATCACAGCCTATTTTGGGAATCCAGTGTGTAGGAGGAGCTGTTCAGTAATCTTTGACCGCTGAATGGATTATCCCTGTATTGATTTTGAGCGTTGTTGGATCGCGAATTATAGGTGAATTAACGGGGCTGCGCGCGCTATTGCGCGGAGCTAAAGTTTAATATTCCAATTTTTCTACCACAATTAACACTATTTCTATTTCTTTCTACCACAATTTTATTTGCCGAAATGACCGTTTCAGAGTGTATCTCTATTTCGGTGTTGTGTTTCGGTTGCTTGTTTTGGACCTTCTCAATTTTGCTCCTTTCTCA
>KN167822.1:14198-61400 GCA_000757745.1 Steinernema scapterisci
TCAATGGGGAACTAAGGGGCGAAGGACGTTTTATGTGATGGGAGGACAGGACTGTTCGTTGTCGGACAGGTGAAATAACATTGTATTTAGATTGTTTTCGAGATCACTCTTTTGAAAAGCAAACAAGAGGATACCGTATACGAAACTGGAATCATGTAGCTAGAATCATTGTGGCAGGATGTATGCGGAGTGCAAAGTGGAGTAAAGGAGCATCGGTGGTTCAGTGGTAGAATGCTCGCCTGCCACGCGGGCGGCCCGGGTTCGATTCCCGGCCGATGCAGAATTTTTCGAGTGTTGTGGAATCGATTTTCCTGTTTAGATCCATGTTTTCGAGCCCTATTTTGCCTGTTTATGCGTTTTGTAATTTAGAACACAGCTCGGACGGTAAATGTGCACCTTGAGTGATCTGGACCCTCATATCTCTGGCACCAACGAAGAAATTGCTGATCTGACCTTTGGGTGTCGCTCGTTTGCCTCGTTCACATCCAACTCCCTCAAAAATGACTTCGAGGGACTCTGAAACCCAGAGAATCTCTGTTCCAAAGGATCTCCATCGCGCGCAACCACGCTTTACGGTTGCATTCGCACCTCAGGCAAGTCGTGCTGAGTACCACCGCCGTTTCTGTTTCTAATTTCCGTTTCGCTCGAAATTCTCCGATTTTCAGCTCCGAAGCGATGACTTCTCTGGACGAATCGCTGCCCGAAATCTGCCAGAGGTTCGCAGATTCCAAGGAAAATGCGGACTTCGAATTCCTGTTCGCCAACGCCTCGCTTTTCCGTGGATCATGCTGTTCCCAGCATCCCAGCTTCCTGATCGACTGCTGCCTTCCCAAGATCATCGCTGAATACAAGAGGTGAGTATTCTTATTTCCAATTTATTTTAACGAATTTTGATTTTCAGAGATGCCAACGAAACCAAGCGAATCTACGGAATCACCCATTCACTACTTCGCCTCGTCACGATCTTAAAGTAAGCCTTAGTTTCCATCCAAAGTCCTATTTTTCACGTTTCAGAGAGGAGCGATGCCAACTGAAGCACGACGACGAACAGAAGATCGCCGATTTCGTCTTCTCTTTCTGGGATTTCGTCCAAGATGTGGTGTGCCACGAATGCGTCAGCATCTTCAAGCTCCTGCTGGAAATCCACAACTTCAGATGTGGCGCATGCTCCCAGCGACGCGAAACTTGCGCTTGGGTCAACGACCTCGCCCAGTTTCTCTGCAGATCAGCCATTTTGAACAAATCACGTTTCCGCTGTTTGGTAAGTTAGGAGCTCCTTTCACTTAAATATAATGTTTGCCTTTTAGATCAACCTCCTACGCGAATTCCCATCGCTGAATGTTGTTCTAAACCCGGAATTTCTGATCAAATGCTACGACTATTTGTCCAATGCAACCCTCTCCTCTGTGGTAAGTCTTTTAAACTTCCGACCTTGGCTAACTTATGATTTCCAGATAAGCGAACTTCTCGTGTTCGACATGACCACGGCACATCCCGCCACTCGGGACGAATTCCATCTGAACCAGATCCGCAAGGCCATCGTTTCGGATTCATCATTGCTTCGTTCCGCTGTCAACGAACGCCTTCTTCCAGCGATGTTCAGGTGTCCCGAGTTGGCATCATGGTTCCTCGGCAAAGCTTGCGACATAGTTCGTAGGTCAAGAGCAGCTGGAATCGTCTCAAGTAGCTATTTTCAGAATTTGACGAGAACACGTCGGATACGTCGCTGGAGGCAATGTTATCCTTGGCTCGATTCTGCCTCTTTAACCAGCAGACGCTAGCAAATAGCAAAACTTGGACAGATTTTATCGCCGTTGATGTTGTGAAGAGGGCTATTTGCCACTCGAATTTGCAGGTAATTTCTAAAGCTTTTCCATTCAATCTTATCATTTCTTCTTTTAGGTCCGATTGGGAGCGCTGAATCTCATCAGCGACCACCCGAAACCTTCCCTCCCGCTGCCCGAGATTGATTTCCACCTGTTCGAGGCGTTCTTTTACTTCAACATGTCGGAACAATCTCCTGCGGCGAGGCAAAAGATCCTCGCGAATTTCAAGAAACTTCTGATCCGAATGCGCGACAGCGGACAGGCTTTAAGCAAAGATCCATCGGACAAGCTTCTTCAGGTGTACGTGGACTTCCTTATGAACATGCACCACTACGCTTTCGAATGTCTCCGCACTGATGCGAACTTCAACAGGCGATTCTTCGCTCTCTGCTTCATTTCCCACCTCCATTGCGAAGATTTTCTCGTGTCGAAGGATAAAGGTAAGGATGAGTAGCTTAACAAGGCTGATTATTCCTGGTTTCAGTGCGCTTCGCCAAGCATCTGAAGCTGGACGAGATGGTGGATCGCCAATGTTTGCTGAAGATAGTCGACTGTTTGGGAGACTCTTACCAGATCTGCCAAGACACGACTTTGAAGATTCTGAAGAAACTCGGATCTAAGTTTGATAAGGTAACTGAACATTCGTATTGCCGGTTTCACAACAGCGTCGTTCTAGGAATGGTTCCAAGATTTCCTGGAAACAACTTTGGGAAACCTATATTCGGCAAGAACTCGAAATGACCTAGATGGACCTTACAAGATCCAATTCTACTGCCACTTCCAAAAGACGGCTATCACAACCGTCTTTGATCGCCTTATGGATGAAGTCGAAAAGCGAGTTCAGATGGTTTCTGCCTCGCTATGGGCGATCACAGAAGAATCAGGAGCCTTACATTTAGTTTTAAGTGTTATCAGCAGCATTGTGGACTCACTTGATTTAGCCAAGTAGGTAGCGTCTCCTTGGACATTGTTGAATTCTTTGTTTTAGGAGCAGTTTAGAGCAGCAGGCTGAGTGGAAAGAGCGACTTCTTACTCGGTTATACACGCTGTGCAAGAAGGTTGTTGACCTTGTGACACTTGTTGTTCACAGCATGTCGCCGGAAGGATACGCGCCGGACGATGCTGTGGCGAAGATAGGAGGTAAGCTATCAAACCAACTCTCCATCCATCAGGAGCTTCATGAGCGGAGGTAGCGCTAAGACCCGACCGCTTGCGGCAAGTCGATCCCGTTGAAATGGCTCTCATGCCGTGGGAACAGACTTGAGGCGCGACCGCTCGCGACACAATGATTTGACCGAAATGACGATTTGTAAAGGGTATTTACGAGTCTAGACGTCTTCGTTTGTCTCCAGAATAGAGCAAATCGAAGTTCATCAGACGTCTGGGTATAGACTGCGGTCTAGGATATGTGTTTACCCTTTTAGGCAAGTGGCTGAAGGACCTGCTCAAGATGTCGATCTCCATTGTGTACTTCTTGTCTTAACTTCGTGTTTTAGGTGGCTCCAGTAAGCTCGAGGATGCCACTAAGAAGGCTTTAAAATGCCAGGCTCTCTTGGTTAGCTCATGGAGAACCCACAAATGCATCTCAAACATATTGCACGGATTCGTAGAGAAGGTTTGCTTCAATTCTTATTAATATCCTACTAACGCTTTACGTTTAGCTCCCCTACGGCTCGATGATTAGCGACGAGTTCCTAGAAGAAGTTGGAGATTACTACATACTCCAGCTCACCGAGTGCAAGCATTGCGGCGCGTTCGAAACGGCCGTTGAAGGATTCGAGGCGCTCTGTAAGCGGCTTTGGAACATCGGAAGTGAAAGGCCAATTCCTGAACAATGGCTCGAGCAGATTCTCAATTCGATTAAGGACGGAGAAGGTAAGACAAACTTAAAGAACAGTGTCAACTCTGGCATTTCAGAAATGGCAAGGTTGTGCCTAACCAGGAGAAGTGCCGGACTTCCCTATCTGGTTTGCGCGATCTTGGGAACGGAACCCACGGAGCGTCATTCGGAGAGTTTGAAGACGGCGCTGGAAACGCTGCTCAACATCGACGAATTGGAGTTCGACTCCAAAATCCACGCGATCAACATTCTCAAGGCCGTGTTTCACGATAACCGCGTAAGGGAAGCGGTTCTAGTTGGAGTGGAATGGGCGTTCCGCATCTGCATTGAGGGCGCCGGTTCCAACGAATGGCCTCTCCGGAACGCTCTTTCCCAGCTTTTTGCCGCTCTGTTGGTCCGCGTATTTGGAGTATCTCGCTCTCCTCAGAGATCCCTAGAAGTTCAACCGAAGTGCAAACTGTCCGCCTTCGAATTCTTCTCCAGGTATGCCTAGCAAAAGTTTCCAGGTCTCAACCTTTATCTTTTCAGGTTCCCAACGCTGTTCAACTTTATTCACGAACAGTTTGCGCTGAGACTCGACCACCGGAACGAGTTCCGCGTGTTCCCACTCCTCATTATCATGTGCCATCTCTTCCCCTCCACGGCCCAAAACGTGGGATCGCAGCAAAAGGAGAACTCCGAGCTGAGCACGTTCATTTCCCCGGTTTTCAAGATTCTCATGGCCTGCAACGGAGAGAAGACTCGGGAACTTGCAGTCGCTTCCCTCTTATCGATCTGCGAGAACGACGACCTTAACTACATCACTGAGGTGCTGAAAAGAGTTGTGGAGTCCAAGAAAGAATTGTCCTCGAACGCAATCAACGCGATTCTGCTTCTGGTAAAATCACAATAGCAAACGATTACAGTATCTTTTTGTTTCAGCTCTTAGCAATCGAACAACAGCAGATCAGCAAGAAGGCTAGGGAGAATCTGGTCGAGATCTGTGAGATGCTTTGGAAGTGCTCGCAGCTCCAATCTTGGCCGGATTTCAACTTGAATCTCCTGGTCCATTTTGTCATCGAAGTAGCTCCCGTGGATCTGTGCCAGAACGTTTGTGAAGCGCTCCTTTCAACCTTTGAAGACGAAAAGTTCCCATTGACGGTGCGCCCTCTGGGTAAACTCATGACGTACTATCCGGTATTTCACCTTCTTTTAAGCTTGGCATAACTGGATCCATTTAGAATTTGTGGACAAGTCCAAACTTCACTAAGAAGCTGCGCTTGGAAGCGTGCCGCTTTATCACCAAGTCAGATTTTGTTATCCACGATTCCATGGTGTTGAAGCTCGCCGAGGACGCGAAGGATTCGTCGTCGGCACTGGTTTGGGAGCTAATAGCGATGCACCCCGAAGCCTTCAAGGCTCACTATCGTTTCCCAGCCGCGCTGGAGTTGCTCTGTAAGGAGCGGCCGCAAGTCCGGCCAAACGTCTGCAGACGTCGGGGACAAGTCTGGACTTGTCGACAGAGGGCGATGCGCCCAGTCACGGTCAACTCGAAACTGATTTCGAGGTACCCCGAAGAGTTCCAGCGTCAGAACTGTTTGGCCGGGGTGCTGGACAACGTCCTCACCGGGGAGCTCACAGCAAAGGCCCGAGAGTTCTATGAGTGCGTGTGTATCCAGCACCAGGACGAGATCGCCCTGCACACGATGGAGTGGATCAGGAAGGCCGTTGTTTCGGACGACAGCGACGTTCGAACCCGGCTGGTTTCCTTGATTTTCACTCTCCTGGAGCGTAAAGGTATGTCGGACACTTTGAATCTCTTTGGAACTGTTTATTTTCAGATGCCAATGCTCCGGAGCTCGCTGATCTCCTTGCGTTGCTGCTCCAAGACGAGGACGCTGATGTCCGCGAAGAGGTACGTATCAGCCCAACAACCTAAATTACAATATTCTTTTCAGGCCGCCCGAGCAGTTTCTGCCCAACTGGCGGAGACCCACGGCTACTCCTTGAATGCCGAGATCTGCTGGGCATTCGTTCTCAAGGAGCGCCCTGGGCTTGCGAAGCGCATTGCGGACTTTCAAGGCATGCCTGCCAACCAAGCCGCGAACGACGGAAACGCCGACCGCGTCTTCGATTCCTGCGCGCGGAATCCATTCGCGGAGGCCTTCGGAAGTTCGAAGATTGATACTGTGATAAGTTTACTGAAGGTTTAGGAAGTTGATGTTAAGTTGAATTTTTGTTGTTGTTGTTGTTGTTGATTTCTGTTAAATTTTATGTTGTTATAAATTTAAGCATTTGCTGGAGGGCGCAATGGAGCTGGGGAAGGAGAGCAAGCCGTAGCGCAGCCAGCGCCCGACCACCTCTCTCCACAGCCACCGCGCACGAATGATTTCCTACCAGACAGAATTTCTTTTTTATCCCTTTCGCTGTCTGTAACAACAATGTCTCGTCTGAAGTCTGCGGAACATGCACTTTTGTGTTGTTTTGATCGACTTTAGACGTAAACTCTTTCGTCGTGGAGTCTGCTAGACGAGCGTCTAAATTGTCTTGTAGGTCAGGTGCAGGCTGGACGCACTCGAATCGTCAACATCTCCCATAGATGTCCACAGCCCACAAGACGACCCAAAACGTCCAACTTCCCCAGCGCCACCTCAAGCAGCGTCTACCGTAAGACGCGCTTTGGCTATTGGCTGTTGCGCCGTTAAGAAGGCTGATCGGAGAGGTCTCGAAGCGAAACGCCTTTGACTTGAAGGTCACTCGGCAGTGCAGACAGTCGCGCTTTTGGCGACTCTGTTTGGTCGGCCGCTAACGGCAAATCCGAGCGATTTCGGCGGCTTCCCCGGCTTTGTGGACTCTCGTGCCAAACTTTGATTCGTTTTTCGTGTGCTTATCTGAGCATTTCTTAAGAAATCGTCGTCTCTTTCCACCCGAAAATCTCCCCTTCGAGCTGACTTTTGTTTACCTTTTGCGTCCCTCCGCACAACCAACAATTTCTAAATTCCGCGCTCTTTTCAGTTGTCACGTTGAAATTCGTCTTCGACGACGAGATTCCGTGTCCGGAGCTCTCGCCCCCATCGGACTCTTCGCTTCACGCCGTTGATGGCGCGCGGGACAATGATCTCATCCTACAAGCGGAAGACCACTACTTCCAGGAGGAGGGTAAGTTCAGATTTCAGCGATTTTTAGAGGCCAAATTTGGTATTTCAGCAAGCTGAAGTCAAGGAACTTCCCCACGCAGAAGCTCTTCGGATTCCAGATGTCGTCGACTTCAGAGCCAGCTGGGATGCGTACCACCTCAACAAGACCAAGTGCGAGGAGCACTTGCCTCCGCAGCCCAAGTAAGTTCCTAAGAATTATTGGTATTCAAAGGCAGCGAACGTCTGCAAACGCTTAACTGGAGATTCCGAATTGATGTTATTCATGAGTCCGTTTCGAGATCATCATTATATAACCATAATTCTAACATCTCACCTTTTTCTAGGGTGAAAAACTGCCGGCAAAATCCACTCTGCATTCACCGCCTCGGCCTTGAAAAGTGGGACAAGCTGCTGAAATCGAAGAACCAAGATTGCGTCAAGCAGGAATACACTCCCAGAGATCCAAGCACCCAGCCTTGCGGACTCGTCAACGTTGGGAACTCCTGCTATGTCAACAGTTTTCTCCAGGTTTGTCTTTTCTTAAGATTTTAAGGCTCAAGATTCATTTCTTAGATGTGCTTCAACGACCTAACCTTCCGCCAATGTGTCTTCGACTGGAAGCCGCACCCCGACTTTGTGAAACCGGCCTTCACCCGAATGGATATCGAGGCTGTCATGACCAGCCTCCAGGAGCTCTTCGTGACGCTGCAGATTACGCCCTACGAAGACGCGAGCGCTCAGAAACTCGTGGAGCTGCTCCAACTCGATAATGAGCAACATGACGCCATCGAGTTCACGATGCTCTTTTTCGACGCACTGGACAGGAATCTCGAATTCCACGGCAACGGAGAGAAATTACAAGCTGTCATCCGCAAGTCCTACGAAGGCAAATCTCAAGAAACCATGTCCTGCGAATGTGGATACGTCAAATCAAGTGGAAGCAATGCCTTGAGAAACCTCCAGCTGCCCATCATCGGATTCAAGTCATTATCACAAGCTATAGAGAAGTTCTTTACGCCTGAATTGTAAGTCCATCTTAATTCTTTCCGTTCCTAATCTAGCTCTTTTTACAGACTAACTGATTATCGCTGTGACGCATGTAACAAGTTCACCACGACCACAAAAGTGTGCGAAATCGTGGAGCTGCCACCGACATTAATGATTTCGCTGAATCGTTACCAGTTTGATAACCAGGGACGAAACAAGAAGATCACGACGCCTCTTCAGTTCCCGAAAACCCTGGATTCCCGGAAGTTTGCCGCTAATATTGAAGGAGGCCCTTGGCAGTACGAGTTATCCGCTGTCATGATACACGAAGGTCCGAACACCGACTCTGGTCACTACTACGACGTGATTAAGGATCCCGTCACTGGACACTGGTACACCTACAATGACAAGGTAAGCTTGGCTTGCAATTATTTAAGCTAATCCTGACATTTAGGATGTGAAAGAGGCCAAGTGCCCTGGTGTCTTGATTGAGAAGGACACGATTTCGCGTTCTACGCCTGAAATGCGAGGATGCTACGCGCTGATCTATCGCCGCGTCGATAAGGGGACCGAACTGGTTCCAAAGGACGCCAGGCTCCCCGCTGCCTCAGTGGTGGACCCCATCAGGAACACGCTCAACATGGAATTCTCCAGGGACCGAAACGAGGGAAGCCAATCCGTTTCGCTGTGGACCGATGTAGTGAAGAATCGCTACAAGTGGATATCCGAGCTGTGGAGGCAGTTAGAGGTTGCCGATGGCAATGTTGCGCTCAAGTCACCTGAAAACTCCGTTTTTGTCCCAACAGCGCTCCTGCAAGAGATTCAGTCGGTGGAGCGGAAGTCGGTAGAGGTTATGAAGGATGTGGGAGATATGGTTAGTGGTGAATCTTCTTGAATAGTCGTTTCATACTTCTTTTTAGGAGATGGACGATTCCACGCATCCCAGAGAAATTTACCCCATTGAGCCTCTGCCTGACACGCATCTCCAGTTTTGCGCTCACGGCAAGCTGTCCTTGAAATCCGTGATTTCTGGAGATGTGAAGCTTGTGAATCGCTACGCCGCGGAAACGATGCTCAAGAAGTTCCATCTCGGGCTCAAAATGAGCCGGAAATGTTTCGCTCAGGCAGAATCTCAAGAGGACTGCTTCGAGTATTACACCGATGTCGAGTCCAGCGATCCTGTGGATCTGTGCACTGGGTATCAGAATTACTTTTCTCGACATTTTTCTAAGATTCGATTTCAGAGCTGACATCTGCATTGACTGCGTGAAACTTTTCAAGCGCGAAGGATCTTTCAAAGATCGCCTGGAGAAGACGTGTCAGCTAGCCCAAAGCATTGTCAAGAACAAGTTCAGGTTTGTTTCTATCTATTAGATGCAAGTTCTAAGAGTTCATTTTAGAAGCCACGATTACCAAAGGGTTCCATGTCCTCCCGAATACCAGCCAGCTCCAGGCGCCGTTTGGGTTGCTAAGAACCAGCTTACGTCGTTCAAGAAGCTCGCTTTGAGGCAGATGGAGTACTTGAAGCGGTTGAGCGGCGAGGAGAATCTTCAGCTGAATTTCACGACTAACGCTCCGCCCTACCAGGTATCATTAAAATTTTCTTGGTTTAGATAACATTATATGTTTTAGAACTCACCCATAAAAAGTGAGAAAGAGGAGCAGGCGGCCAAAGAGGTCACTCCCGTGGCAACTTTGAATATCGAGCGCGTGAAATTGAAGAAGCTCAGTCCCGTGGTCGAAGCCGCGATCAGGAAAGACGGCGACGCTCCTCCTGAGGACGAATTCGACATTACGGATGGCGAAGCGAGCGATTGCAGTGGGAATGGCGACCCAGAGGAAAAGCGGCGCAAGTTGGCCGCGGATGCCGCAATCAACAATTGCGGAACTCCGAATCCGTTCGCCGGGCTTGTTGCCATGAATAACGGCGCTGGACTGAGGCACCTTGTTGCCAAGAAAGAGGAGAATAACGGAAGTGTTCCTCGGGATGAGGACACAGAATCCAGCGGAACCGTCCAGAACGGTAACTGCACTCCCTCGTCCGACACGATAGCCTCGGACTCCACGGCTAACGCCGGTGATAAGGAGCACACCCACAGGCCTTCGTCATCGATCTCGTCCATATCCAAAACCAATGGAAACGGATTAGACGTCGCCTTCGAGGATGACAACGCTGACCAGCCTGTCCAGTACAACAAAAACCTCTGCTGTTCTCATGGTAAGCGGCTTTCAATCAACGATAGGATAAACAGATAAATTCTTTAGGGAAACTCACGTACAAGGTAACTAGAGCTTGGGTATTCCAAGAGGAGTGGCAAGAGTTGACCCAAGGATACTTCGACCTCTACAACACCGTTCCTTGTACAGAGCAGGAGTGCACCTTGTGCGTCAACGAGTTTTTCGTAAGACCTTCGGCTCTTAATTTCGTATCTGATCCGTTGATTTCAGAACGACGAAGCACAACAGCGTGAGCAAGGCGAGAAGATCGTGCAGATCTTCAGCGCAATCAGCCTTATCTGCCGAGCCGTGGACAGGCGCAGAGGTTCCAAAGAAGGCGTAGGCGTCGTGTACAATCGCGCTATCTGCTCCCACTTCTTCATAAACCTGAAGAGTGCTTTTAAGTAAGGAAACTCACACAATAACAAAGTTATCATATATTCCAGGGCCAAGGGGAAAGTCCCAGTTCCCGCTATTTGCCAGCGGTGTATCCTGTGCCCCCACGATCGGCCCTATCTGGCCATGGAAGAAGAGGTGTTCGGGGGCACGGCAAAACCGGTTCCTATCACTGCCGTGGAGTGGGATCAAATCGTGGCTACGATGACCAGCCACGTCCCGGAACTGGCTTCCGATATTATCGAGATTCGCTTGAACGAAGATGGTGGCGTTGATGCATAATGACAGCAGATTCAAGCGAAGCTTTTAGGTTCTTGCGTTGATCTCTGCGAGGATTGTGCCGCGGAGAAACGTCGCAAGGATGACGTTAAGCGATTCGAATACTCCAGCGCTGATATCTACGTCAAACTGGTAAGTAACCTGGAGCTTTTCCTCAGCTAAGATGTTGGTTTCAGAAGGGCGATGAATCCGAAGACGCGGCTGCTGCGGTGAATTCCAAGATCGCCACGACCAGAAGAGCGCTGGCGAAGAATCTTATCAAAATCAAGGTACTCAAAACGTTGAAAAATTAGCATTTTAATCCCAAATGTTTAGATGAAGTCCAGCGACACAATCATGAATCTCAAGCTGCAGCTGTACCAGAAGGTGAAACAAACGCCATCCGATCAGCTGATCTACAACGGAGAAACCCTTCTCGACGACAACATGACGCTGGGCGAAGCTCGGATCGACGCGAATAACCTCGAAGCGCCGCTGACGTTGATCGTCCAAACCGAAGCTTCGCCCTCGGACGTCCCCCGCGTTCTGGAACGTGGATTCAAAGATACTGCCTTAGCTACTTTTCACTGATAGCTCTCAACTCCCTTTGAACTCATTGTACATTACACCACTCCAGTCATAATCCATGTTCCCCCTTTTCGCTGATTTCATTCACTTAAGATCTCCCCTTTCATCTTTCTCTCCTGTACATACGTGGGGCTAACTTATTTACTCATTCGTACACTGTTTATCCTCAAATCCGTCTGACTCCATTGGTCTTCTACTATGTGTATTCTTGATTTTGTGCTTCTCCGATTTATTGATATGGCCTGAGAAGGCCTATTTGATCTTCTTTTATTTGTATTTACCAAATGAATACAAGAACGGGTTTATAAACGATGATTAGATGTGTTGTTATGAGTTTGATCGTTAGGAGCGATTTGAATATTTGAAGATTTTGAGTGTTTTCAGGGATTTCGGCTTTAAGAATTTGTCATTCAATTCAGCATGCTCTATAGGGCAGCAATTGCTGACAAGACATTGACGAATGTCTAGACACAAACTGTCGATGTCTCAGCACTGCTCAGACATCATTTCCATCCCGCGTTGAATGTCGAGCCGGTCGTGGAAACCCATCCTAAGCTCTGTTCGTGATTCCAGATGCGTCGAAGCTCGGCGATTCTTACGAAACGCGTGATCGGCGCGCGCTTTTCGTCGACGAAAAGCAGCGCCTCCGTCGTCGTCGGCGGCGCCGAGCAGAGTCCTGTAAAGCCGCCCTACTACAGGAAGACGCTGCCTCCCCACAAGCCGATGAACATGCTCCAAGAGGAATACCCGGTGAGTTCCTTTATATCCCAGCTGGTTCTAATCCACAATTTAAGAACATCGGAGACAAAACGGGTCACGGTCCTCGCCTCTACGACTACTACAACATCGCCGAACAGGTGCGCGCTCTCCCCACTGCCACAGAAAGGATCAACTTCGTGAATCCTTTCGAGCGCGAATGGAACGCCGTCGAGAAAACTTGGCGCAGGTATCATATAATCCTAATTGCTTCGCCTAATTGTTATTTTAAGGCAATGGCAGCCCCAACTTATGGCTCCTCGAAAGGCGTGGAACGTTCCCTCCGTTCCCAAATACTTCGATTCCCTGGATTTCTACAAGTACATCACAAAGTCGCGCGTCGTCTCCGATCCTCAAGAATTCGACAAGATCTACGCTGGCTTGGTTCTCCCAACGAACAAATTCGAGGTTTGATCTATTTTCACTGTTCCAGCTTAATACTTAACGTTTAGGAACGTCTCCTGGAATCGCTAGAATCGATGGAGAACGCAAACTCGGTCGACCTAAGCGAATCCGAGAGGATGAACCGTTTCCTGCGCACCGTCCTCGACGACGCGATGGTGAGCTTGGCTCACAACGTGGAGCGATTCCAAGATCTCCGCCTCGCGCACACCACCCGGTGTGAATCGTTCTGGGTTCGATCCGGATTCCTCTCCATGTACGACAAGAAAGAGCTTGGAAGCGACGAGATCGAAAGGAGGATAAGATTCGCGAACCGATTCATTGGAGATGACAGGTAACATTAACTCTATTCTTGGGTATCTAAGAGACTGATTTCAGAAGGAAACTCGGAGAATTGAGTTTTGTGCTGCGTGACCAAATCGCGGCCCAGCTCCGTTCTAAGAAGGCGCCCAAGCAACTCTTCGACATCTCTTCGGAGGACGCCCTGAAGCCTATCTTCGATGAAGACGTCGACGTCTCCGAAGACGTTATCTACTCGCCGAAGGTGTTCAACATGTGGCCCGACACCGACATCCTGTGGCAGTGCCCAGGATACGAATCGGACTCAAACGAAACGCACAAATTCGGACATCTCGCGATCAAGGAAGTCAGCGAGCTGAACAACTTGCTCGACTACTGGAAGGTCGACGGTGAGGAGTTCGAGCAGGTGAAACGGGACGCCATGACTTCCACGGCCGTTAGCTCGCTGTTCTCTTGGCTCAACGCTCAAGCCCACTGCCTCGGTAGGCGTTTTCTCCATCTTGAAAATTCTTTGATTCTCAAATTCAGGCTACACCCAGTACACGGACTTGGACCGTCCTCTCGTCTCCCAGCTGATCCTCTCCGACGGAAACGACTTCTTCTTCGCCGTCGCGCAGCTCAACACGATCGCCATCAACATCGACGTCGATGGATTCGTCAACAACAAGTCCAACGTGTGCTACGTCGACGGACCTCACCCGCTGTTCATCGAGGAGACCGGCGCCGATGCGGCGGAAGGCGAAGCTGTGGAGGAGCCTAGCGTGAAGGTCAACCAGCATGTGCTCACCAGAATACTCCAGATGCTTCGCAGGGAATAGGATTGATTAACTAGTTATAAGGTTTCTTGTTACGTTTGTTGATTTTGGAAATATTAAAGAGGAGATTTGGAAACGGGGATGATGTGATGTTGAGCCTTGCCAGGGTACGGTATAGGCGCGTGAAACAATTTGATCGCAGACTGTCTGGATAGTAGACATTGAGAGACGTCTGAAGGGCCTCGACGTGGTCGAACGTCATTTGCCTTCGTTCGAAGGCCGTGAGCGGTTGGGTGTCAGCTGCTTGGTCATCCTGCCTGACGCTTGGGAGGACGTGTTTCCAGGCTGGATAAACACGATCCAATAATGCAACTAGTTTCTAGCAAAGCTCGTTTTCTGCCGTCGTTTTTTCCACCGCGCATATCTCAATTTCCGATCTTTGCGGAACTGTTTCAGTTCATAATGAATTTCCTTATTTATAGGTTATCTCATTCAGACCATCTTTTGCCTATCTCAACACATCGATTACAGCGTCCGACCTCCACCTCCTTCTCACGCTTTCCTGTTTCCAAGACGCGCCTTTGTTGCGAAAAATGTCGTCCGCAAAGCGTTCAAACAGCATAAATCGTAAACCACGCCTCGCGTTTTCTACGTGCCGCCTTCCTGCACGCGAAGAGCATTGTTGTTTATCCAGAGCAACGGTTGCATTGACCTTTGGGCTGCACGCGCCTACTGCAAAGTTTTGTGCGCCGTCGCCGTCGCATTCGAGTCGATCGATCTACCGTCGTCGCCAGGTCACCTGTATTCATGGACCCCCAGTTCTTCCAGCCCAACGAAGCCGCTGCCCTCCGCAAGTTTCAGTCGAACTTCGAGTTGGCCATCAAGGATATTGCGACTATTGGATACTTTCTTCTTTCGTGCGCTTTTGGACTCGCTTTGCTCTTCACCAGTTTGAACAAGTACACCCTGCACGCTTGGTATTTTGTGGTCTCTTCCATGTGCTCTGTTGTAAGTCACGTCAGGCGGAGGCGAGGAATTCCAGTCCGGTTTCTTTGATGTTCTCTTCGAATAAACGGTTTACACTCAGGTTCTCGCGGTTCGTTGAAGACGACATTCTTCTGCCAGCGATCGGTCTACCGGGGAAACACGAAAATGGGTCAAAAGCGCAGCTTCGTTTTCACACCTTTGCATCATAAATGCAGCTTTCAATCCTGATTACGGTCATCATACCCGAACAATGAATACTGTCCCATTCTACTTCTGCGTCGCGGTTGTCTCAAGCCGTCTTTCAAACGCAGAGAACTTCCTCCAGTTCGGATCATCCTGGAACCAAGCTGCTAAGGAATACCTCGAAAAGCGTATGCAGTTTACACTTTACATTTCGCCTCCCAATGGGCAAAGTTACTATCGCCCAGTAATTGTCAATCCAAAACGTTGGGTTTACCACTTCCAGCACGAAGAGGACAAGGAGAAAATGTGGAGTTTAGAAGAAGTCAAAAAACTCGATTCGCGATATTTCTATTTTGATGGGTTTGCCGTAAAGACTATGAACTTCCAAAATCTCTTCGAATGGCATAAAATTACAACCGAAGACATTTTTTCTGAATTCCTTCCTTTTCTTAAGAACGAGCTGATCTATATTCCAAAGCTGTACTTCCTCTTGGAAGCACAAAAGAACCACATTCCCATTGTGGAGAGACTGCTTCTAGAGCTGATGACTGTCAGGCAAGGCTTCAGTGAGCTTGCGTTATCCTATTACGGGCCGGTGTCCAGGGAATTCCTGCATCAACAACTGGAATCTGGATTCCTCCTGAGAACAAGTCTCTATCACTGGTCTATGGAAGACGCCCTGTACGTCGCCGAAAAGATGCACAACTCTAACCTCCAACAAGTTGATTTCTGGCTTCCAGAAACCATTATAGAGCTGGAACACCTTGAACAGCTTGTGATTATGTTCAGAAATGGCGACTTTGTTGGGAGAGAATTTCATTTAAGAGGACGTGAAGAACGGGATTATAGCAAATGGAGCAGAAAGGCTGATTACCCTCATTATACTAAACTGGGATTGCGAAAAAGTGTGAATTGGTATGCCCTCCAATTCGTTACAAGTGGTCCAAATAGCGAAAAGTTCCATTTTGAACCTGAAATTGGAGATATTTTTATTGGAAAACTCGTTGATGGATAGGTTTTTGTGGTACTTTGTACGTCTGGATCAAAGTACACAGTCTGTGCTAGCTCCCGTTATGGCTGTTTTTGTTGTTTTTGGATTCACGGTGTCTCAGGTTACACTTATTATTGCACTGTTTGAAAAACGTAAAATACAGATTTACAAAACATGTTATTTTCGAGGTCCTCGTGTTTCGTTAAAGACATCTCTATACCAGCGGATTCTTAGGAAAGTGCGAGAATGACCCAAACGCGCGAATCAAGCTTCACACTTCCGCACCATATATACATCCGCGAATCTCGAAATTCCATCCATAGCCACCAATTAAAATCAATGGATACGGTCCCGTTCTACTTCTGCGCCGACGTCGTCTCAAGTCGTCTTTCAAACGCCGAAAATTTCATCCAGTTTGAATCATCTTGGAGCCAAGCTGCTAAGGAATACCTCGGCAAGCGAATGCCGTTTCATTTGACCATTTGTTCTCATTACCGTCCGTATCACCTCGATACAAGCCGCTGGTTTTACATGTTCCAGAATGGAGAGGATAAGGACAGAGAATGGAGCTTAGAAGACGTGCAGAAGCTTGATCCACGTCATTTCCATTTGGATGGTTTGACCATAGATAATTCGAACTACCGAGATTTTCCAATTTCGCATGAAATCACCACGAAGAATATTTTTAGGCAATTTTTGCCCTTCCTCAAAAGAAATCTGATCTCCGTTCCAATGCTCTTCTTTCTGTTGAAGAGACAGGAACCCTACATTCCAGTCGTCGTGAGGATGCTCCGAGAGTTGAAGACGTTTACGCAACGCTTCCGAGAGCTCGGATTAACATATCATGGAGCGACCTCCAGGGAATTCCTGCATCAACAACTAGAATCTGGATTCGTTCAACACGCGATACTCCGGGACAATTGGTTGATGGATGATGTCCTCTACGTTGCCGAAAAGATGCATAAGTCTAACCTTCAAACAGCTCAATTCTGGCTTCGAGAAACGGAACCAACGCTAGAACACCTCAGAAAGCTTGTGACTATGTTCAAGCATGGTTACTTTGTTGGGAAAGAACTTCACCTAAGAGGACGTAAAGAAAGAAGTCGCCGCCAATGGGACAAAAAGGCGAATTACCCTAAATTTGCAAAAGTGGGGCTGGAGAAAGATACGAGCTGCTCTGAACTTCACTTTGTTGTGCCAAAGTCGAAGAAAACGCGAAACAGAAGCGAAGAGTTTCTGTTTGAACCTCGAAATGCTCGTCTTTACATTGGGACAATTGTTGATGGATAACTGGTAATTATTATCGCATTTATTGGAACAATCTTTCGAAATCACAGATTCACAGAACTCTCTTCACTCGCTCGCTATGTACACTTCTTCCTCAACGCTAAGAACAACACGGACGCGAATCCACGGATTTGCGCTCAGGGTCTCAATTCGAGATATCACCGTAATCTACTGTTTTCGTATTTACATAAAGGCAAGAATTCAAAGAAGAAAAAACTGAAAAGTTCAGAGGGATGTGCACGTCGAGACGAGAAGTTTGAGCTCTTGAGCTGCGTGAGAAACCGTTACGATACTGTTGACCATGGTCTGAATTGCGGAAACCAGCGGGTACTGAAATGGGAGGATTGAAGATGGGGATTAGGAGGGTTGGGAGCTTACCTGATCAGCTGCCGACTTCGTTGCGGAGACGCACTTTTTGAGGTTGTCGCAGAGGCGGTCGGCGCTTGAACGGACCTCCCGAGAGAGGATTTGTGCGTTGAGGCATTGGGCGACGTTGTCGCCAATGTAGATGAGTTTGTGTGCTTCGAGAATTATCTGGAAATAGGGGCAATCGAGGGTCTTATAGAGCGTTTCCACGACTTACCAGCTTCCCGCGTTGCACAAACTCTCTCGGCGGTTTGTTGCCCACCACGGCCAAAAAGTCTTCGATGGCTTTGGACAAGTTCGACGTGTGAGATTCGATCTGAGGCACGTAGAATTCGAGAAGTTGTCGGTCGTCGAAGGACAGGGACTTGATCAGGTCCTTGGTGATCGTGCTTGGAATTCGGGGTTTCTTCGACAGGCGGTCGTCCACTCCTACCATCGCGTAATCCTGAAAAGCTATTAGAATCAGCTTCCAAAGGCTTCAGCTACCTGGTAAATGCTGTCCCTATCGCTGAGCACCGACTCCAAGTCGTCCTCTTCGTAAACCACACCGATGTCGGATGGAGGCCGCTGGGATTTCTTGAGGGTTCCGACGTCATCGGCGAAGGTGACGGAACGCTTTTCGGCGTTCGAGGATATCGAAGGAGCGTAGTCGATCATGGAATTGCAGGTAGAAGTCGTGGAGGTGCCGGAAAGTCGCTTCGTGCTCGTCGACGAAGAGGATTCGTATCCGTCGCGGGTGGCGAGGAAGAACGGATTCGCGCTCTCCTTGGTCATGTACGGGTTCCTTGAGTTGAGCGACAAGAAGGTGATCATGGAAGAAGGCGAGATCTGCCGGACCCATTCGAGCAGCCTCCGGCAGTCGATCGGTAGCTGCTTGACCAGAGCCACGAACTGATCCAAAGCGTCGTTTCCATGGGTGTTCGGCGCTCTGGCCAGCGACGCGAGGGTCCATTTCGTGTTTTCCAGCGTTTCTTGCAGTCTGTGGACGAGGGCTTGAGCACTTCTCAGGGGAACCAGGATTCTTTGGAGTTCGTTGAACTTGGGGCTTGAGCGGTTGACGGAGATTCGGGCGGAGGCATCGACGAGCTCGTCCAGCGAACTGACCACGATGGCGACGGTGTCGCGGATGTGTTCCAGGTTGGAGGACAGGATGTGCGTTTGCCTCCAGGCGCGAGGGGCCGTGAACTAAACGAACACGGTATTTTAGGACATGTAAATGATAGCACTCACCTTATCCATCTTCATGGCGTTCAGGTCGATCACCTTCATACAGTCGCTCATCTGGTTCATCAGCTCGGATTTGGCGCGCACCGACTCGTCGTTGACACCGTCGTTCACATCGCTGAAAAGCACACAAATCAAAACTCATCCCAAACCCCAAAAATCAAACTGAAATTGCAAAATCAACTCCCTCACAACTTCGTCAAAAACTTGCTTCCACATTGCGGGATGGACGGCGTCAACTTTGGCGCCTCCAACCCTCGGAGCAGCCGTTTTGCGCTGCTCGATTTGCTCTCATTCATCGTTTAATTTGCATATACAAATTGAGTTACCGGTTGCTGGCAGCCGAGGCGCTGGTGACGTTGCTGGCGACACTCGAGCGACGCCGCGCAGGCGTTGTTGTCGTGGGAGTCGTTGGGCGAAGGGTGGTCGGAAGAAAATGCGGTCGCGTCAGGGGATTGTCGTAGGTCGAGTCGGAGGAGAGAGACCCGGTCGGGTCCACGGACGACGAGGAGGCGATGCTGGCACGCTGGAATCGGGAAGCATTAGGATTCTGGAGTGCATGAATCGAAGGAAAACGGCGTTGGAAAAGTCGAACGTTCGTCCGTGGTTAGCATCGCTGGAACCGACCGATCCGGTTGCTCAGAAGCAGAATAAAATGACCTCCAACAGATCAAGTCAAACAAGCTTTTCATCGTCAGACGATTCCATGGTTTTCCAGACGCAAGATCGTCTAAAATCCAGTGTCTGACTCGACCTGCCAGCAGTCATTCCACCAGCTCCCGGGCACCTGGATCAGTCGGGCCCAACCAAGCGCTCTCATCCCCAGCTTCCCTCTCTCCAACATATTTACCTGAATGGGCGTCGCAGTCGTGTTGTCATCTTCATTCGAGTCGGACGCGTCAGCCACAATTCCAGAAGACGTCGGGGATTCGGACGACGGCGAAGAGAAGTCGCCGCCGGAAGTGGAGAGCGAGATGGTCGGAGGCGCGGACAGCGGGGTTGTGACACCACTTTGCGGCTGTTTTCGCGTGGCCGGGGAAGAATGGACCGCCGTGGGATTTCCTGAAACATACGGTATTCGAACATACAACAACAGAGAACAACCGTATTGGGGGGAATTCGCGTGCACGCATACATTGAAACGCATCATCGACTTCCGACAATAATCGCCTTCGGATGCCTTAGGCGAGTTGCGCAAACAGCGCACAATGAATTCCATTCATCAAATTAAAGCGCTTGTGTGGATTCGTGGTTGAGCCGAAAAATATGTATTTGGGAACGGCGACGACGGGGATAAATAAATTCGGTTTTAATGTGCTGCTTTTGGCGGAAAACGTGCTGTTAACGAGTCTCTAAGGGTTTTGGGGCTCGGAATCAAAGCTGTGAATCGTTGGGAAACTTGGATCTTTGAAGAATCTAACCGCAGTTACCGTAATTCAAAAGCTAACAACTCACCTAGCATCTCCAGATTCCTTATAGCCTCGTTGACCGCATCCTCGGCCTCCTCGCGACTTCGGGTCTTCCTGGCCGGCGACGGCCTCTTGATGGTCGCATACTCGTCCTTCGCGGACGTCGCATCGAATCCCTCGTCTTCTTGGCCACCATTTTTCAGGCAACTTGCGCCTCCAAAGTGGCCAAAATACTTCCGCTGAGGCGGTGCAGGCGGCGGACTGACACGTCCACTGCTAAAACACCAAACCATAACTGAATTGGTCGACGAGTGGGACGTTTAATGGGGTTGGCCGGGCTGCTGCTGCTGAATTAGGAGCCCTTTTCGGTTTCGGATTGTGTGGAAGAGATTCGGGGGAGAGGGGAGGAGCTTGGTTGTCGTGGATTGGGGTGAAAGAAGTAAATATAATAAATTCTACAAATTGACTCGTTCGTCGGAATCGCGTGGCTGAGATCACATTAATCTGAAAAAATGAATAATTCCGTAAGACAAAGGTGTCGCGCGAGATGACCGCTAGGAGTGCTGCCTGGGTTCGGGCGCGGCGATGGCGGTGGACGCCGGAGCGGAGAAGGCAAAAAGCGAAGTGCGCGGAAACGCGGTGAGGAAGAAGGATGTCGCGCGACGTGTTCCCGGCGGAATTAATGAGCGACTAATACAAAAGTGTGCGCTGGGATTAGGCGAGGTGGGAAGAAGAAGAGGGAAGACAGGATTGTGCAAATGTTTCCGTTTGTTGCAAAGCAAATAGTCGCGATTTACGCGAGGCAAAAAGCGGAATGGGGCTGAATTGTTCTAAGGGTGAACAAGGGATTTAGCCTTAATCTAGTCGAAACGTTTAAGAACTTGGCGGCTGTTTGTCGATGTCAACAACGCCAAATCAGTTCCGATTGTCACTCTCGCCGGGGACATCAAAACAAGTTTAAACTGGCAGCGAGGATTAGATCACCATTAGTAGAGTCATCATGACAATATTATTCCCGTCTCCGTTCCACTCGTGAGTCAAACTTGGAAACGTTCGTCACAGTCGGTGTGTCATTGTAGGTGACTTTTCGGAGCCAGAGTTCCGAGGACGCGGAGAGGACAAATGGAATTTGCAAAAAGGGAATAAAAAGCCGAGTCGGGTGACCTTTTAATCCTTTTTATGGATGACCTTTTACACTAATGGAGTTCTTATCAAACGGTCATTAATTAATCCAATTTATTGATTGGCAAAAATGAGTGAGTTTTGAGTTTAGAGGGCGATTACGGTACCAGAGAATCTCAGTTTCAGGAATTTCCAGAATTTGATATGACTGGGATACCGATTATAAGCGCTTTCTGAGACAGAAAATCAAATAACTGACTCTCAGAGATCTTAAAGCCTCTTCTAAAACAACCCTTCAGCAACAAAAAGGTCAAAAAGATGACCCCGTTGTAATACAAACACAGCCAAATAACAAGACACACACGTAAACACGGCCTCCGAGCAGATAACCACCACCGGCAACGCCAGATTACCCCGCTACCGAAGCCACCGGCCTACGAAAACAAAGCTATTGACACCGCCTAACGGTTCGGGGCATCAAATTCGTCTCCTACTCCTTCTGCTGCCACTTATAGTGGTTCGAGGTCATCCGCGCGCTACGCAATTCCCACACCGCAATCGAATCACGCATATAGCTCAAGGGGTTAAAGAGAGCAACGCGGGAACGAATTCCTAAGGTAAAGACCGAATCAATCCATCTCCACGCGCCCTTCGATTGATAGATCGCCGACTTCAGCAACGTTGTCGTCATCTCTTGGGAAGCCGCCTCTCGCGCGCCCTCGCTCCGATCAGCCCAATCAAAACATTTCCACCGTTGCCGCCGTTTGGCGGCAGCGGTGTCCGGGCGGCTATTTTGTGGCTGCCGGCGGGGACACAGATTTCGGTGTACGCGTCCGCGCGATGCGCCAATGTGTGTTTCTCTCTAATAGACATATTTACGGCGCGCGGAAGGACAAATCGCGCCGATCTGCGAAAACAAAACAGTCGCGCGGCAGTTAGGGTGAGGAGATGGATCACGCCTGCGAGGGTTCGCTGCGGTGCAGGCGTGGTGGCGTAAGTACCGTTAGACGCGCCTATTTTGACTAATTATGCACGAGTGGATGTGCTGAATGGGACAATAATATTTCCGAGAATAAGGACGATTTGAACGGAGAGGAGGAGGAGGAGGAGGAGGAGAGCAGATGGAAAGGAGGCGCTGGAGAGGGTGGAAGAATGATGCTGGAAGTGGGTTTGAAGGGCCGAGGAAGGAAGGAGAAAATGGGGAATTTGGACTTTGTGAATGGGAGGAGACGTGGACAAAGGGAAACGTTTGCAGGGGTTGCAAATGGGGATTCTTGGAGGATGAAAGGAGATAGAGGAATTCCGATTCCAAGGTCAAATGTCGTTCTTTGACTCGACTTTTTAGGCTTCCCAAGAATGCAGGCGCCTGAAGAAAGCAACAGAAAGAGGCGACTCGTGACGCTTTTTTCCAATTGCAGAACCGGAATAAATCTGATAGCGCGTGTGATAGCCACACGTCGCAGATATCATCAATCTCCCGACCCTCTCTTAAACTCCAATCCCCGAAATCTCCAAGGGCTGGGGACACTTTGGACATTTGTTACCCCGTGGACCCTCGAACTGACCTCTGCGTTCTTCTCACAGGTCCTGGCAACGTCGACGTACTCTTCTCGTGTATGATTCTTCCATTTTGGGTCTTCTGAAATGTGGGAAACTTCAATATGGAAACGAGTGACGTGGCCGTCGGTAATTAAGCGTTTAGAATTCCCATCATTCCTTTGATCTGTCGCGCTGCGGAAGGCAATAAAACTTCTCGCATGTGATGCGCTTGGTATTAGTCACATCAAATCAGGGAAACGATTTTTGAAGTGCGCGAAACCGCGATTGCGAGATGAAGAAACATGGGAAAGTTGCGCAACTGATCGGGGGAGATCAGTCTTTAGAGGTCAATTCGAACGATCTTAGGAATTCGTGGCCTTTTTCAGCTTAACTCACCCCTTCAACCTTGATCGGAATATTCCTGACAACCCCGGACGGCGGCGGATCGAACCCAAATTCGCCCTCCGAGAATCTCCTCTTGTACGGACCTCCAAAATGGTCGTTCAGAAATCTGTCCGACGGCGTCATCGGAAAGAGTCGCTCCATCCCGTCGGTTCCTGAAACAAGCGATTGCAACGGAGTGCGAGTGGCAGTCAGTAATCGATGGAAGACGGGTATATTCCTCCTCCACGACGTTATCAGTTCCGCCGCGCTTCGTCTGGTGGTGGTCCATAACAAAGCGAAGTGGAAGCAGAAGATGGCTAATCAAAAACATGTGTGGGGTTGAGAGTGGACTCTCGAGAGGATTTTTAGAGTGCTGGAAAGTGGGATCGATAGAATTGCGGTTTTGGAGGTGGTTTTGGGGAGTGGGAGGACAGGTTTTGTGATAAGGCGTGACAGGTTTAAGTCAACATTGTTTAGAGGTGTTTAGGGACGGTTTGTTGACTTGAGGGGTTGCTTAGAACCATGTGGTTAATGGGGAAATTCGTGAAAACAAGGAATCAAAATGGCCAAAAACAAGACTGATTTTTAAAGAGAGCCTGCACGAAAACACAAATGCTCAAAATGAGTCAGCATATGCCCCAAGCTCCCAAGCCAGAACGATGATCGGCATATTGCAAGCACAGCCCCACTTGCAAACACAGGACTCCCTATTTTCCAAACATTGCATACCAACACCAACACAAGCCAGAGATTACAAAACGTGATAACGCAGAGATTCCCCCTACCATTGCTGAACAACATCGGCGGGAGTTGTTCGCGAAGAAACGTCGACCGCATGAAGGGATCATTGTCGAATCCGCCGAATTCAAATGTGGTCGGTTCGTGTTTCCGGAACATAAATTCCTGAAAGTGAAAACCGCGTTAAAAAAGAGGGAAAATGAAGAAGACAAAGGCGTTTCCCGTCAAAGACAGACAACAAAGTGGCTTAAGAAGCTTACGGCGACCCTCGACTGTATCTAAGTAGCGGCGGATTAGGAAGCCCCGAGTATGCGCAACAAGCGGCGGACAACGAACCGGAATTCCGGAGGACTGTCAACAATCGATTTGAACGAGTGAGGGACCCGTGTTTGTTTAATCGATCATGGAGAAGTCGGAGGGAAGAAGAAGAAGGAAATGGTGGACAGTCACCGTCTTGAGTGATTCATTGGTTCTTTCAGAGAATACATTTTAGAGAACATGGAAGGAATACATTAAAGCTCGTCGGAAGCGATCGGAAATCGCGGTTTAAGAAAGATATTGTGATATCTAAGAATGTAAAGCACGCTTGGGTCTTTGATGCTTTGAAGGAAAACAGCCTTGAAGCGATCTAATCCCAAAGTGTGATGATTACAGTATTTGGAAGCCGTCTTAAAATCAAGCTTTTCCATTCTCAATCTCCCATACGACGCAGACAGGAATAGACCCAAAAACGCCAATTCCGAATTCCTGGAAATTCCTGTCCGCCGACAGTTTAACTCCGAGTTAAATTTAGCGCCCCTGCGACCTTCAAAAAACGATAAATCTATTACGTCATCGGAGGAAAACCAAGAAACGTCAAGAAGACACACAGCGGTCGCTGGGTGGCCGAGGTGGCCGGCCTGTCACAAATGAATCATTTCGTACACAATGCGTCGGCGAAGAGGGTTTCCCGAAAGAACGGTTTTTGTTTTAGCTTCTGAAGCTGGACTTGAGGTCTACACAAACGCCAAAAATCTCTAAAACGACTTCAAATGACTCCTAAAACTCAAATCCATCTAGTCCCTAAACTCCAACAACCGCCTGACCACAGCGTAACGGACATACGCGCGCAAAAGAGCTTCGCCGTCTCTTCAGCATACAATTAACCTGGTGGAGAAAGTCGTAAATTCCTTAAACCTCGCCGCTCTCGACCGCGCGGACCGCAACAACAACCTTTTAGATGACACATCGAATGGGCGCGCGAAATGGACGCAGAAGGAAAAGAAGAAGATGGTAACCTTGCAGCTTAGCGCACTCTGACCATCGACGGAGACGACGGATCGTCCACCCCGACACACCCATCACCCTAAATGGGTTTCTTAGTCATTCTGAGTCATTTGGGTTGTATTGGTTTTGGCGTGGAGAGGTGGAAGGAGGAAGCGGACGTAGTGTTCAGAGTTCCAGAACCTCAGCACAAGATCCTAAACGTTTCGGCTTGGCGTTCCCCTCGTAAACTGAAACCACGAATTCCTTGTAAAGGAGGTCTCCAAATCCCAAAATCGCTACTTTTCCGTCACCTCGTCATCTGTGTTGTCCTTCAAAAAAGAGAGCGCGAACACGAGGCGACTGTGCAAAAACGTAATTGCCACGAATGACAATTCCAACTCAAGCGTAAATCTTCCTTTTCGTTCTTATCCACGGCGTCGCGCGCGCCAAAGTGCGTCTTGACTTAATTGCCTCCTCACAGAATCGATTTCCTTAAAGGGTCTCGGAACTGTCGCGTACTGTGAGCCCAGGAACTCGCAAACCACATTTAGCCAAACTTCGAAAAGACAGAACCACGAAATCACGAGTTTCAAAATCGCAGAGACCGGGCAGAACGGACCACTTTAGGCGCCTCAAAAATTCCAGAGCGCATTAAAGAAACATAAAACGTAATCACATCAAGGAACACGCATTCCGCCCTTCAGATCAGCAGCCAATTACCGCTTGGGCACACCCAGTTTTTTCCCGTCACCCACTATCACATTAGCCATAAATACCAATTAGCGCGAATCAGGAGAAATAGGAATATCTAACCCGTCCCCTCCCGCTCGCCAACAAAGAGCCAAGCGCGACGAGCCAAGTTTGGAACCTGTTGCGGGTGCCCACAAAGGCTTCTTCTCCTTCGAGTAAGACGTCTTCGCCGCTCCCCGGCGGGTGAGCAACGTCTTCTTCTCCTTCGGCTTCCTCCCGGCCGCCACCGACAACGCTGATTCATGCGCGGCGATCGATCGTCGGCCGCGATCAATCTGAGCACGTGCGCGATATGTTTGTCAATTAATCTGATGCGCTTAGGAGAAGAAGACAGTTGACAATTAACCCGAGAGACCCTTAAAATACACAAAAGAGAGTGGAATTAGCCGAAGTGGCTATAACAATGGAGCCCGGGATAGTAGTCGAGGAGGTATAAACACAGCGTCATCTGTTGCTTCGCCAGTTTTTTGCGAGTTTCTCCCGACGTTCGCGCAAAACGGAGGAGGCGAGGAAGAGGAGAAGGCGAAAGAGGCGAAGATGGATGGCCAATCGCTAGGAAATTTCAATTAAACACCGGCGCACCTCTTCCCCGAAGCGACGGCGGCGCCTCGAGGCGATGCGCTAACGCCGGCAGACGAGGAACGGTCGCGATCTCCGTAAATCATGTAAGATCGATTGAGATGGACTCGAGTAAATCATCTCGATGGTGTTGTTTGAGTGGACTTTTAGTGGTCCATAAAAACGCGGACTAATTGGGTTTGGCTTTGATTCTTAATGGGTTGCAGCAGCAGCGGTTCATGCGCGAGGGGGAACTGGGGAAGGGTGGAACCGATTACGGTAGGGGGGACAGGGATCCTGGGCAACTTCTTGAAGCATACCGAGGATCCCTAAAGCACGAATAAACCCCAGAATCTCCAGGAAACAAAACCATATAAGCCAATCTCCAAAATGACACCTTCTCCGGCTGACTGAGTGGGTGTACGTACAATCGACCGGCTTTTCCGTTTGCTGGTGTCATAAAAGTCCGCAAAGGAATTCGCGCCGCCGCGTCCACAACAGAAATGGTCTTGTTCTCTGTTTAACTTTCACAGCCACACTCACTCGCAAGGAGTCACATCAGAACAAACAAAGAGGACGACCCCACGAGGAGGATCTCCCCACTTTGTCCTCCTCCCCGGTTAATTTGAAAAGAAAACACGCGACTTACTTGGTCGAAGTTGGCGGCGGCTGGACGGAACATGACCTTCTTGTGGAGTTCGGGGACAAGAAGGGGCGAGTGGATAATAGGTATAAATACAGGAAATGATAATATTTACTCGTTCGTCAGTTTAGAAGCGTTTTGGTGTCGTTCTGAAAACAAATGTGACAGCGAATTCGACGGAAGAGCGAAACGTGGAGTGGCAGAACAAACGATGTTAACGCTAATTAACGTGTCAGTTGAACAGGAAAACGAAAAAACGCGAAAGGCAGGTGGTTAACATTAACAAGAGTTAACGCGTTCGGTCGGTGGTCGCCAGATGCGGCGGAGGACGGGGTTCTCCTCGCGTGTGGAGGTCGTGCACAAAGGCTCTTAAAAGTCTTCGCGGAATCTCCAATTACAGGGTTGAATTCGATTAAGTTTATTGCAAGGGTTCTTGCACGAGGACGTAAATTAGGAAGGCGAAATTAAGGATGTGGAGCTTGGACCTGGAGCTTAGGAAATGGCTGAAATTACGGTAGGAAGCCCGGCATCTTATGAACATATGGCCAAAAACGTTCCCATTCTCGATGGACCACAATTGGAATTTCTCATAGCTCCTAAGGAACAGAGATACGGTAGAAAAGGATTTTTATCAAAATCATCCTTCCGAACCCCAAAAATGAAACACTTCCCGATCTCGAAGAACACCTTCTCTGCAAAGCGCCTACTCCCGCCTGCACCGACCATTAATAAAGCCGGGCGTATCTTCTTCTAATCGCGCACATTCCTCCACGGCTATCAATCACGACGACCAAACTCATCATCGCCTTGAAATATAACCGGAAAGGAGGCTGGAACGGAGAAAGCGAAGATCTAAAAAAGCGGCCACAGAAGCGCCTCTTGACAAAAATAAATTGCCAACAAACGATCTCTTGTTTGCAAATGAGCGGCTAAGCGAGATCGAGAGCTGTCAACAAGCTGGCGTCCCAGCGCAAACACCTCGCGGATCAGCAAAAAGAGGCTAAAGAAAATGGTCAGCGGTGGTCATGAGGAGAAGAGGAGGAGGCGGCCGGGGAATCCGAGGGAGATCCAGGGGGAGGATCGCTCTGATTGACATCCCTCAAAGCACTTGACGCTCTTTTCTTCGCCTTTCGACGGCTACTTCAAGGTCGTGTGTGTGACTAATGCCGGGACGCCGGGACGAATTCCTAGCGGACTTCTTTGCACATGTAAAGTGGCAATTAGCGCCGGTTGGGAAAGATACAAACGCATAAAATTCGTGGGTTCTGAAGGAGGAACTGGTTCCGAGATGATGAGCCGCCTAATTCAGCATCAACTTAGCGGGCATCTTACGACACTGGCGATAATTTATGGGCGCGCGGGGGGCGACGCCCTGAGTTTACCGCCAGCCGCGGAATAACCGGGAGAGGAAAACGCGGAAAAAGTTGTCGGAGAGCCGAGGAAGGAAGCGACCGGAGGTGAAAAAGGGGTGCTAAGAGGATTCCTGGAGACCGGCTGCAGAGGGACGTCGGGAGAGGAAGGGAGAGACTTCCTATGTTCCCGGGAGGACAAGCCGTTGGGCAAACAAATCCACTGGTTCGCGCAGAGGGAGTTGGGAGGTGTTGGAAGAAAAGGAAAAAGAGAGTTTATTCGCTAGGTTTAAGCCAAGATAAATACAGGTTACGCTTTCTACGCATTCCGCCTTCAAGCGGCTTCTTCTCCCTACTCATCCTCCGTTTTGATCTTCTCGAAGCAGCACTCGAAAGGATGATTCCGGTGCATAGTTCCGAACGGGGTTAGCGGCTTCGCTGATGGTGGATTCTGACCTTCAGGGACGGAAATCTTGTAGGTCTGCAGCAAGTTTCCGAGGATCAGAAACAGTTCAGCCCTGGCAAGGCCTTCTCCAAGGCAGGATCTCTTGCCGATGCTGAAGGGAATCACGTGCTGGTCGTGTTTGCCGCCCATGAATCGTTCTGGGTCGAACTGAAAGGAAGTCAGATTTAAGGATTAGATCAAGTGAACTCACCTTAAAAGGATCTTTGAATTCCTGCTCGTCGCTCATAATGACGCTGATCTGAGGCGCGATGGTCACGTTCTCAGGGATGAGGTAGTCACCGACCATGATTTTGGTCGTGGTTCTGTGCCAGAGGTTGAAGTTCAGGATGCTCGCGTGGCGCTGGACTTCCTGGAACCAAATCATAAGATTCCAAGCTTTTGAAATGACGCGACCTACCGTAATCAAAGCATTCAAATACTGCAAATCCTTCTTATCCGCCAACTCCAGAAACCTGTTCCCTCCCGTCGCTTCCAAGATCTCTTTTCTGGCTTTCTCCTGAACTTCTGGGTTGTTGAGAATGTGGATCATGGCCCAGCAGAGTGTCAGGATAGTAGTTTCCATGCCGGCGATCCAGAGGTCCAGAAGATTGATGGTGAGGCATTCTTCTGAGAAGGATCCCATTGGTTCTTCCTGCTTCCGGCGACGATCCATCTCGATGAGATAAGCGTCGATGTAGTCGTTGGGTTGAGTGTCGTCGAGGACGTAAGATCCATCCGCGATTTGGGCTTTCCTAAAGAAGGATTTCAAGTATCTGTCAAAGTCCAACCTCATACCTCTTATCCACAAGACCTCTCAACTTGTCCAAAATTGTTCTCGAGGGTTTCGTAAGAGTTTCTATGCGCTGCTTGAAGAAAGGCAGATTCTTCGTGGTATTCGAGAGGAGCGCCGTGTCGAAGATGGAGCTTTCGTTCAAGGCGTGGTCGAGGCTGTGCTTCAGTTCGTAGAACTCTTTCATGTTCGACTGAAAAATGGAAATGAGAACATTCAAGAACTTATCCAGCATTACCTCATCGAAGCTGAATCCAGCGAGCATCTTATTAATAATCGACCCGACCATCGGGTCAAACAGCTTCGCCGGGTTGAACGTCGCCTTCGTCTTCCCGGCCTCCTTGACCTTCTTGTCCAGAAGGTCGAAACAATACTGGATTTCATCGATGATCCTTTCCTGCATCAGATTCCTGCCGACTCCGAAGTTCCTCAGGACGTGGAGGGAGAATCGGCGCTGTTCTTGCCATTCCGGGCCATCAGAGAAGAGGACTCCGTTCTTGCCTCGGATCAGTCCTTGGGTAAAAGACCTACTCCTTCCGGTGTGGGCGTCGGCATTCTTGATGAAAGAGTCGGTTGCAATTTTGAAGTCGCAAACGTGGACCGTGGGCATCGGGCCGAGCCACACGGTGAAGACGCTTCCATACTTCTGTTTCCACTCGGTCAGAAGTTCGACGGCGTTTTTGCCTTTGTAGGAGCTGACGAAGAAGTCCGGAACATTGCCGAACAGCGGCCAGGGAGCAGGTCCGGGAGGCAGTTGCTTGCGTTTCTGATTCTGAAGGAACACAAGAAAAAGGTAGATAGAAACAGCAAAAACAAGAATGTGGGGTAGCATGATGGTCGACTGAAGAAGAATCGACAGTTCTGGACTTTTATAGGAGAGAAAATATTGATCGACTACAAGACTGACGAAAACAACAGTAAACAGAGAGTTCGGCGAGTGTTTTGATCTCAAATAGGTGCGGTCCGCAGAAAGAGTAATTACAGGTTCCAGAGAAGCACAGAATTAGTGTCGCTAAAGTGCGACCAATCTGCGCTCGGCTTTGGGAGGCCAAGTAAGCATTTGTAGTTTGTATGATGATCAGAAAGTTGTCGGCTTCAATTTTGGTACATTTAAAATCTCGAAAAGCGCTTCAATTAAAAAGACAAGCAGGTATAATCGAAGCAGTTCGAGTTTAGCCATGAACTACGATCGGTTTTTTAGCAAACCCAAATCCACTTACCAGAATCTGCAGGAACAGACGATCGCAGCTGGATCAACGAACTTTGTAGGTGGCCGATGATTTTGTTTTCCTAGAACACAAAACTTTCGTTGAATTACCGAAGAGAACTTGTTCCAGAGGGACGTATAGGATCGCTTCGGATGGCGACTGCCGGGGAGCGACCGACTCGGAGCTCCGCGTCCAGTGGAAATGGCTGAATGGAGGTCGCTTCGTTCGCTGCAGACTCTAAATGTCTACAGACATGGGTACGTCTGCAATGATGTCTAAATGCTCAATTGTTCCATTTGCCTACTTTCTGCTTACCAGATCTCTTCGTATCAGCTGAAGGTCGTTGTGAAGAACCCTCCTGGCGATTCCGAGGATGACGACGGTTGTGTAGAAGATGTTCATGGCCTAAAAGCAGAAATATGGAATGGTTAGAGAAAAGAACACTTACGAATGAGGTCGTAAAGGTGTGGACAAAGACCTTGGAGTACGGGCTGATGACGCTGGCCAGCAATCCGAGAATCGCTTCGACGAGGTTGACACGGAGACGGCAAAATGGAGTCAGAGCAGGAATCCGTTGATGGAGCTGAAGAATTCTTTGTACGTCGGTTGCAGCATCTGGTTCATCTGGAGGATGGCAAACATGACGTAGGCCAGGAGAAACGCTCGCATAGCGCATGAAATCGTCCGCAAAACTCGTTGAAATCGGTGAAAGTTTCGAAAATAAAGAGGCGAATCGAATGTGCGAATTTCCGTTCGGGACTCATTTCGGAGATGTAAGCGAATGTTTGGTGGGTGAGTGTTTGAGTTCGATCCGCTCGTTTGTCCTCTAGTGATCCAGACAGTCTCTGTACCTTGTTTCACATTAGTAAGCAGTAAACGTTGAAGTCAACATGCAAGGAATGAATTTTCGCGCGCTGTGACGGCGTTTTGGTGCCAGATGGTCGATTCCTGAGATCCGACCGACCGCTCTCCGCGAAGCTTAAAAGGGAAAATGAGTTTCCGATTGTTGTCAGACGTTATCCAACGCTTTCTAGACCAGAAAGAGCTCCTTCCGCTATTCCGAGACTCACTTCATTCTCTTTCCAGGTACAGACGGTCTAGGATCATGTCTGAATTCGCGAAACTCCCGGCCGCCGAACTTTAGTTGCCCTACAGCTCGTCAACGCAGCGGTCGGTCGGCTGTGAAGTCTCTCGCGATGAGTCGATTCTCGCTATCCCGTTACTCTCCAATCTTCCAATTCACGGTAAGTCGCAGGACTCCTATGAGATAATGCTTGTTTTTCAGGCAATGGCATGCGCTTTTTACTTCGTTGAAGCGTTCTTCCCGGCCTACATCATGTTCACCATCCTCCAGCTGAACCAGATGCTCCAACCGACGTACGAAGAATTCTTCACCTCCATCGACGGCTTCTTCCTCGGACTCCATTTCGCCGTCTCCATGATCAACCTCGTCGTCGCAATCCTCGCCACGCTGGCCCTCGTCATCAGCCCATATTCCAAGGTTCTCGTCCACACCTTTACGACCTCATTTGTGAGTTTCGCTTTCTTTAACGAGTCCTAATTTGCCCGTTCTAGGTCATGAACGCCTTCTACACAGTTGTCATCATCCTGGGAATGATAAGACACTCCAGGTTCTTTGCGCCGCCTGCAATGCGCAGCAACCAGCGAAAATATCCACAATGGTGCACCGGATTCTTTGCCAGCTCCACGACCATCCTCGTGCTCCATTTACTGGCCTGCGCTGGCTTCGTCTACAGCTACAAGCGCTACTTGAAGCAGCAAAGAAGCAAGGCCCACAGCTTTTGAAAAATTATATGGTACGACGCTTGTTTGGTGATTGGTAATTTCGGGGACTAAATATGTGTTCTAGCTTTGTGTTCTTGAGAAGTTGATTGGGCTTCGTTGAACGATTCTAGTGAACTGTATATGTGGGCATCGGCCTCGGTGAATCGCTCCTTTTTGGGCTCTGTGAACGTCTGATTGCGTTCTCTTTTCCGCGATTCTTATCTACAGACCCATCTTCTGGCTCGCCGTCAATTCTGCTTTATAGTTTACATTTGTAGTGTGATCGGCTTAGACCAGAAGATCGCCACAGATGTCTTTTCGGGCGAGGCACTCTTCAGTAAGAGGTAAAAATGCAGTTTGTAGGATGATCATAAAACTCTGATTTACAGGTTTTCCGGACCGCTGAACAAGATCGGGAAAGTCACGAATGCTTGGCTTCACCAGAAGACGATCAGAGGAGTTCCGACCGGTCACCTGCAGTACCTGGAAACGAGCAAGAAGTATCCTGGGATGTAAGTGCTAGAATTTTCGATCGACCTCTTTTTTGTAAGTTAAGAAAGAACACGTTCTTCGGCAATTCGACAGACATCAATCGCTAATCGCGATTGACATAGAAACGTGATTCACAATGCTTGCAGTTTGTAGTTTGTTCGCACACGTCGTCCGCTCTGCATTTCAGAAATCCAAATTTGTGTGCATTTGATTGCTTTCTTTCCTAATTTTTCCACTTTTGAAAAGTGCTTTCGATGTCCATGGACAGGTTTTCAACGCCGCCAATAAACAAGACAAGGCGCCACAGATGATGTCCTAGCAAATTGACTTTGTGTTAGAATTGTGGCAAGCACGTGCCTGTGAGGGGGAGTGTAAACACCACACTACGCAACCCGTACTTTGGTTGAGTGAACGAGTGAGTATTTAGGTCGTCGGCGGAGTTCACCCACCCAACATTCAACATGTTTATCCACGCGCTGGTGCTCTGCGTCGCTCTCTACGCGGTCTTCCTCGTCCTCCTCCGCTTCAAGCGCAAAGATCTGCCTCCAGGACCTGCGCCATGGCCCCTTTTGGGAAATGCGCCCGATTTCATCCTAAGCAAGATCCAAGGAAAGAGCGCCGTCCAGCAGATGTCGGAATGGAAGAAGCAGTACGGTAATGTGTTCACGATCTGGCTCGGACCGATGCCAGCTGTCAACGTGTGTGACTACAAGATCGCCATGGACGCGTTTGTGAAGACCGCGGATGCCCATTCTGGACGGTTCCAAAACGTGTTTCACGAGATCATTAGAGCCAACAAGGGTCTTTTGTTTTCCGAGGGACCACAATGGCAAGAACAACGCCGCTTCTCTCTCCACGTCCTTCGGAATTTCGGCGTTGGCCGGAACCTGATGCAAGAGAGGATCCTTGAAGAGATTGAGTTTGGATTTGGAAAACTGGACAAGGACATCGCCGCCAACGGAGGACAGAAGACCATGAATCCCGCGGATCTGTTTGACCCTCTTGTTGGATCGATCATCAACAAGATTTTGGCTGGATTCCGCTTCGACGAGGTGAGTAAAACTTGATTAGGGAATGCTCTTAAGAGTCCTGATTTCAGAGCAACATGGATCGATTCTTCGACCTGAAGCACAACCTTGACCAGGCATTGGGAAAGCTCTCAATCCTTGATGGTGCTCTGCTGCACAGGAACACTATCAATCTGCCCGGATTCAAGCAACGCTTCGATAAACTCGCAAGTCCCACTATTCTTATCAAGGCCGAAATGAAGGAAATGATTGATCAGAGGTAAGAATTTATTCGAGGTTCCAATGTTTTGTTGCTTTTTTCTCTAATGGCTACAGTCCATTAGCACACCGAAAAAACAACAACATGTCGCGACATGTTATTACTAAAGTTACCAAAGTAACTTTAGGAAAATCAGGTTTCCTTGATTGCTCTAGTTTCATCAATTAATGTTTCCTGTTCCAGGAAAGCCAACATCGCCAACGGAAGCTACGTACTCGTGGACAACGAACCCAACGACTACATCGACGCGTATCTTTTGGAGATGGCGAAACGCGAGAAAACCGGTGAAGACATGGGATACTTCTCCGAAGACGCCCTTATTATCAACATGGTGGATTTATGGATCGCCGGAATGGAGACCACGATTCTAACGCTGCTCTGGGGCTTGATCCACATCCTGAACAACCCCGCAGTGCAAGAGAAGGCCAGAAAGGAGATCGTGCAGTGCACCGGAAACAACCGCGACGTGGAATTGGCCGATAGGAAGGATTTGCCGTATTTGGTCGCCACGATTACGGTAGGACTTTCGATTCTAACATAATTCTTCAGTGTGGGATTACAGGAGATTCAACGTCACGCCAGCATCTTGAATTTCAACCTCTGGCACAAGACAACAACCAAGACCGTCGTCGGAGACTACGTGATCCCCGAAGGAGTCACCATCGCTCCTCAGATCAGCGTGATTATGAGTAACGAAGTCGAGTTCAAAGATCCTTACAAGGTAAACTGGGAAGTTCACAGATCGAGCTAATCGAGGTTTCAGTTTGACCCTGAACGATACATCGGATCAAAGATGGATCAACAAGTGATTCCTTTCAGCATCGGGAAGCGATCCTGTCTTGGAGAGGGTCTCGCTAAGGCCGAACTCTTCTTGGTATGTGTGAAATCTTTCAACTGTCCCTGAACACTTGTTTTCAGATTCTCGGAAACCTTCTGCAGCGTTACAAGATCTCGGTTCCCAAGGGCCAAAGTCCTCCATCAACGACATCCTTGTCTCCGCTAGGATTCATGCACAGGACAAGACCGTTTGAAGCTGTTTTTGAGAAATTGGTTTAAATCACGTTGAGCCAACTTTGATTATTTTTCGGGTAGCTAATTAAAACATTCACGAAATGTATTATATTACCGATCTTGGTCTTCAAAGACCATCGTCGTCCTCCAACCACAGCGCTATCTCCGCTTAATTCCCGGAATAGGACAAGACCAACTGACGCCGTTTTCGAGAAACTGGTTCTAGTTACACTCACAGCTACGTTTTCTGTATTCACTGGAACCCAATACACGTGCGCGCCGTCCACACCAGCCGACTAAACATGCGATGGCTTCAGTGCTGCTAAGAAATAAACAAACCCACGCCGCAAGAAACGCGGACTACACAAAACGTGCCCAGAGTCGAGCGCATTTAATAATTGAAACCGTTGGCCAAACCCAGCATTCAACATGTTTATCCACACGCTGGTGCTCTGCGTCGCGCTCTACGCGGTTTTTGCCGTCCTCCTCCGCTTCAAGCGAATGGATCTTCCTCCAGGACCGGCGCCATGGCCTCTTCTGGGCAACGCGCCCGACTTCATCCTAAGCAAGATCCAAGGAAAAGGAATCGTCGAGCTGATGACTGAGTGGAAGGAGAAATACGGGAATGTCTTCACGATGTGATTTGGGCCGGTGCCCACTGTGAGTGTTTGTGACTACAAGACCGCCATGGACGCGTTTGTGAAGACTGCGGATGCTCACACTGGAAGGTTCCAAACGGTATTCCATGAAGTCATTCGCGGGAAGAACGGATTGATATTCTCTGAAGGCCCGATTTGGCAAGAACAGCGCCGCTTCTCCCTCCACGTCCTCAGGAACTTCGGTGTTGGCCGGAATCTGATGCAAGAAAGGATCCTCGAAGAGATACACTTTGCGTTCGGGAAGCTGGACGAGGAGATAACTTCCTACGGGGGAAGGACGATCATCGACCCAGCGAACCTCCTGGATCCTCTCGTGGGATCGATCATTAACAAGATTTTGGCTGGATTCCGTTTCGACGAGGTAAGCGGACTTCAGAGTTGGCTAATATAAAAGATATGATTTCAGAGTAACATGGACCGCTTCTTCGATCTGAAGCACAACCTCGATCAGGTCTTGGGAAAGTTTTCGATCATCGATGGCGTTCTCATCCGCAAAAGCACGGTGCATCTGCCAGGTTTCAAGCAACGTTTCGACCAACTCGCGAGTCCGACAATTCATATCAAGGCTGAGATGAAGGCGATGGTCGAGCAGAGGTGAGTTCGTTGCCTTGTGGGCCACTAGTGTGCATCTGGTTTTGACCCGAGAAGCCTGTTTCTAACTGGCGACTTTGTTGTCGATGTTTCGTAATGTCGCCGCCAGCAATTTCTCTGTCTCTCGTTGCCAGCGCTTCGCCATTTTCTGTCTTTGACATCTGATTTCGCGTGTTTCCAGGAAGACAAACATCGCCAACGGAAGCTACGTCCTCCACAGCGATGAACCCAACGACTACATCGATGCGTATCTTCTGGAGATGACGAAACGCGAGAAGACCGGCGAAGACATGGGATTCTTCTCCGAAGACGCCCTCATCATCAACATGGCAGATTTGTGGATCGCCGGAATGGAAACCACGATCCTCACGCTGCTCTGGGGTCTCATCCACATCCTGAACAATCCCGCGGTGCAAGAGAAGGCCAGAAAGGAGATCCTGCAGTGCACCGGAAACAACCGCGATGTGGAGTTGGCCGACAGGAAGGATTTGCCGTATTTGCTCGCCACGATTACGGTAAGATTCCAATTTTTAGGTATTCATTGACCCCTTTGGTTTGCAGGAAATTCAACGTCACGCGAACATCTTGAACGTGAACCTCTGGCACAAAACGACAACCAAGACCGTCGTCGGCGACTACGTGATCCCAGAAGGCGTCACCATCGCTCCTCAAATGAGCGTCATCATGACCAACGAAGCCGAGTTTAAGGATTCTTGCAAGGTACTCCAAAATCTTCTATTTCGTATCTAACTTTAATTTCAGTTCGGCCCCGAGCGCTTCATGGAATCAAAAGCCGATCAACACATGATTCCTTTCGGCATCGGGAAACGATCTTGCCTCGGAGAAGGACTCGCAAAAGCCGAACTCTTCTTGGTATGTCCCAAATCGACGATTTCCTTTAATCTCTTGCTTCTAGGTATTCGGAAACCTCCTGCAACAGTACAAGATCTCCGTTCCGAAAGGCCAGCGACCTCCGTCAACCTCTTCCTTGTCTCCGATAGGTATCATGCACAGGACAAGACCTTTTGAAGCTGTTTTTGAGAAATTGGTATAATCAATCATTGTTTTTGCGCCTATTGATTGGGACTGTTGGGCGCATTCCTACTCAGCACAACTGCACAGCGCTATGATATGAAGAAGACAGGACGCAGGCCGAATTATCCGTTTTGAGGACGATTTTGTGAGCTGCTCGCTGCGCGCCTATGAACGAAGCAACTTATAACATTTGTTGCCCTCCATTTTTATCATCATTTTTATCTTCATCACCCAATTTTTAGAAGCTTCGCGCGGTTTAAACCGCTTTCGGTTCAGTGACACCTCCCGTTGAGCTTCAGTGCAATCAATCTGTCTGCGATCACAAATTCTAAACCGGTTTCGAAATCGTTTGTGTCGGCTCTGTGATCAATTGGAGCATGTTGATTCTGTTAATCGTACCGTAGTCGGAACGCTTTGCGTGGGAAAATAGCCTGGAACACGATGATGCATTCTGCGCTTTCTAAGTCGAGATGCTTTGGGCTCAGAACTAGCTGCTTTTGAAATGCGGCGAAATGGGATCTCTGATAATTGCGGGCTCGTCATTCTGTTACAGCTCCGCCCACTCGACTTTTGAACCCTGGCGCGGCATTTTTCCAATGACCAATCGGTTTACCGAGCCTATAAAATCGCTTCTTTGGACCCGATCTCCTCATTCTGGTCCGCATTTCCCTCTCGTCATGCTGCTTCAAGCGATATTCACCCTCTGCGCTCTGTTCGCCTTAATCTCGTTCCTCAGTTCCAAGAGGAAATCTCTGCCTCCCGGCCCCACTCCCTGGCCTATTCTCGGCAACGTTCCCAACTTCTTCCTTGCCGCTATCCAAGGCAAGAACGCTGTTCAGGTTCTGACCGAGTGGAAGAACAAGTACGGTAACGTCTTCACGATCTGGCTCGGACCGATGCCCGCGGTCAACGTTTGTGACTACAAGACCGCCGTGGATGCGTTCGTGAAGACCGCGGATGCCCACACTGGTAGGTTCAGGCCCATGGCTGTGATCGCCTCCAGGGGAGATCTCGGACTCGTATTCTCCGACGGCGCCTTGTGGCAAGAGCAGCGCCGGTTCTCCCTCCACGTTCTGAGGAATTTCGGCCTGGGAAGAAACATCATGCAGCACAGAATTCTCGACGAATTCACGTTTTGGTGTGACTTCATGGACACCCAGATCGCGAAGAAAGGAAGCAACGTTCTGAACCCGGCGGACTATTTCGATCCCATGGTCGGATCGATCATCAACAGAATGCTGATTGGGAAGCGATTTGACGAGGTAAGCGAGATTAGCTGAGAAACGGTTGAGGATTCTGGGCTTTTTAGACCAACATGGACGAGTTCTTCAAGCTGAAGCACGGATTGGACAAAGTGGCGAACTCTTCGACGGCCTTCGACCATGCGCTTCTCCGGCCGTTTACAGCGAATCTTCCACTCTTCAGGGAACGCGTGGCTTTCTTGGCCCAGCCTCAGATCGACCTGAAGAACGTGTTTGTGAAGCTCTTGAAGGATAGGTATGTTAGAACTCGAAATCTCATAATTGCAGATCTTTCCAGAACTTCCAAAATCGCGGACGGAACTTACACTCTCCCTTATGAAGATCCCAGCGACTACGTGGACGCGTATCTTATCGAGATGGAGAAACGGAAGAAGAACGGCGAGCACATGGGACACTTCTCCGAGGAGTCCCTGAGCGTGAACATGCTGGATCTCTGGTTTGCCGGGATGGAGACCACAATTCTCACCATCCTCTGGTCTCTGATCCACATCCTCAACAACCCCGAAGTTCAGGAGAAGGCTCGAGAAGAGATTCTGAAGTGCACCGGTGGTAACCGCGACGTGGAAATGGCGGACAAGAAGAACCTGCCGTATTTCTCAGCCGTGGTTACGGTAGGTTGGATTCAGCTGGCGCGAGGATTGTAAGCGCATGTTTCAGGAGTCCCAGCGTCACGCGAGCATTGTGAACTTCAACCTCTGGCACAAGACGACGACAGAAACTGTCGTTGGAGATTATGTGATCCCCGAAGGAATCACCATCGCCCCGCAGATCTGCCTGATTATGAGCAATGAGGACGAGTTTAAAGACTCCCACAAGGTACGAATTCATTGCAAGAATCAATCTTTGATTTCCGCATTTCAGTTCATCCCAGAGCGCTTCCTCGACTCCAAACTGGAGCAACAAGTGGTCCCATTCAGCATCGGGAAACGAGCCTGTTTAGGAGAGAGTTTGGCCAGAGCTGAGTTGTTCTTGGTAAGCTGCTATTCTTAAAGTAATTGAGCGAAAAGTTTCAAATTTCAGATTCTCGGAAACCTCCTGCAGAGGTACAAGATCTCCGTGCCTGACGGACAAGCACCTCCCAGCACAGAACCTCTCACACAATTCGGGTTTATGCACAGGACGAGGCCGTTTGAAGCCGCGTTTGAAAGGATATCTTATTGAATGTGTTGTTGAATATATGGCCAATTTTGATAAATTAGCCGTGAATCCTAGAGGCTGCGAGCGTATCGTTGGGTGGAGGGGATTTCGAAGCCAGCACAAGCTGAGTTTCCGGAATATTTCACAAGAATCGGGCACCGAAAAAGAGAATCTGGAATACCTGAACACGGAGATTCAAGAACGATGCATTGGGTTTCACAAGGATCGGGCGTCGAAGAATAAGCATCTCGAAGAGCTGACCACGGAGATACGGAGAGATTCGGGTGCCAGCCAAACCCGAAGTCCGAGTTAGAATTGAGTTGATGGATTCGAAGTGTCGGTATTGAGAGCTACAGTATACCGTTGGTTATCACGTTTCCCTTCGTCGCCGACCCACCACCTTCGAAAATCGAAACTCCGTCAGATCCATTATCAGGTTCATTGACACCTCGAGGAAACAGTTTGCCCCCATCAATCTGTCTGCGAAACCGGTCCAAAAACCACTTATGTCAATTCGAGTCGCCGCTCCGACGTAGTCCTAACATCACCGAAGGTCGACCTTGGAAACAGTGCCGGAATGCCGCTTCCTGTCTTCTTTAAATTGTGTCCTTGCACCCATTAGTCTTTCCTTGGACTCAGTTTCGAAACCGGTTTGCCCAACCGTGATGGAAGACCCGGGAGACCAGCGCGAAGAACGAACAAAGTACGGAGGTGTTGGTGACCTTCGATCCATCAATGGATATCGAAGGGAAGATTACGGCATCCACTTTAGTCGTAAAAAGTGTCGATTTTCGCACATCGTTGCATGGTTTCACGGTCTACATATAACACTCCATAACTGCACCATTTCCTCTTCATTGTCTTGTTTGGAAGAACGCAACGACGTTGGCCAGTATGGATCAGCTTCCGTTCGACTTTAAGGACCTTGTATGCCGCTTTGTGAATCGCGCGACCTGTATGGATTCTGCGACCTCGAAGACAACGAATGGTCCAGCCTTGGAAGACTACACAGCTTCTAACGGCGCATTCATGAGATGTACTTTCTTTGCCATACGGATTCTCCCATGATGGAGTGGGCACTCATTGACGACAACAGACACCACGATCTCAAAGATCTGCGGGAACTCAACCCGCGCTTTGACCGCATAAGATCTGTGGAACATTGTTATTCACGGGTAAGCCGAGAAGAGCACGAGGACAAGATTCCTCAAATCCTGAAGGATATCTGGGGATTTTTCACGGGGGAATTATTTGCACGCAGAAAAAGGTTCAAGAAGCGGTCGTGGAGTTGGGCCTCGAAAAGCAGTTCAAGACAGTCATTTTGTCCTACCATGGGCACTGCAGTGCATCTCCGCAGAGCTCTGGACTTTCCTCCGCAGTCAACAAGCATAACTTTTTCAATTTCCACATTGACAACGTTTCTTTCGATTGCCGCGATGCGCTGAAATCGTTCTGTGAAAACGAAGAACTGGAAACCACCGATGATGGTGCCGCTGTTGTTAAGAAGTCAGAATTCGGAAGGAAGGAAGGAAGACCATTCGTGAAAACTCATTGGCCATTGTTTCTTGGAAGAAGATTTCGTAGAGGAGCTATCGATTTATTAAACAGTGAGCAGATCTTAGGCGCGTTTTTCGATGACGCATGAGAAGGGCTTGTTCCGGTGCATCAGGCCAAAGGGCGTCGCTGGTTCCGTGGACGGTGGTTCTTCTCCTTCGGGAACGGAGATACGGTAGCGCTGGAGAAAGTTTCCCAGAATCTGAACAGTACATGCTGAGTAGGGTGGCCAAGGATTGAGAGAACTCACCAAGAACAGCTCAGCCTTGGCTAATCCTTCTCCCAGGCAAGATCTCTTCCCGATGCCGAAGGGAATCACTTGCTGTTCCAGTTTAGAGTTTAGGTAGCGTTCCGGATCAAACTGAACACGATCCTTTAAGCCAAATTGCGTCAAATTTATTACCTTTTCAGGGTCCTTAAACTCAGCCTCGTTTGACATGATGACGCTCAATTGCGGAGCGATGGTGATGCCCTCTGGGATCATGTAGTCACCGACCATCGTTCTGCTGGTCGTTTTGTGCCAGAGATTGAAGTTTAGGACATTTCCGTGTCGCTGAGTCTCCTAAAACGGGTAAACCATCCAACCTGACCTGACTTCTTCCCTCTTACCGTAATAAAAGCGCTGAAATAGGGCGTATCCTTCCTGTCGGACAGTTCCAGGTATCTGTTACCTCCTGTGCACCCGAGAATCTCCTTCTGCGCTCGTTCTTGGACATCCGGATTCCTCAGAATGTAGATCACTGCCCACATGAAAGTCAGAATTGTCGTTTCCATGCCGGCTAGCCATAGGTCCATAAGGTTGGAGATGAGCGATTCCTCGCAGAAGTATCCCATGGGTTCGCCGTTCTTCTGGCGGCGTTCCATCTCCACGAAATACGCGTCCACGTAATCGCTCGGCTCATCTTGGTTGAGAAGGTGGCTCCCGTCGGCGATCTTCGCTTTCCTAAAACAATCATTGAATCAACCCAATCACTGACCCAAAAACCCACCTTTCCTGTATCAACTCAACAAGCCATTCCCTCAGATTCAAATGGGAAGCCTTGAGATAATCGAGTCGTTGCTTTAGCGGAGGAAACCGCGTGCTCAACGGACTCAGCAAAGCGTGGTCGAAGGCGGAAGTCCTGGTCACGGACTTGTCCAGGTCGCGCTTGATCTGGAAGAACGTTTCCATGTTGCTCTAAATCACAATCCTTTAATCTCCAACCTCGGAATTTCAGCTCTCACCTCATCGAACCGCTGTCCACACATGATCTTATTGATCACGGAGCCAACGAGGGGATCAAACACGTCCGCCGGGTTGATCTCCGCTCGTCCACTCCCCTCGATCTCCTTATCGAGTCTCTCGAAACTGCATCGAACTTCATCCAAAATTCTCTCCTGCATCAGGTTCTTGCCGACCCCGAAATTCCTTAGCACTTGCAGGCAGAAAGGTCGCTGCTCTCGCCAGCACGGACCCTCGGAGAAGAGAAGCCCGTACTCACCCCGGGTCACATAAGCCAAGTGGGTCCGAAATCGGCCGGTGTGAGCGTCGCTACACTTGATAAACGCGTCCACGGCAGCTTTGTAGTCACAAACGTTGACCGTAGGCATCGGGCCGAGCCAGATCGTGAACACGTTTCCATACTTCTCCTTCCAGTCGGTCAGAACCTGAACAGCGTTCTTCCCCTTGAACTGGGCAATGGCGAAGTCCGGAACGTTGCCGAAGAATAGCCAAGGCGCGGGTCCGGGGGGCAGAGAACGACGTTTCTTGTTTAGAAGAATCGCGAAAAACGTGTAAAGAGCAAAGAGTGAAAGTACCACGTGTAGGAACATAGCGGGGTGCGAAGAGCCGTGCGGGGAGAAGATGCCCTTTTATAGGGGGATGATGAGAAACTACGAATTCTGTAGCTCAGCGCAGAACCTTTAAACGCGGTTTCAGCGACGCTTTAAATACTTTAGAACGGCAGATGAAAAAAGCAAAGTTCCCTAAGAGAAGCGTTTCACACACTCGTCATGTGAACGCGTTCACGAGTTCCCAGGTGATTGAGTGTGCTCAGAGTGCAGCGCGTTCAATGACAAAATTTATCGAATTCTTCTTGTATCCAGGATTTCAAGCGATGACGCGCTTCTCGATAACACAAGTGAACGGCTTGTTCCGGTGCATGACGCCGAAGGGAGTCGCTGGTTCCGTGGACGGCGGCTGTTCGCCTTCGGGGACGGAGATACGGTAGCGTTGGAGGAAGTTTCCGAGGACCTAAAATAGAGCTTTTAAAGAGTTGATCAGGATAAGAGATTGCCTACCATGAACAGCTCGGCCTTGGCCAATCCTTCTCCTAAGCATGATCTCTTCCCGATGCCGAATGGGATCACTTGTTGATCCAGTTTCGAGTTTAGGTAGCGATCGGGGTCGAACTGGAACACAAGTGGAAAGTTTTAGGATCCAAGAGATGCTAAAATTACCTTGTAAGGATCCTTAAACTCCGATTCGTTGGTCATAATCACGCTGAGCTGAGGAGCGATGGTCACTCCCTCCGGAATAAGGAAATCTCCGACCATCGTTTTGGTCGTCGTTTTGTGCCAGAGGTTAAAGTTCAGAATACTGGCGTGGCGTTGGGCTTCCTAAAATGGATCCATTAATTTAGGTTCACAGACGTTGGGCCTCACCGTGATGACAGCATTGAGATAGGGCGTATCCTTCCTATCAACCAATTCCAGGTAGCGGTTCCCTCCTGTGCACTCTATTATCTCCTTCTGCGCTCGTTCTTGGACTTCGGGATTCCTGAGAATGTAGATCGTCGCCCAGCAGAGGGTTAAAATAGTGGTTTCCATCCCGGCCAGCCACAGGTCCATAAGGTTGGAGAGCAGCGATTCCACGCAGAAGTATCCCATGGGTTCGTCGTTCTTCTGGCGGCGTTCCATCTCCAGGAAATACGCGTCGATGTAGTCGCTTGGGTCATCTTGGACGAGAAGGTGGCTACCGTCGGCGATCTTTGCTTTCCTGAAAATGTCACATCAGAAATGGAGATCGAAGGCGCATTTTAGAGGCTCCATTAATCCTACCCACCTTTCGCTCACAGTCTCCACAAGCCATTCCCTCAGATTCATGTGGGGAGTCTTCAGGTACTCTAGCCTCTGCTTGAATAGCGGCAAACGTGTCGTGATTGAAGTCAGGAGAGCGGCGTCAAAGGCGGACGAAGCGGTGACAGATCTATCGAGATCATGCTTCAACTGGAAGAACGTTTCCATGTTGGTCTGAAAGTAGGCTTTTAAGAATCATCCCAGTATCTAAGGAACGAGTCACCTCATCAAAACGCTCTCCGGACATAATCTTATTAATGATCGACCCAACCAGAGGATCGAATACCTCTGCAGGGTTAAGAACCACTTGTTCGGCCTTTTGAATCTGCTTATCGAGGGTGTCAAAGCTGAATCTGATCTCGTCCAGGATCCTCTCCTGCATCAGATTCCGGCCAACTCCGAAATTCCTTAGAACGTGAAGGGAGAACCGTCGCTGTTCTTGCCAACATGGCCCCTCAGAGAACAAGAGGCCATAAACACCTCTGGTCACATAAGCCACATGGGTTCTGAATCGTCCGGTGTGAGCATCGGCCGACCTGACGAAGGCGTCCATGGCGGTCTTGTAGTCACAAACGTTGACTGCAGGAACGGGTCCGAGCCACACAGTGAAGACATCTCCGTATTCCTTCTTCCACTCGGTCAGGACTTCGACAGCGTTCTTCCCCTTGATCTGGGCGAAGACGAAGTCAGGAACATTGCCAAAGAATATCCATGGAGCCGGTCCGGGAGGCAGAGAACGTCGTTTCTGGCCTAGGAGAACTGCGAAAAACGTGTAAAGAGCGAAGAGCGAAAGAAGGACGTGTAGGAACATCGCGAGCTGGGAGGAGACTGCGGCGAGAAGGAGGGCTTTTATAGGCGCAGACGAGTCGGCTACAAAAATTGGAGTTTCGCGCAAAACTTTTGAACGCGGTTTGAGGGTTCAGAGCGACAAAAAAGAAAACATAAACAGTATGTGTGGTAATCAGTAAAAACACGAATTGAGGAACTTACCGAGGAATATTGCAGTTCTTGTTGAGCTCCTCTTCGATGGCGCTAATCTTCTTGATTCTTCTGAGGTTTCTCGAAGCTTCGTTGGCAGGAGGAAGGTCGGAATTGCTCAATGGACTCTTCAGTGACTTCCTTCAGATGGCGGATATCCAGGTCGTCCATTCATCGGTGCGTCGTTCCAATCGAGCCCGGCGTGGACGACGTATCCCATCGGCCTTGACTATACTTCCTTATACGATCCTAGCTTCAGTCGCGAATCGGCCTTGGCATCGGTCAAGGAAGTGATCCTGGCGGACAAAGAGATTCTAAAAAAATGGCTTCAGATTAGGAAAATAGCGATAAATATTACCTGCTCTTGTAGGGAGTGTTCGAGTCCATGGATCCGAAGACGGTGAAGAGTAGATGGCAATGAGGTCATGGACGTAGTAGAGCGCTGAACAGCGGTGGGAAGTGGACAGCGGCAGGAGGACACGGGGCTGAGCTAAGAACGAAAAGAAGATATAAGTGAAGGATTCGAAGAGATCGCTTACCTGATGACTGCAGGTTAGGATGGACATGAAGAAAGCCTTGGATGCGGCTTTTCCTAGAGCGGTGACCTGAGCCTTACAGGCGGAGATGGCGAAGGTCATGAGGAAACCCTGAAAAAGTGGCACGGAATTGATAAAAAACTAATGTGATAAACTCGAAAAACACGACGAAACCGGTTCCAAAAGGGCCAAAATCATATTTCGCGATCGCGTCTTAAAACCGAAACATCGCGAGAATAACTGAGGACATGAATTCATCGGAGTCCAATCCTTGGCACAGAACCCAAAGACCCCAAAGACCACGCTAAAATCCCCATCTTTCGAAATAAAACTTAACAAAATAATTGCTGTTTCTAAAGTTTTAAATTTGAACCCGCTTCCGTTCAAGACCATTTCTAAATGTGCTCCCGGCGATCAGCGCTCGGATGAAACGTTTCAAGGCGACAACGAACCTCAAGATTCGCTCGCGTCGCTGCCTCACGAGTGTTTCTACTCTGCCTATGGATCAAACCGAAGAATGCTCTCCATGGCTCCAAGAATTCGTCACCGCTGTTGATCAAAAGAGGACCTTCGCCAAGTAAATTGCCAGAACTCGTTTACGAAATGTAAGTGCTTTTTCGCCTCTTTTCACCATGTTTTGACAAGTTTTAGGATACCCAACTTCGCCACTTAGCGAAGCCATTTCAATCTCTCCAGGACGTCGCAGACCATCGCCGAAAAATGTGCCTCTCCCCTGGAATTCGTGCCCATCAACAGTTCCTACTTTTAATGAACAAACTGGTTCCCAACTTTTCCATCAAACGCGACACGGAATTGGGAACCAAAAGTCAAACTGCTTCCGCGCTAATGAACTCTGACAAGACTTTTCAGTTCAACTCGGCAGACGACTTTAATCCATTATTACAACATCAAGGTTTGCGTTTCTTTGACCCTTTTTTGCTGGTTTTGACTGCGGGACGTTTCAGGTTGTTCGGGGCGACTTCTTCTGCCACCTGCTCTTCCTCCTCCAGGCCAAGCGATTTCCGAAGTAGGGTGTGGTGTTCTTTGCCGAGCACTTCTTGCATGTATTTCAGGGCGTCATCTGGAAGAAATGGGTGTTCGTTCGGTGCATGCAAGGCCTTGAATCTCTACCTTCCGAACTCTGGACACTTTTCGCGTG
>KN167822.1:78757-91123 GCA_000757745.1 Steinernema scapterisci
CGCCGAGAGCGACAATGATCTTGTATGCGATTAGGTTCTTGAACTCGGGTTTCGTGTGGAAGATCTAAGGGAAACTGTAGAATCCAAAGGGAAGAAGAGCTTACCCAAATCAGCATTAAATAAACAGGAAGAAATATGGGAGTTATGGCGAATTTGAGGACAGCTTTGCCGAAACGTAGGCCATTTAGCAACTCGTTGTCCATTTTAGGAATGAAGACTTCCCGAGACAGAACAGCGAAGAACGAGAACTCAATGGCTTTGTTTCTAAAAGATTGACAAACACAGTCCTTACTTTAACGGCTAATTTATTCGATTCCAGGGCAATTAAGGAAATTAGAAGTCTGGTGTTGTCATTTTTGATGAGTTTCTGGAAACGAGTCAAAGGTGCATAGACGGGTTTACTATGCAGAGTAACTAGGTAAGGACTGACTGTACGTAAGGCAGGTGTTGACCGTGACGTCGGAGAAGCTTCCGGGTTTCATTTCATGTGGGATGTGGCGGTTCGGACGAACGCCAAGCTGGAACTCTTGACCACCATCTTCTTCAGGTAATCCCGGGCTTTCCTAAACGTAGCACATCGATTACGTCACTTCCCCAAACGCTTACGAGTTAAAAACAACATAAACAGCCAAGTTAATAATAGGAATCAAGATCTCCACTGTGTGCCACGCCACATAGAACGTCGGACTCTTCATCGTTGCGGCAATTCCGACCACTAATCCCAAGATTGAAACTGTTGAGATGGGAACGCACAGGAGCAGAGATTGGACGAGGAGACGGATTTCTAGAGGAGAGACTTTCCAGTTTGATTTGTGTAGCCGTTTCTAGAGAATCAGTGTGTTCTAGGGTTACGGTAATGTCTGATTACCAGGATAAGAATACTCATGACTGTCCCGAGCATGCAAAGAAACGCTCCGCTTTCGAATAGAGGTCCTCCGTACGCCAGGATTCGCTTGAAGTATCGAGGACCAGTGTACATGAAACTGTCGGCGGTCATTCCGAACCTGATTCCGCTGTTGGAGAAGTTCAGAACCAGGACGGACGGGATGTAGATGATCCAAGCAAGAGTGTTTGCAGCCTGAGAACTAGTTTTTTAAGGAATTCCAAAGTATCGCATACCATGAAACGCTTATTCCTTGCCCAGCTGTATTGCTTGTCCAGCATCACACTGAGCCTGTGAAGGGCCAAGACGAAAGTGAGGAACGGCACTGCCAGCAAATGACCGATTCTAAGAGCACTGACGACTTTCACAAAAATGCGGACTGAATGCTGCGTATAAACATCGATGTGACCTTGTTGAACGTTGGTGTCCGAAAGATGAGTCCGAAGAAGCGTTACTATCCCGTTCACAGAACTTTGGACGAGGTAGAGACAGTCCATGGCGCCGAGGGAGACGATGAGCTTGTAGGCGATCCGGTTCTTGAAGTGGTTCTTCGTGTGGAAAATCTGGAAAATCTTGTTGAGGCGATAGCTGAGAAAGATATTGAGTTCACCCAAATCAGGAGAATGTAAAACGGAAGGACGACGATAGGAACGATGGATCTAACCAGTGCCATGCTGAACCGTAGCTTACTTAGGAGGTCGGCGTCCATCTTTTGAACATCTAATCGCAAAGATAAGGTTAATCGCAGATGCTTGCTGGATAGTTCCAAAGCTGGCTGACAAGACACACCTTTCTGCCAGCCAAGAGCGCTGGGGGATTGGGCCAAAATTCAACGTTAAAGTGCTTCGCATCGTCTCAAAATCTGCAATTTTCTGCCTTGTTCACCTTATCCAGTTAACTGGCGGACATCACCCACTCAACATTCCAACGCTTTTTACGCGTCCAGATGGTCATGCGCCATTGAGGATAATGCGAATTCCAAAAGATTAGAATTACGCAAGGCCACGCTAGGAACACAAGGCGCAATAAAGCCAATGTCGGTCTAGCGATTCTTCCAGATAGCAAAATGCACTTTGACTATTAGATTCAGAAATCCCATTTATCGTTTGGGTTTGTTGCACCTGGCACATAAGCCTGGACTATAAGTTGCGCTTCCACCTGCCAGATAAATCAGTTTTTACACTACATAACACAAACTCCCGTCAACGGTTCCACGTAGATCTCCGATTCTATCTTCGCTTAGACCTGCTACGAAGCCTCGATTACAGGACCAAGAAAGCCGTAAACACACTCGCCGTCTTCTTCCCAAACATCAATTTCTTCATTTGGCGTCGCGCGACTCTAAACAAACAATTAAGCTGTGCAAGGCGCTTTTATTAAACCCACGGATTGAAGAAGATGAGCACAAGAAGGTTGATAGGAGCGATCAAAGTAGCCAAACTGTGCCAGCCCATGTAGAACAGGGGAACCTGCCGCAACGCTCCCACGAACATGAGACCCAGCACGGATACTAAAGCTATGGGAACGCAGAGGAGGAAAGATTGCATGATTAGGCGGATCTCGAGTGGGGAGATCTTGGAATTCACGCCGAAGAACTTCTTCTGGAACACGTTTACCATCATCAGAATGTCGCGCTCTGACAAATTCACCCTGGCGAGAATGATGACAGCGATCCCAGAAGTGATGCAGAAAGCGGCTACTTCGAATATCGGGCCACCGTAACCCACAATGCATTTCAGAAAGAACGGTCCTCTGTAGGTGTATCCGTAAGCCAAGAGATCGAATTCCACTCCGATATCTGCGAATTCCATGATTTGCATTCCGGGTAGGTAAATGATCCAGGCGAGGACAATGAAGATCTAAAACTCGTGCGTTAGATTGGACAGAAGTCAGGCTTGTTAGATTGGACAGAATTCAGGCTTGTTAACCCTGTAGGTCTTCCGCCAGAAGGATCCGTGCTTCCTATTCAGGACCATCGTAAACCGATTCACAGCCAAAACGAAGCTAAGAAGCGGCACAGCTACCAAATGGCCAATTCTCGTAGAGCTGATAGCTTTGATGAAGATTCTAAGCGGATGGGAATCGGCAAGAGCGAAATCCACGCCCAGATGAGGCAGGAAAGTGCTGAAAATCCCGTTTATGAAGGTTTGGACAAGATAAAGACAGTCCATAATGGCGAGAGAGGAGATCAGCTTGAAGGCGACGAGGTTCTTGAAAGACTCGTGGGTGTAGAAGATCTGGAAAATGGAGAATTACGAAATTCAGAGTTTTTATGATTACCCAAACCAGCAGAAAGTAGACGGGAAGGCAGACAGGAGGAACCACGATCTTAGCGATGTCAATCCCAGAACGGATTCGATTTATCATTTTTTCCGAGCTGTCTTGGCTCATGAGAAGAACTGCTCTCTCACACGTAGATTCAAGGAGTTCTTTCCTAAGAGTTCGTTTGGGACTACAGACGCTTAAAAGTGCTCTAGCCTTTGGTTACAGTAGACTTTTCCTAATCCGGTCGCCGGAAATATCTCTTTTATCGTCATCACGTTCATCCTACACAATTCAAGATTCTAAGACTCGAAGCTATCTGACCAGTCTGGTTTGGGAAGTGAAGCTGAGCGCAGATCTTGGAACCGACCATTTCTGGGAACTGGTCTGGAACAGTTTCACCTTATCCTTGCCTCCTAAGAGGCGCTTCAAATGACATCGAGCTAATCTGCAACACAGGGATAAGATTCAGTTCCAAATGACATTTTGGCCTACGGATTAAAGATGATATACACAGCCATGTTGATAGGCGGAATGAAGGTCGCGAGAGTATGCCAAGCTACGTAAAACCAAGTCGTCTCCTTCAGCTTGTGCCCTACCAGTAATCCCGACGTGAGGGTGATGGAGATCGGGACAGAGATGAGGAGAGACTGCGCGATTAAGCGGAGTTCAAGCGGTGTCAGTTTCACGGTGGCACGAAAAACGCGTTTCTGGAACGAGCGGTTTCAATAAATTCTCGAGGATTCGAATTAACCTTGATCAGTATAATCACGACGATTCCCAGCATGCAGCCGAGGCCGGCGAGTTCGAAGCTAAGACCGCCGTAGGCTAGGATGTAATTGAAAGCCAGAGGTCCCTTGTAGGTGAAATGGTCGAGATTGGCGTCGAAGTTGATCCCGGTGTCGAAGAACTGGAGGCAGAGAACAAGAGGAGCGTAGATGACCCAAGCAAGGCAGATCACGGCCTGCAAAGATCTATAGGATGACCACGGAATCTAGGAATCCTACCGTATACCGCTTCCTCGCAATCAAGCAATACTTCCTGCTGATCATCACCATGAAACGGTTGACAGTCAAAATGAAGGTCAAGAAGGGCACGGCCATCAGATGACCGTTTCGAAGAGCGCTGACCACTTTTACGAAGATTCTCCTTGGGTCCTCGTCGGGAAGGACGTTTGTGTTCAGCGATTCCGGGACAAAGACAGTCACAAGTCCCTTGACGGAACTCTGAAGGACGTAGAGACAATCCATAATTGCCAGAGATACGATGATCTTGAAGGCGATGAGTTTCTTGAAGTCGGGCTTCGTGAGGAAGATCTGAAACTAGGAAGTTGAGCTTGGGTTTCCAAAGCAGAACTAACCCATATCAGCATCGAGTAAACAGGTAGGCAGCAACAAGGAACAGATAACCTTAGAATCGTTGAGATCAGGCGCATCCGAGCAAGAACGGCATCGTCGAGTTGTTCGTACATGGTGAAGAGAGTTACAGAGCCAGGAGAGAGATTCTAAGTGGTTGAATTAGCTTGACAAAACCAGGAATTCCGACGTCCGAAAGGGCCAATTAGTGCCTACACGGCTCTGCTCTGCAGGCAAACAAACTTCGGAGATCCGTGTATGTACTTGAAGAACTCCGGCGCAATTAAAATGATTTTAAAAATCCAGGGTGCACTCGAAGAGATTCAGCTGGGATCACGTCACCCCCGCAGACAGAAACAGCTGGCTTTAAGGAAATTGGTTTGCGAAAATCAGGAGCTTTTCCCGAATTCTGAGAAGTGCAACGGAGGCAGTGCACACCTAGTCTAGAATTCCTTAAAGGACACCTCGCCCATACTAAACCTTTATTCATCGAACGCCAATTATGACAGTCCTGCTGGTCACATTCTTGATTACAAACACAGGTTTTTCGCCGCTCGAGAAAAGCCGTTCAATGTGTCTTTGTGCCAACCTGGAACTACTCCCTAAACCCCATAAGATCCAGATTCAACTCACGGATTGAAGATAAGATACACTGACAAGTTGATAGTCGGATTCATCGTCGCCAGAACGTGAAAGAAAACGTAAAATTCCGGTATTTCCGTTAATTTCTGTTTTACATACGCAATCCCAGCGACGGAAACGAGCGAGATGGGAACGCAGATGAGGAGAGATTGGATGATGAGTCGGATTTCGAGAGGAGAGATTTTGATCGCGGCGCCGAAGATGTTCTTCTGCACGAGCATGACGATCACGATCCTAAACGTGCAGAAGAAGCTGCCGGCTTCGAAGATTGGTCCACCGTAGGCGAGAACCCATTTGTAGATGATGGGTGCTTGGTAGGTAAATCCGTCGACTTTGAGGTTAAAGAAGATAGTAGTGTCCAAGAACTGTAGGAGGAGGGGAAGAGGGATGTAGACAATCCAGGCGACGCAGATTAGGTAGGATCTGGGGGATCTATGACTTATGGATGAAGTCAGATCACTTACCATGTAGCTTCTCCTCCCACGCGATACGTGTTTCATATTCAGCATCACCGTAAATCTGTTCACCGCCAGAATGAAGCTAAGGAAGGGCACGACGAGCACGTGCCCACTTCTCAGTGTGCTGACCATTTTTACAAAAATCTGGAATGCTCCGTTTGTGAGCCACGTACGATTTCCCAGCATGTGTGGAACGGAGATCGCCAAGACTCCATTTGTGAAGCTCTGGAGCAGATATAGGCAGTCCATTAATCCGAGAGAGACGATGATCTTATAGGCAGTGAGGTTCTTGAAATCGGGTTTGGTTTTTTTTTTATTTGATTTCCTCTAGTTTCTTAGGAATCAGCAGCTGATGAAGATTCCGCACTGTCGCTGGGTGGACTGAAGATGCACTACACTCGCCGGCCATTCTGAGCAATGCTCAGATTTCGGATTCAAGGATTAGTTCCTCGCTAGTCGAAACAATTATTGGAAATGCTGTCTTCCTCAACCTCGGCTTCAGCTGTTCTGTTCTTAGCTGGAGTCAATCCTTTCTTCCCGCTAGCAGTTTTAGCATATGTTTCCTGGCGGACCTAAACAAGCAAAATAAACGATCTTGTCCGTTCTTTGGCTGGCCAAACTCACGGATTAAAGACGATGTACACGGCTAAATTGATAGCTGGAACCGAAGCCGCCAACGCGTGCCACGCTTCGAAGAACAGCGGCATCGTTGTCATCTCCGGTCCAAACAACAATCCTAACACCGAGGTCACGCAGATGGGAACGCAGATAAGCAGCGACTGGATGATGAGGCGGATTTCCAGAGGAGAGATATGTGAAGAGGAGTTGAAGCGTTTCTGAAATAGCACAAGATTGAAACGGAAAGATGTCGCTGCAAGACCTGTAGTATGATGCTGATCACGACGCCGGACATACAGCCAAATCCACCGACTTCTAAGCTCGGTCCCCCGTAAGCCAGAAGGATTCTGTAGCTGTAAGGTCCGGTGAAGGTGAAACTGTCGATGTTTACATCAAACGTAAGCCCGGAGTCGGTGAATTGGAAGACGAGAAACAGGGGAATGTAGATGAACCAGGCAAGGTGGAGAACGACTTGAGCAAGAAAGTTGACTTTCTTGAGGAAGTCGGAATTCCCATTTGGAGATTTATTCTTATGAATCATGATTATAAGCCTGTTGGCAGCCAGAGTGAATGTCAGCAATGGCGTTGCCAGCAATCGGCTGTTCTTCATCGCGCTGGCCACTTTTATAAATACCCGGAATGGATCATCGTCAGGGAGAGCTCCGGCTCTGAGCAGTTCTGGCACGAAGATGGCCATTGCACCGTAGGCCATAGTCAACAGAAGGTCGAGGCAATCCATGAGTCCGAGCGATCTGATGATTTTAAAGACTGCTAGGCTTTTGAACTCGGATTTGGAGTGGAAGATCTGAACGTGGAATTTAATCAAAGCTACTATTCGGCTGAACGAGTCATACCCATAGCAGCAGTAAATAGAAGGGAAGAGCTAAAGCTGGGAGAACGATCTTGAAGAAAGATTTCCTAAAGCGAAGATGCTTCAGTTCGACCGAATCCACTGACGGCCATTCCATGATCTTTGTTCCAAGTAAGAGCAGGCGAAATGCGCGATCTTGAAAAACAGGCAAAAGGTAAAAAACAAAAGAAACAGGTGAAAAACAGGGAAAAACAGTCTCCAGCGGTTTCTTTCAAATTGGAGATGTTTTAACGTTGCCTGACAAAAGCCAGCTGTCTCTGGTGTCTTGGGAAATACATAAGAGTGATCTTCGGCATCTCTGAAACGCGTCTGCAAGTTTCAACTGCTCCTTCTGTGACACTACTTTAATCCAAGAATCCAGTATTCTACACACATCTACTCAACAATCTTCACAATAATCGCTTTTGGACTCGGCGGACCCCTCAACGGTATCGTGTTGTGGAGGGTCGAAGAGATCTTCCGTTGCGCGCAGTTGGGGAAGATGTAGGATTGGACCAATCTGAACACAGGTCTTCCAAGCTTTTCTCAGCATCTGCCGCTTACCGATTGAATATCACATAAACACTGAGATGGATAAGCGGAATCAACGCCGCCAGAAGATGCCAGAATATGTGAAACGTCATGCTGACCGTGATAAGCTCGTTGAGCTCGAGACCCGTTACGTTGATGATCGTCAGAGGGACGGTGATGAGGAAGGCTTGGACGATGAGGCGGATCTCGAGAGGAGAGATCTTTTTCCCGTTTTTCTTGATTCTCTTCTGCAAGAGAAATTGAGATTCTCCATAGGATCAAGAGTTACCTGAGCTAGAACCAAGACGATGATAATGAGATAGCATGCGAAGGCCAAAGATTGCATGACCGGGCCACTCATTCCCATGAGTTTGGCGAAGGTCTCCGGACCCTCGTAGGTGTATCCGCCCTTCTCGAGGTAGAACTTGATGCTGCCCACGGCGTAATGCAGAGTCAGGGTCAGGGGAAGGTAGATGAGCCAGGCCACGACGATCCCGATCTGGAATTCTTCTTTCGTCAGTCTTAGAAGCTTCGAATCGAAACTTACGCTGAAAAGCCGCCGAAGACAAACGGTTTGCTTGATCCGAAGCATGACGATGAGCCTGTTGAAGGCGAGCAGGGCGAAGAGGAAAGGAACCGCGAGGATATACCCGTTTCGGGAGCAGCTCAGGACCTGCGAATTCTCATTAACACTCATAAACTCCTTCAGACTTACCGTAGCCGCTTCATTGCTAACCTGCATAGTAGCGTTAGAGCTTGGATTAGCTACCGTAACCACGCCGGCCACGAGGCTCTGCAGGAGATACGTGAGGTCCATGATTCCGATGTGGACCATGATCCTGTAGGCCATCGAGCGGAATTCTACTTTCTTCGTAAATAGCTGCAAAGACTACTTTTACAGGAGTTCAAATGCAACTCGACTCACCCATAAGACGTAACAGTACAGAGGCAAACACAAAGGGGCCAAAATAATCTTCACGAGAGCCAAACTGAAGAGAATCTTGTCGAACAGCAGGCTCATGATTTCTCCGCATCCAACTCTGTTTCCCGTTTGTAGTCCTAAAGTCGGCCACAAAATATATCGCGTGATTTAATAATACGAATTTCAGAAATGGACACGGGAGAAAAGATCGGAGACCGGCGAATTCTGAAATTTATTTAGCGAGAGGCAGTTAGTGCGTCTAACAGGGCAAACGTTAAAATTGGAATCGAGGGGTTGTTTAATTATACGTCAGGAGGAGAGGAGGAGGAATCCTGGAGGAATCGAGCCGGAGGCTGATGTGGGAATGGGGAGACGTGGAGACAAAATATCTGGAGACGGGAGAAATCATGGACAAGGAAACACCCGAAAGGGAACTGGAGGACACAGACTGGAAACAGATTAGCGACCGACTGTTTTGGGGTCTTTTACGATCACCGACTGGAAGAGAACCCAATGTTGACGACCTCGGCCAGCCGGTTTTTATGTCTCTCTCTCTTCTCGCTATGTTGGTAAATGACGCAGAAGTACATGTTGCTAACGGAGGAGGATCTAATGAGCCTTCTTTGCACGCCTGCAGACGATTCCAAGAATGACTAATGAGCGCACCTTTTAGGGGAAGCTCGTCAACATCCTTAAGACTCCCTAAGCTAAAGGCCATTCGCCGAGGGCTGCCGTACTAGGCTCATCCCAAAGTTTCCTGTCCAAGAGTCATCGCCGGCAACGTGTAAACACCTTTTCCCAAACCACGATCTAAACGCCAAATCCCACTTTAGGACAAACCGAGTACATCAGCCTCGAACGTCAGCCGGCCGGTTCAGATGTCACATATAACCAAAAACCGTCAAATTCCAACGGGTCTCAAATAACGCGCGAGAGGACGATTCGATTAAAGAGAACGTCGACCTCATCGATCTAATGTTGCGTTCTGGAGTCCCCAAAGAGCAACGAATAACCCGTATTAGGAGGATTAGATATTAGCGATTCTATTCTAATTAGGTTCGAAATTTCGAGAGCTAATTCTGAAAAGTGGATAAAAGAAAAAGAAGGAACTAAGGCCAAAAATAGGAACCTGGGAGCGGCGGAGAACCGCCCTCGTTGTTGGCGAAATCAGGGCGATTTCAAATTCCAAAAATTGGCAAAGCGAAAGACTCGATAATTAAATATGTCTTGGGCAAACATGTGATTTCTGCTGGAAGCAAAGAAGTGGGCGAAGCAGCCAGCCAAGCATGGATCTGCTGGAAAGAGGATAACAGCTTGAAGACAGTGAGAAGATGACACTCTGTCCACGCGCGTCATTTCCTAGGAAAACTCCCAGAAATAGTCATCCCCTCTAAAGAATTTCCGTCAGACGGGAAGAGTATTAAGAATTCATTAAATGTGTTGCACTCAAAACACACAGAGCTTGTGTTTCTAGAATCCATTAGACGTAAACAAAGCATAAACTCCTGCCCCACGGGAGAGCTCCGACACATCAAAAAGTCGCCTAAGCGTCCTAAGAACAGCTCACAAAGAATTCCTTCCTTGACGATGCAAAGACCCCACACTAATAACGAATTCGCGGAAAAAACGTTCGCAGATTGCTCGCCTCGAGGCAGCGACTAAGTTTAAATTTTAATTAGGACCACACATTTTTATCCGCTTGCAATTCTTGGATATGAAAAGAAGATATCGAAACCATACGCGCCGCAATCAAGAACCACGAAAAAGGCGGCCAAATTCGAGACGGAAACGAGACACCAATTTCGCCGGAAAAACGCTCCGGTGGCCAACTGTTCAAAAATTCAAAAATCAATTAGATTTATGCGCACGTCGCTCTTTTTGTGGGTGCATCTAATTATGGGTTTTTCGTGATTTATTAGCCGAGTTTTGCAGCGTTTTTAACCCGCGAGTTAATAAGGCTTAAAGGTTTCTCTCGTCGTCGTCGTGGGAGAAAGTGGATTAGGAGGCAGACGTAATTGGAGGAGACCAGCTGGCGACACCTCAGCCTGAACCGGGCACAAACTCTGCGTTGTGAGTCGAGCGAGAAGCCCGAAAAACAAATATTTTCCGTTTCTTCTGTTGACCACATTTCTGCACAGGGGTATAAAGTGACATAGCCTGGGGAATGTGGTTTTTGGTGCAGGCGCAAAACACAAAATTGGTTCTCAGCTTTGCGTAAGAATCACCCACGCGCTCTCATCGTTCTTCCTGCTTGTGCCGCCTGGGATTGTGTCTTTAAACGTGAGATTCAGGTTGGAATGTGAGGGTTCCAGGAGCCGATAGGATAAGAGTTTATGTCAACATGAACACAACAGTTCTTCTATTGCAGTTCCACCTTCTTCTCCTGCACGTCCAGAACGTCCGAGAACGTAATGTAGCGGATCGGCGGCATCTGCTCAGGCTCCATTTCCTTCCTCTTCCCGTGAAGAATGTGCGCTTGGACATTCCTAAATGGCATTTACAATTAGAATCCACGGCCAATTTCACCCTCACCCATCAAATCCGATGAAGACGAGCATGTGGAAGACGGGAATAAGCGTCGCAAGAATGTTCCAAGCGGCGAAGCTGAGCGGATAGGAGAAGAATTGCCAGACGCTCTGGAATCCGAGGATGGCCAGGAAGCCCAATGGAGCGGTGATGAGAATTGCTTCGATCAGGAAATGTTTCCGGACGGCGGAGAATTTGCTGCTTGCAACCGATTCCTGAAATTGGAACTCGTGACTTTGCCTGGGGACGTGGAATTCCCCAACTTACCAGTCCAGCCACATAGAAAACCAAGCAGAAAAGGATGGTGGAGGCCACCGCGAGGAGAATCGGGCATGTTTTGCCCATAAGAAACGCGAACAGCGGGCTTCCTTCGTAGGTGTATCCATTTAAGGAGAGCGAAAACTTGACGTCCGGGAGGAAGTAGTGCATGAAGAGGGTCCCAGGCAGGTAGATCAACCAGGACACGATCAGGCCGATCTGAACGAGGGGTATAACTCAAGGCGGAAAGCCTCAACTTACATCCGAAAGACGATTCCAAAACTTCTTGGACTTGTTTCCCGAGATTTCCAAGTACTGTTCATAGGCCAGCAAGACGAGAAGCAGCGGAACGGCGAGGAAATATCCGTTTCTGCTGCAGCTCAGGACCTGAAAATCAATATGCTTACGTTTAGATCGAACGTGTTTACCGTAATCAAGAAGTTCTCGGCGGGCGCGGGAAGTCCATAATAGGTCATCATGTACACAGCGGAAGCCAGGCTTTGAAGCAAATGGAAGCAGTCGAAGAAGGCGATGCTCGCGATGATCTGATACCCGATCGATCTGAACTCCGGTTTGAAGTGGAGGTGCTGAAATCGGCCTTAGATCTCCTGTCACAAAAAGGATAAAACATACCCAAGCGACGTATCCATAGAGAGGCAAGCAGATAGTCGTTAGGAGAACTTGAAAGATCGCCAAGCCGGCCATGAAGTCCTTAAAGTCGGACGGCATCTTCGGTCCTGGAGGAGAGGGAAACGGAAAGCGAGAGAATCGGGAATGATTCAAAACGCTGTGTTTCCGAGCTTGTCGACGTGGCAGATCTTCGCGTTGACGTGAAGAGAGCGGAAAGGCCACGAGCCGGAGGAATTAGTCATCGGGAGAAACTTGGAGGAAGACGCTTCCGAGTGTTTCGAAAGTGGTTGAGGGAATAGTCTTGGAACGATTTCCATGAGCTGTCAGCTTTTTTGAATTACGTTTTCGCTCGATGCTTTCGGGTTCGATTCTCTTCTGCCTGGGGCCGATTTCTGTTCTCACAATTGTAGTACAATTGTGGTACAATTCAC
>KN167823.1:0-19828 GCA_000757745.1 Steinernema scapterisci
TTCTTCCCCAGTCAAAACTCTCGCAAAGCTTTCCCCGGCACAACTGCTGGGAAATAACGTTGTCCCCGCGGTCCAACTGGAGAAAGCGCTCCTGGTACTGGAAAGTCTCCTGCAGAACTCCCAATTGTGGGAAGGGCATTCTCAATCCAGAGAAATGACCAAATCGGTCTACGAAGAGGTAAAATGGTATTCAAACAGAGTATGTTCATAAGTGAAATACTTTAGCTCTTGCCACCAAATGTGCGAAACCTGGTTGGTGTCAGACCCGACGAGCCCTGGCCAAATGAATATCTCGTGAACATAGATTGAAAAGAGACGGTAAGAAACGTTTTGTCTTAAACGTGTCGCGTGCTTTCAGGAACGAATTTTTGGGACTGCGTCGTCATTGTGGCGTTTTGTGATGTGAGGCCCATTTACTAAGGCACAGTTTGCAACGAAAATTGGCGTTTAATTTTTCTTCTTTTTTGGTGGCGTTCTGGTGAAGCTGCGGTTTTGATTCTTTGATTCTTGAGTGTATTGCTTTTCTGAATCAAGCGGTAATCTAACGTTAACTAAAATTCAAGTTTGAAGCATCTAAATTTTTGAGGAAATTTTCGAGTTCTTCACTTTAAACATTTTTGAATTTCTCCATTCAGATTCCGGATAAATGACGTTAACTGCACCGACTTGTAAAGTTTTTGATATGAAGTAGCCGCTATCTCCCACACGTCAACACCAACAACCCTGCCACACCAGCTATTAACCAACTCTCAATTTGCTCCGGTCGCCTGTCTTGTATGCCCTGTAATAAATTGCTTGCTTTGATTCTAAACAAACTGTCCATAATGTTCTTGATTTTGAAATTTTGACTTTAAAATTTTAACTTTTGACTGTAGTTCTGAAAATTTTTGTTTATGGATTGATTCACATCTTCTAACTTTTTCGCGTTTTTCTAAAGTTAACAGAATTTCAGTTACCATTTCATAAAAATAGTCCAGCTACGCGCATCATTTCTAATTTTGTGCAGGGTCATACCTTCTTGCTACTTTATCTCCCATACCTCAAACACCAATGATCCCATCATCTCTAATGTTTGTACTTGAATTGACTGTTCTTTGTTCTGATCTGTAAATAAAGCAATTCTAACCCACTGAACACTCCATTTCCTAACCCTGGAATCGCGCCGGTCACCCAACCCACATGCACTTTTTCCATCGATCGATAGTCGCACCATTCTCTAGACTGTTGTGTCAAGGTCACTTTCGCCCTCGTCTCATCTCACGAGCATTTATATCGATGTGATTCTCCTGTGTTGCGAGTCTTTCCTCTGCTATTAAAAATTGTTTTCAGTCTTAAGGTTTCTCAAGAATGTCATTCTCCAACGTTCGTGGCGGTTCCGTCAAGCTCAACTCTGGCTTCGACATCCCATTGGTGGGTCTGGGAACGTATAAGATTCGCGGGGATGACGTCCCCAAAGCCATCGAAGGAGCTCTTGCAGCCGGTTACCGAATGTTTGACACCGCCAAGTATTACCATAACGAGGAGGAGTTGGGAGCAGCCCTGGAACAGGCGCTGCCTAAGTTCGGCTTAAAGCGTGAGGACGTTTTTCTGACTACAAAGCTCTGGCCTGCGGCGGAGAACAACACCGAGGCAACAAGGAAGGGAGTCATGGAGTCTTTGGCTAACTTTAGGACTACGTAAGTCAACATTTTGTTGATTTTGAGATTGAGAGTTGTGTTCAGCTATATGGACCTGGTCCTCGTCCACTACCCCAAGGCCAATGAACATGCCAATGACGATCCCATTAACAAGATCACTCGCAAGGATGCGTATTTGGAGCTGGAGAAGCTTAAAGGTAGGGCTGCAATTGACATGTAAAAATTCATAATTTTTGATTCTTCAGAGGAGGGAATTATTAGGTCAATTGGCGTCTCAAATTTCGAAGTGCGTCACTTGGAAGAGATGGTGGATTATCAGAAATCTGCTCCTTCGGTCAATCAACTTGAGTTTCATCCTCACTTTACTCGTCCTGATATTAAGAAGTACTGCGATGAGCATGGAATTTGGTTCCAGGTGGGTATTTTTGGCTGAAAGGTTGTTGGACCAGCTTAAACTCTGAATTTTACAACGGTTTTTATAATATAATGATGTATTTTTTGACTCGATCATGTTCACCCCTGCTGAACTTTTTAGGATTAAACTTGGTTCTAAGCGAAAATTTTTTGATAATGAGGATTTCTTTAAAGCAGTTTTTAATGCATTTCTCTAATGTAGTAAAAATTTTAGGCCTTCTCCTCCCTTGGACGTCATCAACCTGAACTCGTCAATGACCCAATCGTCGTCGACATCGCTAAGAAGCACGGAGTTACTGTTGAGGTTAGCATTTCTGTGACTTTTCTTTGTTTTTTTTGACACAATCCATGTTGTCCACATGACTGTTTAACAACTCATATTTCAGATCGTTCTGCTCGCTTTCGCCTACTGCCAGAACGTCGGAATCGTTCCCAAATCAACGAACCCCGAACGTGTAGCCGCAAACATGGCTGTCGTGGATTTGAAGCTTTCTGAAGACGAGATCAAGGCTTTAGAGGGACTCAACAAGAATCAGCATTATATTAGGTGCTATGGATGGGAAGTTCTCTAAATGGAAAGTTGAGATTGGTAGCTGATGTTTGTTAAGAATCTCTAATTTTATTGGATAAACTAATTTTTTGCATACATGCAAAGCTCTCGCCTAACGTAAACGTTAATAACTCTCTGATTGACGCCGCCGCGAGGTTAATGAACAGCAATGCAGGAGACCCGTTTCCGTGGCAGTGTATGTTGCCGCCAGTGTGCTTATCGATCATTCTCGGCAAGAAGTGCGGTGAGCTTTTTGTGCACTAGACGTCAATGTGTGCGTGTTTTCCCAGTATTATAGCAGTATATGGATTTTAGTGTTTTAGACATTTTTTGAACAGTCTATTTTCGGCTCTTTGTTGTTTTAATTATCGGCAAAATTTTTGAACGATCGGATGCGTTGCTTTCCGTTGCTAAACACAGCAATTCTACAATGTGTCTTTGCGACAACCCTTAGCAACTAGAATTTAGGTATAAACGACGCGGGTGGCCCGACGCTCTCGACGCGACTTGTTGCCAGTCTATTGAATAGGAATGTGAACGCGCACTTTTTATGTTGTTTCTGTTAAGTGCAGATTCTTTCAGAGGTGTTTAATGTTGTTGCAAGAGGGGTTTTACAATAGAGAACACAGTTAATCTAAAAATAGCGTGTTTTCAAATATTTTTGCGATCTAATCGATTTTCCAGATGCACAAATAGTAATTTTTAGTTTCTTTACTTTTTGTGTATTGCTGAGAAGAGCTTCAGGAATCTTACTAAATGAAAGTATGGCATTTTTGGGCTCTATTCCTAACCACTCTTTTTTGCAAAACAATTTTTGTCAAGACATTTTCGAAAGTGTTTAAAAGCGAAAGTGTTTTTTAAATTTTTTGAAATTATTTTTTTGCACGCGTTGTTTTAAATGACTAGTAATCTATTTTTCAAACTTACTTTCGCACGCATTCAAAACTTACGTATTTTTAAGGGTGTTAGAAACGGCCGATCTAATTTAGGACATAAGAGTCTTTATATTTTTTGTTTTTTAAGCGTTATGCCCTTGTTGTTGCTTTCAAGTTTTAGTTTCTGACACTTACTAAATTTAAATATACGCTAAATGAGATTTGCTTTTTCACCTCTTAGCACAGTATATTTTTGCGCAGGTAAGTCAATTTCCTTATTTTTTGAAGCATTTGAGTTACCAATTTGTATTTTTGCTCATAGTCACATTGATTCATCTACTCTGTATTCAAGACTGCAGTTTAGACCAAATATTGTTTGTTGAATTTTTTGTCGTCGTGTTGTTCCTCTCCTTTGTTTCCGGTTTTTTCAGATTCCTTTCCAAAAGCTCAGCTCATAGCGGTAACATGTCTAACGGAGTCAACAGGGATTCGGTTCATTCCAACACTAACCATTCTCAGGTATACAGTTTCACTTACAAAACAAATACAAAACTGTTTTGAATTTTTTAAGATTTCGGTTTACCCAATCTCTGCGCCAAACGGCGTCGCACTAATAGCCGGAAACTCTAGCACAACTGGTTGGTTAGAAACCAACAGAGTAAACGGATTTGCTACACAAGCTCCAAGGCATCCTTCTAATGGGCCTTCCAATGCACGTTGACAATATGTCGAACTCAACTGTAAATTTTTGTCTTTAGAGGGAGCATGTATCTTTAACTACTAAAGCGTCTGTTATCAATGGTTCACAAAGAGTATGTTTAGTATTCCTCAGTTCTAAAAACGTTTGTCAGAATAACGTTTCACCCGCGTCTGAAAATGGACACATTTCGAGTCGAGATGTCACAAATGGTGGAGATGTAAGAACAAATGGCGTTTGTGATAGTTCCAGTTTGAACGAAGGAGACAGTCATGGAGATAACCCGTTTCAGGTAGAGTTCTTAATTATATTGACTTATGGCTCTGTTCCAAATTTTTTATTGTTTCAACTTATTTCCAACTTGATATTTTTGGGAGTCTTCTTCCACTTTTCATAATTGTGCGATTTTTAAAATTTTTTTTCAAACTGTGGTTTAATTTGATATAAGTAGTTGGAGTTGAAATATGATTCTTCCCCTCATAAAATGACAGTTGATGTTTTTGGCTTTTGCAAGAGAAACAGTTCTCACGTCGCAACAGCCGACGTTCAAAAACAGATCGTAAAAAACGTTGTTTGGCGCATAGGAAAGGTTGTTACCATCGTTAGGAATATTTTTGTGCGTCGAATTCTTTGATGAGTTTTATCAATAATGTTTTAAAATAACTGAAATTTCCTAAACGAATTTCTATTCTATTTTTTGTGTGTGGATGAATTGGGCACCTAACTTTTTTTGTCATGAACCTGCTTGAGCGTTTAAATTGAATTTTTGGTTATGTGGCTAGTTTGTTAAGATCTCCGCCATGGACAATCTGCCGACCGCTCTTCTCAACATAGTCGAAGCTATCCGATCAGCTGTACAGGAGAACGACCGAGAACGAGCTGAGCTAAACGCTCTCAATCACTCACATTACTTAGCGATGCAGCAGAGAATTGAGAGTCGGTACAGAAGTCAAAATGAAAGGCTTGACGTGATTACCAGAATGTTGGAATCTTTGATGGCGCAAGCGGGGAACCGCGATGGTCATGAAATGGTAGGCTTTGGATCACATTTTTTGGATCCGGCAACACACGATGTCTTCTTTTAGAATGGAATCTTGCCGACGCCTGAACTTGTGCAAGAATCAGCTGTCACTCCTAGCCAAAATGTAGCAAATGAAAGAACGAATGAAGTAGGCTGTTTCTTTAGATTTTGAAAGCTTTGAACGGTTAGTTTTAGGTGCCTGACAGCAGTCCAGAGCCAGTGGCTTCTAATAATGAAAACGGGCCGGTCCCTCAGGTATGCTCTTTAGACTATTAAATAACCATAGAAGTGGATTCAGGACTCAGGAAGCCGTTCTGATCAAGGTCTTATCGAAGACTCCCTCGTCCCTCCCCCCGCGAAGAGGCTGCGGCCAAGTACGGTAATGACTTCCCCACTTTAAGGTCTTAGATTTTTGCGTAAAGGTTGATTCCGCGAGGCCTGTAAATTTTAACAAATGTTGCAAAACCTACCTATTTTCAGATCCGACAAGAACTCGAAAACACCGTGGAGCCAACGACCTCGTCAAAATTCACAATGCCACAAGAACGACTCGAGTCAGTAATCCAAGATGAGATGGAACCCAGTTCGGAAGATGGTTCTGATGACATGGTAAAATCCAGTTGACTGCGTTCTTCGACTTATGACTTTTCAGCCCTCAGAGATTGAGATCCCCGAAGCCAGCATTACGATTAAGGCGGAACCAGCCGAGGAGCCCTCGCCGTTAGAGTCGCCAAATGTAAAACTAAAATTCAAAAACCCAAAGCAAATTTTCTATTTTTAAGGTGACGCTGGAGTCAGTGCTGGGACCTCCGGTGCCTTTAGTCGTCGGTGCGAGTGCTCGAGGCGAACCCCAGGCTTTCCAGGTTTGAAATCCTATCTCTCAGAACTGCTATATCGGGTTTGTCGACTTTAGGACCATCCACGGAAACCTATTCCGCTGCGATCATACCTGGACTACGCTCCAGAAACGCCGGAACCCGAGTCTTTTGTTCGCCCTGGGATCAGCGTCGCCAGCGTAGGACAATTTAGGCTAATCTCAGCAATTCCCATTGGTCAAAATTTAGGATCCATGCCGGAACTCCAGACCAGGACCGTCGGGAATCCCTTGGAATGCCCCCGTTCGGCAACCGACGCAACCCACCCCTGCACACCCACCTCCAACTTCTTTCTCGGAGCTGCCGAGAATCAGCCTAAGAGTAGGAAAAGATGATCAGAGGTTATACATTCCAGTTTAAGACCCCCAAAAAGCCTCGACAGAGGAGACAACTCCCCATCATACAGAAAGTCCCCTTCAATGACGATACTGGGAGAATGTCGAGGAGCAGGGCCCGAGAAGAAGGAGGACCGGCGACTCGGACCAGGTCGAAGACCAGAAGCGCCTCTCAGCCTCCTTTGACCAGGTCTCGGGCGAGCAAGGAGCGCTCCAAGACCCCGACCAAAAGACCGGTCGGCAGGCCTCCATCTAGAGGGACTGCACGGTCCCGCTCCACCTCTAAGGCAAAGAAGCGCAAGCCGAGGTCGGCTTCGGTAAGACAACTCAAGACCATGCACTTAAGGCCTTGTTGTGTTTAGTGCCCCCACGGCTGCTGCGACGTCACGGTGGTAATGCCGTCCACAGAAGAGCTCAAGAGGCAGTGGCGGGAGCTGACCCAGTCAAGGCTGAAGAATTTGAGAAAGGATGAGGCACCCAAAAAATAGCTTTAAGATGTGTATAAAGTGTATAAATTATTATGAATTTGTCTCAATCTCAAACTGCTAAAATGTCCCCAGACATTCAAATTAATATCTGACTCATCTCACGCGATTCCCTCCATGCGCTTGCATATCTAGTAAACAATAACGTCCACACGACGACGCCTCCAGTCCTCTTTCAAAACAACAACATCGGCCGACGCGTCCTCCATGTTCCTCTCTTCGATTTTCGCGCCTAAAGTACGAAAGACGACGTGGCGACAGAAGCAAGACGGTCGACGTCCCGCGCTCGTAATCTGCGCACGTCGTCGTATACATATGTTGCCGTTTTCGCACTTTTCGTGGACTTTAGCGCAGCAGTGAGAGTTGGGAAAGAGGTGGGATGGTGTTTTAGGGATGGGTATGACGGTAGGGCGACTCGGCGAGCAAGCTGAAGTCACCTAAGTTGAACAAGGATACGATTTATGTGGATAACAGTCCAAATTTTTGTTCAACACGTTGCTCCAACCTTTTGAATGATAGAAAACGATAAAAGTATGTTTCTAAATTGCTTAAAATAATTTATGGTTGTAGTAGGATGAGTCATAATCTGGTCAAGGAGCAAGATATAAAAATTGTATATTTTTGGTGGTGGCTCATAAGCTGAATTTATTTCGAACATATCATCTGTCTGCAACTTTTAAACTGCTTAATTTTTTGGCGCACGAAATGTTGTTCGCTAGCAATCTCTATGTGTCCTATGTGTTGTCGTTTTTGCTCTTTTTTGTCAACTTTCTGGCACGGGGTTAAGAAAGAAGGAAAAGCAGATATGTTTTGAGCTCAACACTTTGCTCGACGAGCAGGCTAAAGACACCTAAGTTGAGTTTTTTGTTGCCGGAGAATATCAGAATCGCATTTCTCATAGACCTGGGAGCTGTGATTAAAACTAAAATTTATGATATTCCAGTCTGATTCAACTGTTTAAGTTGTCTTTTAGCAATGTTGTGGCGTTAACATGTTTCATTCAAACAAATAGTTATTTTTTGCTCCTTACTCTTCCACAGCTTTACCGCATGCCTTAAATACCAACTCATTTTTGAGCTTTGTTGCTTCTTTTGATTTAAAATGCTGGTCAAAAGATTGTTACATACTTATCAAAGATTGCTAATTTTTACCGTTTTATACTTGATTTTTTATTATCTTTATATTTTTGACACTTTTTAGTTTTCTCAAACACGTTTCAGTTAAAAGGCAAAGTTATCTTTGTTTCATCCAGCTTTCCGTCGTATTAATTTTTAGAGCTCATCGTTCATCCTAACTATTTAAGTTGTCTTTAAGCAATGTTGTGACGTTAAGATGTCCCATTCAAAAAATAGTTATTTTTGACTCTTTCATCTTCGCAGTTTTACCGCATACCTTAAGTACTAACTCATTTTTGATCGTCTTATGATGGTTCAATTCAGAAGGCTCGTCAGAAGATTACCGTTATATTCTTGCTTTTCAAATATTTTTAAATTTTTGACAATTTTAACAGTTTAACAGTTAACACGTTAAAGGCATTTATATCTTTGTTTCATCTAGCTTTCCATTAGATCAATTTTTGGAGTCCATTTTTCACTTAATAGCTTTCTTGATTTTTTGACATGTTATGAATTGCACCTTGAATTTCAACAAAACAATTTCAACACGTCAACTCATTTTTGGTGATCATTTCAAATTTCTGAAAATCTATTTTTTGAAAATTGCCTGATGAAAGCTGTGCCTAACGTTAGCAGCCTCCTGTATATTATCGTTTTCATGGTACCCCGACTTTCTTGGTGTTTGATCAATAAGATTAAACGCAAATGGTTCTCCCTCTCCCTTCGCAACACCCACAGCCCTATCGCCGCCAATCACACGGCCATCTTGTTGACCAATGGTCTCTCGTCGTCGCAGTGACCTTTTCCGCCACGCTCTCTGTTTCACAGATGTGTAAGGTGCTGCGGGCATCGCGTGCGAAAGAAGAGTGTCTTATTGCTTTCCGCCGGCAATCGTTTTTGCGCTTTACCGCAAACGTTGGGAATGCTCTTTTATTGCTTTCGTGGTCAGTGAAAACGTCGGAAATGTGTGCGTGCAACGGAGCTTGTAAAGCTCTCGCTTATCTGTGAAATCGATTAGCTCTCTGGACGCGGTCAGACCATCGATTGGTCAATGGGAGCCGTGAGCATACAATTCCACCATCTGCCTCCGGAGGGTTATATAATCAAGATTCTTATTCGGTGTAATTGTGCGTGACTAATAATGGTTCCCATCGTATCCGTTAATATGGTCGTCTTTCGGCACAAGCTGCGGGTCGCCGGGCAGGTGCTCATGCTAACCCTTCATTCTTTCTTTAACCCCTGCTTGTCACTCGTGCCTCAAACGTGTCGCTTTACCGGGCGTCCCAGCATCAACCTGTATTTCAAGTTCCCAAGTTTGCAGCCGCCATGGTAGAAATCACACGACCTAAGATTCGACTTTCAGCTCTGATCAAAACTTTGGCGGACTCTAAGAACACAGAAGCCATTGTCATGCTTTGTAGAGTTCTCAGGAGATATAAGAGAAGCCGAAGAGAAGCCCAAGATAAGGTAAGCGGAATCGGCTACAGTGTAAATCTTATGTATGCTTTTAGTACAATGCGGTAGTAAAGATCCAAAAGCTTCAGGGAGAGCATATTTTGGTAAGCGCCCAAACCATGTAGAGCTAACTAAGCGACAGCTTTAGGAAATCTTGCGCGTTGTGAAAGACTTACAACGGAACTGTCACTGTTTTCAAGCCCAAGCCTTAAATGAACTGCAAGAATCCGAACACCATGAGTCTCAAGACTTGACTGTAAGCGTTTAAGACTTGTTTCGAGTTCTAACTAAGTTGACCTTTTAGTCAAGCAATACTCCTAGTGGCGATGGAAGTCTAGCGGGCGACCAAATCCAAGTTTTCATTAAGCAAGAACCTGAAACGGACTTCTATGGGTCTGGCAGTGTTCAGGTAGGATGCGCTTATCAGATTTTCATGAAACTCCTTTTACAGGAATCTGTCAGTAGCGACGAAATCTACAAAACCCCTAACACAAGCCCTGAGCCAACTGAATTTCGGGCCATGCCCAATCCGGAAGTGACTAGAACTCAGATCCAGTTCAGTCAGGATATACCAGAAACGGAAGTCAAGTTTGATCCACAATCGATTGCCATTCTTCCTCAGGAAACTGTCACGGTTTGAACCTTTTAGAAACCACTTTGATATGCAGTTTGTTCAGACCACCGAGGAAGTTCAGCTGACTCCGTGTCCAAGAGGTCCACTCCCAGGATCTCTGAAAGTCTCCGTTCATGTTCGTAAGGTTCCAGTCGAGGTTGAGGTTTGACATTTAGGTCATGAGGCAGTTACACTGAATGCAGATGTTTCAGGTTTTGGCGCGAGGTCAGAACGTATCTGTAGGAAACACTCCCGGCCCGCAAAAGACCCAAAAACAGTCTAAAGATCTTAACTTGAGTTCTCAAGGATCTGCCTCCGTGAAATCAACTGAAATCCAGCCTACTGTCCACACATCTCGTAAATCAACAGCGTCAAAAGCTAACGCCAAAGCAATGTCCCTAACCCAAGACGTTCCTCCAAATTCAGCCAATCCAGTCCCTGCATCTCCAACGGTGCAGAAATCCAATCCCAAGACCACAGCAAAGGTTAGAATTTGCTTAAATCCCTCTAACTGTCTCCCTTTCAGAACCAACACCAAGAACATCTCTACGCTGCTCATGGAGCCGCAAAACGTCCTCCAACGTCCTCCAATCCTATTGCCAGCGCTCAACCCAGTCCTTCCACAGCTTACTACCCAGGATGGATCAATGCGGGAACTGTTAGCCCAGCCATAGCCAGGATAAATCGCGAAATGGCGGAAAAAAAGAAGGCAGCAGAGAATCAACCTAAGGAGGAGGTGGTGAACCCTTTTACGGCTGTGGTAAGTCTATCTCACATTCCTTAAAGAAGTCATGAGGTCCGTTTAGGAGCGCCAACCTCGATCACCGAAAAAACGCGATGAACCTAGGGTCTACTACACCCGTCACCGACTTGAAGATGGTCCTATCGCCAAGAGGACCAGGAGCCGTTCCAACACTCCGGCGGCTGAAAAAAAGAAAAGTCGTGCTAGGACTAAAGTGGGAATAGGACTTTTAAGGCTTATTAATAATGGAATTTTTCAGACTCCCGTGGGAAAGCGCAAGTGAGCGAGCCTGTCCACCAACGCTTCATGGACCATGCTGGGTGTCAAATGTAAATACATATGTTTTAGCCGCATTCAAGTCTTGTTTCATGTTAGTTGACAATAAATAGCCTTGTTTAACCTTGGTTTCTGACGATCAGACACTCTAGGAGTAGTTTACAGCTGCAATCTTGACCCATCCTATAAAGATCGCTTGGTGAAGCATCCAACCTCATGGATTTTCAGCAAGGGGAATGTCACCAAGCCGCAACTAAGATCTTTGGTCTATAAATCTCTGCTTCAAAGGTCGCTTTCCCTCCTCAAAAGACGCCAGTGACCCAGCACCAGATGTGTGAAAAACAGTGCGAGGTCGGCGGACGACGGGATGACCAACATGAACCAAATTTTGGCGCGCAACTGATCTGTGCGCTCGCGCTTTGTGTGCTGTCTGTTTTGTGATCTCTGGGCACTATTTAGATCTCACATCTTTTAGCTTCTAAATCTCTGAAAATCTTACTTTACATTGACTTGATCAGTGAGTTCTAAACGCATCCTTTAGCTGTGAGCTTCCTGTCAAGGTTTCCAATGGCCTATTCTATGATTCATTTGGTTACCTCTCCCATGTCTTCGATTCTTCGATCCTTAGAATGCCGAAATTACCCCGACTCTCCACTTATATCCACGAGTTCCAAGATTGGCATCGCTTAACAGAAGCGTTGTTCTGATATCCATTGGATCCGGCTTCCACGATCTCATCCAACAGTGATTCTTATCTAATCACGCATCTCTTATACATATCAACTTTTAGGTTTTCTAGCTTCTAGGCGTTGTCAGAAACCTTAAAGATCCCATTTCCCAAGCCACAAGGAAACCATTCTAGCCGCCCTGCCAGCGCTATGCACTTCCCGCCTGCTTAGGTCCTGCGACGAGCACCCTCCCCAAAGCATGCTGTAGGGCGCGAAGCCAAAGTCCCCCGTGCTCGCTCGCATTGCGAACCCACAGCGGAGCATTTCTTTCGTGTGCGTTTTAACTAAGCCCTGCGTTGTTCCCAGATTTCGCCAAAAATGGCACCGCCGCCGCCAGCCGACGGCGGCTCCTCGGACAACAAGGATCGCCGCACCTCAAAACATCCCCGACGCTTCTCCCCCGGTCCCACGAAAAAGCAGCCCGCTTCCGCCTCCATGCATCCACGCTCCTCTCGCACCCGTTCCGTGCCTCCACCAACTGGAGCTGCAGCACCTCTCCGTGACGACCTCGATGCGTGTTTCTCCTCCGACGTCCTGAATTTACTTTCCAACCTGCCAGAGGCCGATTTCGAGCTCCCGGAGGGGTGCATCCGATCGCTACCCGAACGCCGCCGTTTCGGGCTCCCAGCCAAGAATATGCCCCCGAAGAGAGCGAAGTCGAAGCAGCCTGTGGAGAGGGCCACCACGCGAGCCAAATCCAAGGCCAGGCAGGAGACCCCGAAGGTGGAACCAAAGCCAGCCGAAACCGCCAAGCAGCCGCGGGCGTCCAGGCGATCCGCCGGATTCCCAACGCCAAAGCTGCCCGCGGAATCGGTGCAGGATGAAGAAGAAGTCGTTTACTCGCCCGCCGCCAAGCGGCAAAGGACGATGCCGGCGAAGTACAGGGAACCTGAGGAATCTGCAGTAAGTTCTCGACCTGATTTCCCAATCCTAAACCTCCGATTTCAGGTCAAAACTAGAGGACGAAGATCCAGCGCTTCCAACGAAGCAGAGCCATTTCCAGCCGCCCAGAAGACGCCAGCCAGGACTAGCCGATCTACGGTAAGTGGGCTGATTCTTGCATTTTCGTTCCCAATTTCTGTTTTTTACGTTGAGCAGGATTTCTCGCACGTTCGGTCGCAGTTGGTTGTGTACATACTTTTATCCTAACCAGTTTCTGTGTTTTCGGCCTTCGCTTTATACTAACAAAATCGTGTTTTTTCAGTCTCGGGCACCCAGTAGGTCACCTAAAGTGCCTCCTCCATCCGAAGGAACTTCTCGACGCGGCCGCCTGAGCAGCGAAGCTCTGCCCAAAGAAGCCGAGCCTGAATCTCCCGTGATGCCGGACCCGAGCTCCAGGAAACGAGGTCGAGGCGCTTCTGCCGCTCCCAATAGGCGTGTATCTGGACAAGTCCAGGATTCTCCTGGCCCGAGCAGGCCTGGAAAGGTGAGGAACGCGGCGAGTGACGGGTCTTTGAGTGTGGATTCTGATGTGGGAGGTCGTGGGCGACCTGGAAGTGAGGAGAATGAGGTGAAGAGACCGAAGAGGGACTCCAGCACGAGGAGTGTGGGTAGATCTAGCTCTGCAAGACCGGGGCCGAGGGCCAAGAAAGATTCTAGCACGAGGAGATCAGGTCGGATATCGAATGAAGCTTCGGATCAAGATCAGGTAAGGAGGAAAATCTCATTTTTTGGATTAAATTAGCCTGTTTAGAATGACGATTCCGAGATATTCAAAACCCCAAAACTGCCTGCAAGGAGATCCACGAATCTGGGATCTGAGGAGAAGCCTACGCCAGGAAGAGGCGCTGCTGGCAAGACGCCGGAGGGGCCCCGAAGGAGAACGACACGAAGCACCAGTCGAGCTTCTAGGAAAGCTGAAAACGACCAAGAATCAAGCGTCAAGGCCGCTCCCGCGCCAGTGCAAGAATCACCTGAAACCGGGACAAAACGCAAATCGCCTCCAACTCCGGATCCACCGAACCATAGGCTTATCGTGGTTCCGTATAGCGATTCCGAGGAATCCGACGACGCGGAGATGCCTGTTCTGGAACCTCAAGTTAACTTGGCTGTGACTCCCAAACCTCCGGCGGAGACTCCTACGGAGGAGTCTCCGAGAACGCCTGCTCCTGAGGCTTCTCCTGGTTCTACGCCTCCCAGCGCTGAGGGAGCTCCAGTTAAGAAGACTCGGAAGCCGTGGACAAGGCGAGTTTATGATAATACGCCAAGAGTTGTCACCCGATCTGCAAGAACCGCGAAAACCAATGCGACGGAAGAGATTCCTGAACGGCCGAGAGATGAATCCAGGACTCCTCGTTCCAGAGGCGCTCGGAAAGCCGTTCCTAAGAATGAGTCCGCTTCCAACGGCGAAGAATCTTCTCCTCAACCGAATCCGCCGAAATCGCCTGAGAAACCGCGTGCCAAGAAGGCATCTCCCAAGGTTTCCAAGCCAGTGAATAGGAGATCCAAGAGTTTGACCGTCAAGCGGAGTCCGGCTGCTGGGACAACATCCCAAGCACGCCGATCGAGGAATCTGGATCCTAAGATTGAGGAGCCGGATTTGGCGACGGGAAATCCGACGGAAGGAAATGAAGTTAAAGCCGAAGAACCGGAAACTCCAGCCAAGGAAGAACTCACCGAAGAAGTGAAGCCTAAGCAAAGGAAGCGAAGATCCGGAAAGCTTAGAGCCGATCTCACAGAAGAGCGTCCTGTGACGCGGAGATCAAAGCAGGCGTTGGAAAGTCCTAACAGCCAGGAAGACGAGACGGTCTTTGTGCTGGGACAGAAAGCTGAAGATTTGGGGAGTGTGGCAAAGGAGGCTGAAACAAAGGAACCAGAAGTGAATGCGAAAGAAGTCAGCTCCTCTCAGACTACGGAGGAGGATACTAAGGATGAAATCGATGACTCTGGCTCCTCTGTGAGTTCTGTTGCCACTTCTGTGGACAGCGGGGAGGCACTGAACGTTGAAGAGCCTCATAGTCAGCCTAACGAGTCGGTAAAGGCTGGTCAGGGTGAGATTCAGCTGGAAATCTCGAATGTAGATAGTGGCGAGGTAGGACCTGAGCAGCCCGAAAGCCTCCAAAGCCCGAATGGGGAGATCTCGCAAGAAGAATCCTCACCTGCCAAGGAAGAGAAGCCCGAGGAGAATCCACAAGAATCCATCCTGAAGATCCAAGAGGAAGTCAGCTTAAACGCCGAAGTGCAGATCGGCGAACAGGAGGCTACAGTAGTCCAGGAATCCGAAGGTCCTACTCCCGACTCTGACCCAAACCCTGACAGCCAGGAACTCGAGCATTCTAACCCTGATTTAGTCAACCTGGCCGTCAGTTTTTACTCCCATTTTTGCGTGAAACTAACCTTTTTTCTTCAGACTGCTAACTCAGATATTCAACTTGAATCTCCCGAAAAGCCCAAATCCCCTGGTCCAAGCACCATTCCTGAGAGAAGAAGGTCTTCAAGACTTGAAACTCTAAAAAGCCCTAATCCAAAACTTCATTCTGTCCCAATGCCTGTCCCTGAAAATTCAGAAAACCCAGCTGATGGGATTTTGAAGATTTCTGGCCCTGTTTCCCTCGAACCCAAAAGTTCTAAAACTGATTCTGAAAGCGTGGATGAGACTGTAAGGGCTTTCAGGGATTCCGCAAAGCTCTCAACCTCATTTCCCCATTTCCAGGCTGCCCAATCACCAGCGACTTCAACCACTTCTCGACGAGGCCGGAAGCCAGCTTCCCAAGTCGTGGAATCCGATGGTCCCATCGAAGACGAATCCGCATTTATCGAAGGAATCGCCTCGGATCCGCTGCCTTTCGAGCTCACGGAGACTTCACCGGTAGGTCTATAATCCGCCTTAAATAGCCTAATTTCTAAATTTCAGAAAAGTATCAAGACGACTCCTCGATCCAAGACTCCAGCCCGGAAACTCGCCACCAAGGTGCCTGTGAAGGACACCGGAAAATCGACGCCTGGTTCTAGCAAGGCTGTGACTCCCAAGAAGGACACTCCTAAGACAGAAGCATCCGTCGTGACCCCACGGGCGACTCCAGGGAGAAAGGCGGCTACGAATATTACTCCTAAGAAGGCGACACCTAAGAAGACGACGCCGAGGAAGGACCACAAGGTGGTAGAGGAGGCCGAAGACGCTGAGATGCCAGAGGAACCCCAGGAGCCTGAACCGGAAGGATCTGATAGCCAAGTCAGCGCATCCCAGGAGGCACCTAACGAGCCTGTCCAGGAAGAAGTCAAGGAGACTGTGAAGAATGAACCCCAAGAAGAGGCTCAGGAAGCTTCCACCGAGCCCGTAGAAGCCGAAAAACCCGTAGAACAGGCGCCCGTCAAGGTCCGAAAGAAGCCAGGGCCAAAACCCAAGCTCAAGAACCTTCCTGCCACTCCTACTCCGACTGAAGCTTCAACTCCTGAAACTCCCAAGACTCAAGACGACGCCGCTCCATCCGTATCCAGCTCCGGTCGCCCTCAGCGTCACAGGAAGATCCCTTCAAAGCTCGAAGACTCGATCCTCTTGGACAACGCTGTCCTAACTAGCACCGCGCCTGAGATGCCTCGATTGGGACGGGGCAGATCTGTTCGGAGGAGTTTCTCGATTGCTCCCGATGGTGAGTCAGCAGTCGCTCAGAATCATCTCTATTTCTGTGTTTCAGAGAGCCGAAAAGCCAAGAGATACAGCGTTTCTGAAGTTGAATCCTCAGGAGCGTCCACGCCGGTTGGAAGGAAGCCTGGGAAAATCAAGGAGGAAGTCAAGAAGCCGGAAGACATGGCACCCGAGGGCCCCGAAGCAGTAAAGAAAGATGGAGTTAAAGTGGAGACCCCTGAAGCGGAATCCAAGGATACCGTAGAGCCCAAAACTGGAAACGAAGAACCCAAGTCAGCGGCGGTTGAATCCCAGACTGAGGAAGCCAAAGATCAAGTTTCTGAAGAATCCAAGCCTGAGATCGAAGCCTCCAAGACCGCTGAAACGGTTACTCCCGAAGCTTCTCAACCTGTAGTTCCAGCGCCGGCGGAAGCCTCTACATCAGCTCCTATTCCTGGACCGTCAACTCCCACCGCCCTCTCCCAATCAGCCGGTTCCAACGTTCGTTCCTCGAGCCGCGTCCGCAAGAAGCCACAAGACCGCGATTTCTACCCTGGACACCACTACGCACGTCCGGACGCCCGAAGATCCTCTTTCCACAAGAGTTCCGAATCTGACGACTACGAAATCGATCCCACACTCATGGCAGAACTCTTCTCCCATACGGACAAACTCGCGCAGACCCTATATTCGCCTAAGAAGGATGGACCCGAAGGTGATGGCCCAGAAGGCACCCAGGAACCTGTCGCGACCACTCCAGCACCCAAAGGAGTGAAGCGGAAGCGGACCGAATCTGAGATATCCGTAAACAGCGACGTTGGAACTCCCGGGGAAGTAAAGCCGAAACAACCCAGAAAAGTGCCCAAGAAACTCACCGAGGGAGTCTTCAAGACGCCGCTTCCTCCGAAGCCCCGAGTCGCTCCCAGGAAATCGTCTTCCTTCGATATCCCCATCGAGGTCATGGCCGAACCTCCGGCGACTCCATCGACCCCCATGAATTTCCCGATGCTCCTCTCGGCTCCGCAACTGGAAGTCAAAAACTACAATCAACCGATCGAGTTCTTTGACGTTGCGATCTGGAGCAACAAGGATTACAAGGATTACCTAGAGTACATCGAGGAGCGGCAAAAGGCGAATTCGCAGTCGGTTGGATTGGGATTCCTTAGGGAGACTCTTCCGGCTACGGAGGATTACTTTTATCGCGAGGTTCTGAGAAGCGGGTAAGCCGAACTTCCACATTGACCGATCCCTAATCCCTCAACTTTCAGAGGGGATCTAGAACGAGTGGATTCCTCTCCGGTCAAGCGCTCGAGTATCGATCGCCTCGAAGTCGACGTCACCACGACCGACGACATCCGCGAAGTGGACCTCATCACCGGTGATCCGGCCGAGAAGATCTCCAAGGACATTGTTGACTTCCTTCCTCGTCCGCTCAAGGTGCCCGCTATCCCCGAAGGTGAGACCCAGGACCTCGACGAAGGAAGCCTGATCTGGAACATTGACGACGCAAAGGCTCTGTAAGTCGGCTCTTCCAGGTTTCGCATTTCACATTTTGGTGTTCCAGAGCTCAGAAACACGACAATCCAAGATTCGGCCGTCTTCTGCTGGACATCATCAACGTCATCTCGGCGCAGTTTGTGTGCTTCATATCCTCGTTTGGCCGCGATGGAGGTCCGGCGATCTACTATTCGCATGCAGTGAACAACGGGAAACGGCTCGGGAATTTACTTCATCGGTGTATTGGGGTAAGTGGCACATTTCAGGCTTACGTTGGTCCCGATATGGCGTCCTAACGGCCCAAGTTTGCTGAATATCATATTCTTAATTCCCTTCTTTTCAGGACGAAAAGGACTTCCCGAACGTGACCCACGAATGGATGATGCGGAACCTCCCCTTGGAATTCCTCGCCCGCTACCTCGACCTTGTCCGTTTCCTCGCCGAATCCGTAAGTTTCTCAATTATCAATCAATCCTAAAATGTCCTTTTCCAGAACAAACAAAACGATCTCATCGTCCAAATGATGTCCATCGGCACCGACGTCATGATGAACTCATGCCACAATTGGGTTCTGGAATTCACTCTCGCGCAGACCTCCGATCCTCACACTGATCTCGTCAAGCATTCGCTCAAGGTATCCTCCTCAATCTAGATTCCGAGTTACCGTATCCTGAGTTTAGACCGTCCAACTCCAAGACGTCGTTTTCGTCATCGTCAACCCGAACATTCCAAGACACGGATCTGCTCCCTACTCGACCTCCAAGGCTCATGTGGCCATGTTCCGGTATGGAGATCCTCCCCGAAAACTAGATAATCCTTGATTTTTAGCGACCTTCTCCCTGGAATCGCCGACCATGTGGACGTGAAACTCAGCTACCCGGACGATCTAAGGACAAACTACGAAATCCTGAACTTCCTCACGGACAGCGTCACCCAGGAAATCGACGATACCCTCCAACGATATCCCAACCACCACGTCGTGGTCGCCGCTTGGGGCGCTTCTTGTAGAATCGTTCAGCGGTCGCTCCAGGACGCTTCTGGCGTCACAGCCGCTCTCATGTTCGCCTATCCCAACGATGCTATTCTCGCGGACCCGGACGATGAGGCCAACCTCACATACTGTCCAACTCTGTTCGTGGGAGGCGAGAACACGACTCCGAATTACATCCAAGATCTCCAGACCACGAGGCAGTACATGATTGGTACGTCAGTGGCTCTAATTACCTTCATTATTGTAACCCATTTAAGCTAATACCGGTCTCGTCGTCGTGGCCAACGCCGACAAGAACCTCCTCGTATCCGCCACCCAGCTCGGAATCGAGCGCCTTAGCCAACGAACTGTCGACCGGGCGATCGTGGAACACGTCTACGACTTCCTGAAACTCGTCATCAAGCAAGCGACAACGAACCTGAAACAACACCGCAAGGATATGGCTCCGTTGGACATGGGCGCGTTGCTCGAATCCAGCAATACGACCATCGAGGACCACAAAATCAAGAAAACGCTCTTCCAGTCGCCTTCGACTGCACGGAGTAGTGCTTCAAGACACAACAAATGATTATTATTTGTACAAAAACCAAAAAAAACATTAAAAACATTTATAAAATGCTCTAGGATTTGAACCTGTGACCTCTTTCGTGCAAAAAGCACCTTGGACCACTCGACCACCGGTAACGGTCAGTTGCGCGCGCACACAGTGTAGACAGTCACGTCCGTGCCTAGAATAGGAATCGACCGGTCAACTGCTAAGCGACCACCACGGATGGTCAGTTCCAGACACCACCAAAACTTGTCTGGAATACACTAAACGAACTTCCCCTTAGACACCAAAATCTTCCAGACACATTTATATGAGACTGCTTCCATGAAACCCCTGTCTAAGTCTCGTTTAGCTTGCTTAAAATGAATAATTAATCTTTTATACTTCCAATCACTTAATACTTTCATC
>KN167827.1:0-18245 GCA_000757745.1 Steinernema scapterisci
GAAGTTTCTCTCCATGAGTACTTTGAAGATAGAGGTCGCTGTAAATCTGAACAAACCTCCCCTATCCTAGTTTTTGTTCGAAATTACTTTCTCCAAGTTTCTTTTTTCCTTCCAGAAATTATATCTCACCACCAGGCAAACAACACTTCCTGGAGGCCTGTCAGCAAAACTTGGCGAAGAAACGCCCCCAATTTAGCGTCCCCAACGGTCAATTTAGCGCGGATTCGATCCAGCCGCTCCCAACGCGCGCAGCGAATCGTGGCGCTGATTCGTCACGAAGTAAATTAGTGCGTGTTGTTGATTTTGATATTGCGGAATAGATTGAGAATGGAGCAGTGGCGGAAATGTACGCGAACGCGCGAGATTAATAAGGTACCGTAAAGTCCAGGTACCATAATGTCCGGTACCGTAACGTCCGTTCACCGAAATATCTTCATATCAATTAATCCAATCACGTAAACAAACTCACCTAAACTTCTCTTGGATATCGCAAATTAGAAGAGCGCTGTCTGTAGGGGTGGCACGCCTAAAAGCGTTCGAAGATGCCATCTGGAATTTGTGAAAATCAAAATCGGATGTCTCACGTTGAGTCATAGGAATAAGCAAAAGCAAAGGAAGTTTCAATGAATGTTTTGCTTGTCCAGAAACTTGCTCTACGCATACTGCGGCAATAAATAAGAAACGCGCTCAAACCCAAGCCGCACATAATTCTCGGAGCATTCAAGCGATTTTAGTTGCAGTTCCAACAAGTAGCTCAAAACCAGAAGTAAGAATTTTACGCGCATAGTTTGCTAAAGCGTAAAAAATAACGCGAAAGTAAGTCGTGCTGGGCGTTTATACGTAAATATAACGAACACAAATATGGACTGCGCAGCGAATACAACAAATACATTTATCGGTGATTGCTGAAGCGCTGATATAACGACCACTTTGTAGTCTGTAGCCATCATAGAAAGCCTTATAGTTCATCCCTTTCTACAGCTTTAGGCACAACTAACCACCAACGAAAACCACCCGCAACGAAATTCAAATGCAATCAAAACTGGCCGTTTCTGCAAGTATCATCTTAGAACAAGCCCCCATGAAGTGTCAGATAGGTGGATTACTCGTCAACCTTAACAGCATGTTAGTACTGATGGAATTGAAGACAGTTAATTATCTATTCGGTTGAATTTATAAATACATCAAAGGCAATAGAATTATGTCAGTCGCCAGGCACATAGTCCTCGCTTGTCTGGTAGGTAGGGGGTGGGTAGAGCATATACAACGTATACAATGAATTAAGTAAAAACTTAATGTAGGCACTTGAATTTGCACATTGAGATAAAGTAGATAAATTTTACACCTTACATCCTAGAAAATTAGGAATAGACGAGTACGATTCCTCCAGGGTTGCAACAAACGGAGCGAGAGATAGAGAACACTGGATATGGGGCATCGGGCACGTCAACTTGTTAATAAGGCAAAGCTCATTCATCGATTGATCGGGGCAGTAAGTATGTGGAAGTTTTTACAGAAACGAGTTGTGAGAAAAACCGTATTCGAGAGATCAAAGATATTCTGCTACATGGCATGTGTTGATGAAAGGTTGTGTGTAGTTAGACCCGTGAGAATTGTTCTGAATCGTCAGAAAGGCCTGAAATCGGAAACTGATTAAACATCGCTGACGCTCACTGCTTACCGGAGAGCTCGGCAATCGACGTCATATAATGAGCATTGTTGGGACGTTCCGGATATTCTGGAACTGATTTGTTCTTCTTGATGTGTTGCATGTGGCTGTACAGACCCATGGAGTTTCCCCTGTAAGGGATGACTGGGGCCTGCGGACGCATCACGAAAGGACGAGGAGCTGCTGCAACTTGTGGGGTGTCTGGTACAGTCACGTATCTAAAACCAGGAAAAATGTTTCTGTAGAAACGCATAATGATGTCAATTGATTTCTAGGGGGTAAAAATTTCTATTTCGAAAAGCTCCATAAGGCGGAATTTAAACGTCAAGTATAAAAATGAATCACTCGAATCTCAGCGCAAAAATATATGTTTGTCGCTATGACACAGAAATGATAAGCGCCAGTTAAACTCGGCATTTCACAAAGAAATGTGACTTGGTGCGAGCAATTAAAAGACGTAACACAGAATACCGAACACAGTTATACATGTTGTGAAGTCACGTAGAAGTGAGGAACAGAATCTTACGTGGTTAGGTCGCTGATGCTTGCGTGACCGGAGTCAGCGCTGTTACATGAAACGGAGTGGGTGTAGGTTTCGTTCGACGTCTTGCGGAAGATATTTCCACCAGATCGAGAGTGTGAGTGGTGGCCATCGAGGACCATGGCAGAGTCTGCCGAGTTTACCGAATCTAAAGAAGGAGAATGGTCAGTACGGGTGGGAAGCAATGAAGTGAAGCAACGGACAGTTAAGCAGTTCTTGAACAAGGCGAAGATAGTAAGAGGCCACCTGTTATGAACAGAAGAAATACATACTAGGACCAGTTTCGTGCAAAAAAAGCGAAAGTAGAAGTGAAAAAACCCGTAACCAAAATCCACCTTACTAACCAAACAACACAACTGCAGCCTTAGTAGAGAGATCATCAACCTGTGTTTGTAATCGAAATAGAGACTAGCGAGCGACATGGCTGCACAAGCAAATCATAAAGGAGTACATAGTTGTCACAAACTTTCAGGCAACTTCTAAAAATCGTCAAACATTTGCAAAAAGCGTCACACTTGACACCGAAACTTTTTCTATCGACTTACCAGAGCTATTAATACGCATTCCAGGTGGATAGAACGCACTGGTAACTGAGGAACTTTCGGCACTCAAGTCAACAGGATGGACGTCCGCTGAGTTCGTGCTGTTCCGAGAGTTGATCGAAGGGACTCGGTTAATAGTTGGAACGGAGGCACGTGTTTGGACTGTTCCTGTGGATGAGCTCTTTGCAGAGGAATTTGACGATCTGGCAGTCAAATGGGGACTTTGCGCAGGTGAGGAACTCAATGCCACTGAGTTCGATTGCTTGACGCGTGAATTCTGCACCAAAGAAAGCATCTTCTGAACGGCCTGAGGTGATTCCATTCCTGAAAGCAAAATTTATTATTCTTGACAAGACTGGGGACTTTGCAGAGATACGGATTATCAATGCGTGATATGGGGCTGACTGATATACTTACCAAATTTGGGCCCTAAACGTTTCTGATCGGACTGATTCGAGTGCGAGGATAAGCTACTCGGAGATGGAGATGGCGCCCGGCGCCTCATTCCGCCCGTTCCGCTTCCCACAGACGACTGCGATGGCGGCGGCTCACATTCGTAACTCAATTGGTCCTGTTCAGACTCGGAATCCACGACCTAAAAGGCACACTTGAGTCACTTTCGGTGATAACTTCATACCTGAAGATTTGCTAAGTAAGCTTTAACTTTGCGGACCATCAACGCCTGCTCATACATCTTCTTTCTGGATTGGCTCTGCGGCTTCACTCCTACTCCGCCGATTTTGCGCATGGTGGCCACAGCGCTGGAGGCGTTTTCGAACGAATTCATATGCATCAGAGCATCGTTCACAGCCGCACTTCCACTCTGCTGTGCTAAGAAGCCGATTTCAAACGGACAGCTCGCCAATTTGGTGACTGATCGAATATTTCTCGCGATCATGCGAAGTTTTTCGAAATTCACCAAGTTGTCGCACCATGTTTGGTTGCCGTTATGAGAAAAGAAGAGATCCTTGCAGAGGAACGGATAGATTGGAATGACGGGCGGCTCTTGGGATACTAAAGCCAGATGCTGACGATATTTGGACATATTCCTAGTTGGGTCCATCAGCTGTTTGACGTCGTCAAACATCTTCCTGTATTTTCCAGATACTCGCTCCCAAGTGTTCTGCAAACGGCACACGGCGCGATTTTCCAGGCCACTAATAATTGCGAACATCGAGTTGAAATTCCGGAAATCTCGACAATGCCGCGCGATCTTGATGAACTTTTTAATCAGCTTCGCTCGTTTGTGCATCTGAAAGCAAATGAGTAATTATTCAAACATTCAAGGCATGCGGAGTCTCAGAATCAGAGATATGAATGGGCCTTCGATTTGTGAAAAAAGAAATTCCAAGACAGAACGAAATGCCCACAAGAAGGTGAGTGACATCAGCATGAATGAACTCACCGTTTTTTCGGAGCATATTTCGGTCACCACCCACCACATTTCTCTGTTGAACAGATCTTCAAATTCTGTCAGCTTAGGCCATCCGTACTTCGATTCAAGTTTGAATAGGTTGTCAACGTATTCGGTGGGCTCAATAGAAGAAAACACGGCGAAATCTTGCAGAGTCAACTGAGCGGCCACCACGTGAGCATTCAAATGATGAAGCTGAATATGAGCTTCCTTCAAAATCTCTGGAGCAAGTTCGTCGGGGACAAGAGGGTCTGAACGGTTGTTGTTCTTGAGATAGTACCGGCTGTTGAGCGCGATTCTTTCAGCGAGATTCTGCATATGATCCGGCAATCGGCGCTGCTTGATGACACCCTCTGGAGTTACAGTCGTCTCGCACAGAGCCCACTCCAAAGAGCTGTTCTCGTTGGTCATTCCAAACTCCTGCAGCGCCAATTGCACCACATTTTGGGCATTGGTCTCCTTGTATACAGTCAGATACTTAAATGACTGATCACTGCGGTAGACTTTGAGCACATGCTCAGGGCAGAAGCTCTTGGCGGGTTGATAGTACTGAGCTATGTTAGTGCCGTTTTGTGCTGACTGCTGCTGCTTCACCACATGGCTTGCAATATCAGGATTCGAACGGCTAGAGCGCATCTGACTCGTTCGAGTTTGAACAACCTAAAAATGTGAATATAATTATTTGAACAAGAAAGGATATTTAGTTTTGCAGAGAGGTGAATTTAAGACCACTTACCATTTGGCTATCATCGAAAGAATCAATCGACGACTGCGACGAATTGCCCCTGATCATGGTAAGAAGCTTATCCATCATAGAAGATTTTGCCGTGATCATCCCTCCACTGAGGCCCTTCATAGGCAGAGAAGCTGCACTCGCGTTGTTGGAACTCAAGGCAGTAATGGTATTCAGGGTCTGTCGACGACCAGATGGACTGGCGTTCACCGACTTCTTCGCAAATTTACCGGCGATCCCGTTGGCTTTTCCAATGGTAGCTGCCGGAGGAGTGCTGTCGCCGTCGGTGGAGTCAAAGTCGCGGTCTTGCTGCTGAAGCATCTCTTTGAAGCCAAGAAGATTTGACTTCACGGTGATCACCAAATGGGTGCTGGCTCGGAGGAGCTCCAAACTGCGCATCAGATTCATCTGTTTGAAACTCTGTCCATTTACTTCGATGATCTTTAAAAACGAATTATCAAATGCACAACCTTCATTATGAACTCACTTCATCTCCTCGCTTCAGACCCACTTGTTCGGCCTTTGAATCCTTCTCAACATTAGAAATGAAAATACCATAATTTCCGGATTTTCCACCAAGAATGCTAAAGCTCAGGCCTTGCTCTCTATTAGGCCTCGTGTAGATAATCGATCTCGGTCTAGACTTTACACTGCAGGCAATATTCAACAGTGCTTGCTGGCTCTGCATCTTGTCTCGCTCAAGCATCTGAAATCACTTATCTTCATGCTGAATTAAAGTCTAGCTTTACCTGTTCAAAATCTTCTAACAATTGCAACATGTCGTTGTCGGTTTCAAAGTCATTGTAGTGATTGTTAACCCAGAGGAGAACTATTCTCGCCACTCTGTCGCGATGAATAGGCTCTCGTTCAAACCAGAGGATCAGTTTTCGCATCACAACAGCTGGATTAGGCAGAAAGACGCGATACATAAGCAGGAAATCGTCCACATAATGGGCATCTACGGAAGCGTCGAGGTCTTCAAGGAGGTGCTGTATCAACTTCTCGGGTTTCGCCTTGATGAGGACAAGACCAACTTGATTGCCAACAGTTCTAAAAATATAATGTGTATTAAATGAACGACTGAACGCAAGTGCATAAATAAACTGGGTACATATAAACAAATGAACTGGTAAAAAACCACACCTTCGCTCTGTCTCACTGACAATCTCTCCGGTCAGTCCATCCGACTCCTTCTCAATGTGCTCGCTGATCGTAGACATGATGCTGCAGTAGTGCTTGTGTTCCACCAGTACAAATTCGCAGTCGTCCACCAGAGTTCGCATCTCGCCAACATGAAACTGCTCAGTAGGCGTAGGCTCAGCGCCAAAACTGTCACCAAGCTTATATTCAATTCGTTCTCCATTCGGTTTCACAACTTCCACTTGACCATTAACGATCACGGACCTAAACGAGGAGAAGAGGGTTAAATGAGACGCAACATCGAGACTTGCTAATGAAGCGGGGGATGAGATCGCAAGCTGAATCATTTATGAGGAATTCTTTGTACAGAGAAAAGTCAAAAAAGGATTCGCTCAAAGTCACTCATCCAGAAATCTCAGAGCGCGGCCAAATATTATCCGGGATCACAAGTCAACAGCAAAGAATTCTATTTGTTTAATTTTCTCAGAAAAACAGGCAACCCGAACAATCGAACGGAACGCTACGAATCCATACAAGGGGCCTCGATAAACTCCGATTCCTATTAATAACTTCCGGAAAACTGAATCACCTCACGCTTGGATGTGACAGGAGCGAAACGCAAATGAATATTTTCGAAGATCAGATTAGCAACATAATTGCTCGCTATTAAATGTCAAGTGTATTGAGCGCGCCAGGGAACTGCAACCGCAGTGGAACTGGTTCCCTCACAAAATACGATAAGAAAAAATCGAAGATTTTAGCAAATTCAACTCACCAAGCGTCTAACTTCTCGCCGTGCTCCATCACACACGTTCCAGCGTCGGAAACCACGGCGAACACCATCTTCAAGCACAGTTGCCTTTTTATGCTCATCGGGAATGTGGCTAAAGCCGGCATGTGTTGCATAAAGTCCTGAAATACCATGTTATACAAAGTAATTAAAAAACACAAATTTTACAAGTAGAATGCTGATATCATCGCTGGTTCGCTGCGATGGATCTTTCTCCAGACATTCCCTGACACTGTCCTTCAGGAAATTGAAGCCTTCATGTGAGGGGCATGACTCCTCATCTTCGTCCTCGCTGTCCACTACCTGCTCGGGAGGACCAGACAGGTCGTCGCCGTCGGTGGTGCTCGAAGACGTCGTGCTCCGCACGCGGAATTTTCGTCCGACGCTGCCAACAGAGTTTGATTTTTCGGTTCGTGGACGGACTCGAACGCAGCTAACATCTTCCTCGTTCTCCTAAAAAGGCAGCAATGAGGACAATTCATCGCGATTTGTAGATGCAAAAGCACACGCAATAAACCAAAAAGACCTCGGCAAATCTGCGGCAAATCGGCTATGGAAGTGCATACCACAATAGGACAAAAACCACAACGCGGACTGAATCCCGCTTTTTTCAAAGGTGTCTAGTCCCGGAAACCTATATATACAAAACAACACTAATCAGGGTATCGAACAACATCGGAAACAAAAAATATTCTTAAAAACAAAACAAACTAACAAAAGAAACAAACAAAAACCATTGGTATATAACAGAATTATTCGTTATTGCATGGTCAACGGTTCGTTCTTTGGCCCCATTTATAACAATTCTTATTATATTTTGGACTTTCGGGGAGCATTCCAGACGTCAACAAGATGTTTGGCGACATTTCAACTTCAAGCTAACCGTATAATGAGCCGCAAATTGAAAATGCCTATCGGAATCGAGGTGTTGTTTACGTTTTCTTTTGCGCTTCACTAAACAAATCTTATCGCCAAAAACCGACAAAAGGCTCTAGCACTGATTCCGTGTTCGGAAAACTCCATTTACAACGATAACCATCGAAATTTTCGCGGATCACATTATCGAAAGTTCTAAACCATGTAGGTCACGAACGCGAGCAATACCACGCATGTTACGTGCAAAAGTGGCAGTTATATAAGTTACCTGGCCATTTAGGAAGACGTGACTCTTATGAGCACCGCCAGTGATGATGGTCGGCTTTCCGAGCGAGGGCGAGTGTCCGTTGCTGAAGCCGCTGCTTGAGGGCATCGCCGAATCGTGGAGCGCAGCAGGAGAGGCCGATAAGGCCGAGAAGTCGGTGTTGTAAGTGCGGGGAAGTCCAAGACGCGCGGCTACCGCGCTCGAGGATGTCGGGGGGAGTGGAGGTGGATGTTCGTGGTACCTGCAATCAATTAATCATTCCTATTCTTTTCGGTGGTCGGAAGTCGTCGAAATACAACATACCGGTTTATCATTTTCGGCGTTGATGCTCTCTTGATGGTCGAAGTAGACTGTGACGCGCCGACGCAGCCGCCGACTGAAGGCACTACCGAAACTTTGTCATACTGAGACAGAGCCTTCGGTGGCGGATGAGACGGCGGTGGAGGCGGCGGAGGTAGGTGATGAGGCTCCGATGAGTGGACCAATGATGTGGAGGGGGTGTGGGAACATTCGAGATTCAGAGACTGGACACTCTTGCGCATTTGTTGCATGGCATCGTTATGATTGTACCGATGAAAAGGAGGAGGGTGCAGCGGCGGAACCGGCGGAATCAAAGGCTGAGAATTGTGGTGGTGTCCGAATGCGGGGTGATGGTTATGTGAAGGATGCCTCTGATGGTAGACCGGAGGGGGAGGCGGCGGTGGCCGTGGCTTTGAGCTCAACTTTGCCGATTGTGGGGACGATTGCTGGACGGGGATGTGCTGCACGTCTGGGTAGTCAATCTAAAAAGGGCAACATGTACTTATGAATCGTCTTCTGCCGGTGGTCGCGCGATCGGTCGGTTCGGGAGGAGTCAGAGCCGGCTGCAAAACGGACAACAGCGGCTTCCGGGAATAGAAAGTGATATTGCGAGCGGAGAAAACGAGCAGCGGTTGACCACACATTTCAAAGACAATGAGACACTTGATAGTTTTGCTGCGCATGACACCAATAAAATCCGTGCTCATTTAAATTATTCGTTTGTGGCGGATAGGAGGAGGAGAAGGAGGGCTGGGAGAAGAACCTGTGCTGGTGGGAAAACGGACTTGAGTGGTTCATAGAGTGATTGGTCGGAAAAAGGGAGGGAGACTCTTAGCTCGCTAGTGGACAATTGTTCGCGAAAAATGTTTTCAAAGGTCACTCGGGAAAAGCGAAGTGGCAACAAGGAGACGGCAGGCAGACCGCTGTTCCGAGCAGAATGTTGCCCATCTCGAATAATGTCACCGGAATGAATTTTGTGTGTCATTCGCGTGTGCATGTGCAGGGAGATATATATGTGTCCGCCGAATATATGCCCTGACAGGAGAGGTCATCGATTGATATCCTCAATTTGATCTCGGCGGCCGGTCCAGCTGCATGATTTTAGTGCCGCGATTACAGAAAGAAACAAAACGGGCGCCGGAGGGGCTTGCGGATAAGGGTTACTACAGTAGCAGGCAGGATAAGGAAAGCGAGAAACAATTGACGCGGTGGCTGGCGGTGAGCTTGAACAACCAACCCAACGGTCGCTCCCGGTCATTCATTTGTCCGCCGCGTTCGCTCATCTCTCGCCTCTTCTTCGTGTGAGTAGTTCTCCGAACGGGTGTGGTTTAGTCATCCACGCGATTCGATTGATTCGATGCCGTGTGAGGAGACATTGACGGAGACCTTAACGCAGAACCGACCGCTAAGGCGTTTAAATGCGCGCAGTGACCGGCCGAAACCTTTCCCGTTTAGGAACTGACTGACAAAGAGGGCCGGCTGCGAGGAAGAGGCAGGCGGAGGAGGGCTTGAATAGGTCGACGGACCGAGCATAAGGCCAACCGACGATATTTATCAGCAGACGGTGCCACATTGCAGCAAAAAAAGGTTCCCAAACGCGTTATAGTCGCGTGCACAAGAGACACGGCTATAAACAACGCGTAAGAAGCGAGGCGTTTGCCTCCCCCGATCATCTTCGACTCAGGCTATAAACAAACGAGAAGAGATATCTTACCACAATCATTTCTGAGTGCTGGAGGACAATGCAGTCGTTATTTCGGCGATAGTTGAGACCGTTGCGTTTGCCGAAGCTGAAACAAACGGGGATCAGTTGGTATGACACGCGCGTCCATAGAGACACACAAGCGGAGAACAAAAACTCTTTGCATTTACAAGGAGGGAATGAATGTGAATTGGAAAGAAGATGGCGGAAAGATTGCGGCGATCGAATGTCGGCATCATCACCCTCGCGCGCAATCAAAACATTTTCGTGTGGGCGCGTGAGCATGCATGGAACCAGCAACAGCAGCCAGCATCTGACAATGGTCCGGCGCAGCGAAGATTTTTGGATTAAGTGCATTTTCACAAACTCAGATTATCTCCTAATCTCCCGCTGACTGCAGCAGCCAGTCAGAAACCGCAGGGAGTGCTGTTCTCCCCACTTCTTCGCGGTTTCAAGGGTAAGATGATGGCGGCGTACAAGTTGGCGACAAATCGGTGTCAACCCTTAGGTGTACTATTATCTGTCAAATTCAGTTAAATCAAATGAAACCTAGAAACATTGTTCACCGAGCAGTTGGAGCGTTGAAAGAAGCGGCCTAGAACCGGTCTTTAACGTATGTTTATATGTATTTTCGCCGTCATCATCATCACTCCGAGCCTTCCACCTGTGCATGCCTATCAATGCTGTACAGCGTTCAAGCGTCGCGCGCGACAGAAACAAGTCAACAAGGTCAATGGGTGAGTTGGAGGAGGTTTCGCGCATGTAGCGGGAAGGAAAGAAGAAGAAAAAACAGAACTAAGAAGGGTTGCTGACCGCGTGTCGCTGGCGCGTGCGCAACTGGCGCGAGGTAAACAATTTGTCGACCAGGCGAAGAGGACACGGCGCGTCTAAGGGGTACCACTTACAACCTCTGATTAGATTCAGGCGCCAGCAAGAGATTGGAAGCGATCAGGCGTATCAGACGTAAACGTAAATCATATTATTCGTAACGGATGCCAACGCACACCACGAATGACGTTATTTGAAAAGAAAAACACCTTTTCCCCCAGAGGCCTCCCACAAACTACCTGGAACTCGGGGCACCGCCTTCGCTTTTCTCGCTGCCGCAGGAGTCGTCTGAAGAAGTTGTCCGAATCATAATTTCCGTGGCTCCGGAAGCCAAACTTTGAACGCAGTAGCGCGGAACGTAGTCGGCCGACTCCGGGTCAATTAGCGCTCTTTGACTTGTCCCCACATCGAAGCATTCCAGAAGCGTCGTCACTGCCGCTTCGTCGTCTTCCTCGCTCTCGTCGGCTGCGAATTCTTCGCTCCTCACTTTGTCTTTGTCGCAAAACTTGAAACGAACGCGTCTGGAAGAAGCTGTCGAAGAATCGAGGGACAATCGATGGTGATCCATGTCGACCAGGCATTCAGTAAGTGGAGTCCGATCGTCTAAACCGACTACCGGTGCTCGGCGTCAATATAAACCATGAGGGAAGAAATTAAACACATCGGGAAATGCACGAAGAGACGGGCGACGTGGTGATCAGAGGGAGAGTCGGTAGTTGGCGAGGAAACGGGAACGCGAGAAGAGATTCAGTTAAGCGCCCGACGTTGGCGCCAACAAATACATACTCCCGTTTATTTCGAGCCTTCGGTACTGCCGGTTGGGGCGCTGATGACGATGGCTGTTGGGGAAACTACACCAAACACGCAGCCCGCAACATAGAACCAGTCAAATTATTCCTATCCGTTCGCAGCGTACGTAGCAGCGAGAGGCGAGCAGCAACAGAAAACGCGACCGCCGGTGGCTATATTTTATCGCGCATCTTGTTTTCCTCTTCTTTAATCAACAGCTTTCAGTGATTTCAAACGGTCTCTGCGCTGACGGACTACAGATCAAGAAAACTGGCTAAGTAACGTTCCCTCCGGTATGATGTACCTGGGTGGATCCTGCAGATGAGATCCCAAGTGCAGATAACGAATCAGAACAGGTCATTGAATTCCAGATCTGATCCTAAACTCTTCTTCCTTGGGCAACACGCAAAAAGCTAAAACAACAGAGATCTCTGGCAGCTAATTTGGACCATGGAGTTGGTTCATCAGCGATGCTTTGGCTGAAGCCCTCACACATCGTAAAAAGGAAGCACAATATCCAGTTTTGTGTGCCCTTTTTTGACTAATGATCGCGGAAATTCTTTGGATTCCGTCGCGATCGGAAGTAGCACAAAAAGAGCGGTCGAAAACAAATGTAGCAATTGCTGAACGGCGGAACAGCGTCATATGAAGTTTAAGTGAGACGCTGACAGCGGTGGAATCGCTGAGGGTGGTGCCAGGAAAAAGTTAATGACTCACCATCCGCACGGTAGATACATGTTGTTATCCATCAGGACGCAGCCGGAAAGCAGGATATACCAGCACGTGGCCACTTGTCCCTTTCTGAAACCATCACGTCATTAACTTCTTCAAGGGAACTACGTGCTATTTCGGTTTGGCGATGATGTGTGGTCCACATGAAACGAGTTCTTTGGATGCGATTCTAAGGCTTCAGAATTTTAATCTTGCTTACCTGAAGAGAACGGAATGTTCTGGATGACGCTCGTAACGGACGATTGGACAAATTGCACGAAGAGATGCATCGCTGAGGGAATGCAGAATCTCCAGTTGTCTCAGATTGATGAAGATTACTTTTAAGTGCTAAAGACGGAAATTGTTTAAAGTCTATCGTCTGGAAACCAGTATACCTCTTCCGTCCTGTGCTTCGGACTAATGAGAAGCGCTTCGTGAAAGCGCTTCTTGAAAACGTCCATCCTGCAAAACAAGAGATATCATTCGATGTGTGTTTGTTGCTGTTGCCCGAATAGCGTCAGCAGCAAGAAGCTCGAGCAAAAGAACGAAAATGAACAAGGCCACCGAAAGGGATGAGTTCGTGTTGGGGGGGAACCGGGAGGAGTGAAAAGCGGAGAGCAAACAATTTCGACAGGTCCAACCACTACCAGGCTTATCACATCTGTCTCTGTCCGGCCGTCGCGCGCTAGCAGGCATATTAGAAAGCTGTGTTCCGACCATTTAACAAGTACCGTTGAAGTACGGTCCGTGAAGAGGCTCCGTCCGTCCGCGCCTTCGCCTCTAACCAATCAATACACAAAATTAGAGTTTGGTGGTCCGAATCCAAGTCGAGTGGAAATTTTTGATTATTTACACTTAATTCCGCGACGATCCATTATTCATACCTTGTGAATGGCTAGAGGGGAGGGCGTTGTTGGTGATGAATAGTGATGGAGAGGATGTCCGGGAACCCGAACCAAAGTCCGCCGAGAACTAGGTCTTCTTTGGCAACATATTATTAGCTGGGATTCGCAACAGGCAACCGGATTATTGTGATCCTGAAAGGATGCATCAACGAAGGAAGAGCAAGCGGATTTCTGGAAAATAAATCTTATCGCTATCTCGAGCGATATGCCACTAAAACGATAATTCCGTGATGACTACGCTCACTGAGGAAAGGAGGAACAGAGTTTTAGTACACAGCTTTTGCAGGATAGAGAGGCGGAAAACGCATAGTAGGCCTGTGTTCGTCCATCAAAATTACAAAGAGGCCATCGGTGAAATTGTTAATCCTCTTTACCACGGACGGCAGCACCGAGGGTCGCCGCCGGGTTGACGGGTTGGGTACAAGCAGTTCATTAACCTGCTTCGCCCAGCGCACGGACAAAACGAAATCAAGAATTTCTTGTCGTCTTGACACGTTAAACACGAAGATGACCGCGCAAGTCCACATACAGAGAGCGAGCTGCTGGGCGAACGAACGAGGACGAGCCGAAGGGACAGCGCACAACTCTCTTCCTTCTTTTCCTCCTCTCCTCGTTCCCTATTCACTTTCCGCAAAAATCTACAGAGTTCGCGCGAGCGAGGTCGCAGGCATGCGGGCGCGCGCATTACTCCCTCAGCACGACCACCGTCTCGCCTCGTGCTCGCCAAGCCCTCGTCGCTGCTCGCTACTATCCACCCCATCCACCTCTTGCCTCGTTTTTGACTGTAGCAGTTGGCAAACGCCCAACGGAATTCTTAGCGCCCAGCTGCTCTCGCCGCGATCGCCCTCTGTTCCCGTAAGGTGCTATTTCTTTCCGAAGGTGTTTTTCATTCCGGAGGTACAGTAACGAACAGTATTTTCCAGAAATTACCCAACTGTTAATCTTCTGATCTACTTGAACCTGAAAAACCACAAAGATTTTTCATATGGGCCATTTTCTCCCGCCATGATTCACATTCCCCTTTTCCGTGAATCCCGAAAATTGGTAATCTATAGCAAATATAGAAACGTGCGATTCAGAGATGTAGTTTGCCACCATTAAAGCCAACGTCACGGTCCACTTGCCACAGGAACAGTCTCGGCGGCAGATTCCGAATAAAAAAGTAAAAACCAGGTCGGCAGAGCGGTGCAGACGAATGTTGCCGTCACTTCGCGCGCATCCTCAAACGCCAGCAAAGAGGCTCATCATAATTCAGATGAATAAATGCAATTTGAAATCATGTTTAACGATAACTTTATTTAACAAATCAACAAAACAACGAGGGAGTGCATAAATGCGCTTACGAATTTACGCGCTGAATACACGCCAGACGCGGATGATGTTATCGGTGAAACCAGCGAAGAGGGACTGTCCATCCTGCGACCAGGCCAACGAGGTGCACTGAGGAGCGTTCTTGCCCTTGGTGGACGAGGAGTCAACCTTGAGTTCATCGACGACGGACTTGTTCTCGAGATCCCAGATCTTGACGGAGCCTCCGGTGGCGGCGCAGAGCCAGTAGCGGTTGGGGGAGAAGGAAAGCGAGCTGATGATCTCGGTTCCGGGGAGGGTGTACAGGTGCTTGCCCTCGTTGAGGTCCCAGAGCATGGCATCTCCGTCCTGAGAATCACATTTTACATCTAGAAGTCTCAACACGCTGTTACCTTTCCTCCGGAAGCGCAGAGGGATCCATCGGGAGAGACGGTGACGCTGTTGATGTAGCCGGTGTGTCCAACGTGGTTGGTCTTCAGCTTGCAGTTGGAGAGGTTCCAGACCTTGACAACCTTATCCCAACCGGCCGAGACGATGACGGGGTTGTTCGAGGGGGCGAAACGAACAGACGAAACCCAGTCGGTGTGGCAGTCTTCCTGAACAGCGCGTACGGAATAGAATCTGTTCCCTCCAACATCATGCACTTACGACAATGGTGTGCTTGCACTGGGCAAGAGTGTTCCAGAGCTTGATGGTGTTGTCGCGGGATCCAGAAACGATCTGGCGGTTGTCAGCGGAGAAGGCAACCGAGAGGACGTCCTTGGTGTGGGCGCTGAACTGGCGGGTGGTGCGGCCACTAAAAATTCCAACTTTCTAACTATCCAAAACCGTCTCAGACTAACGTGTTCAAATCCCAAAGACGAAGGGTCTTGTCCCACGATCCGGAGAGGGCGAACTGTCCGTCAGAGGACATAACAACGTCGGAGACGAAGTGTCCGTGTCCGGAGAGCGAGCGCTCGGGACGTCCCTGGAGCAGAGTTCCGCTGGTGGATCCGAAATTCTCAGAATCGAGGTTCCAGACGATGACCGACTTGTCTACAAGCGAAATGCTTGTTCTAGATACGACTTTTTGCAAACTTAAGCTTACCGCGAGACGACGAGATGATCATGTTGGGGTTGCGGGGGTTGGTAGCGATCTGGGTAACCCATCCGCTGTGGCCATGAAGGCTACCTTCCAATTTCATTTGAACTGCCATATTTGTACCCTGAAAAGGTTCTAAGCTAACTTTAATCAGTTCACAATCAGGGCTAAACAGAGTCTCAGAAACGGCAGTCGCAGAAACAGAGTCAGTAGAAGGGAACTACGTGTGGAATAACAGAAATCATTAGTTTTAAGAATATGAGCAGATGTTAGCTTTATTTGTGGTTAGGCTTCAGTAAGGAGTGTGGACAAGACAGTCTTCTGTTCATGTCCAACATGATCTTTGATAAAAAGTTAAGCAAATCGAACGGCACAGGGCCCAAAACGTCCGATTTTTGGATCCGTCCGATCGAGAACTACCTAGACTACAGTAGTTACGATCGTCTAGGCTAAGGTGACTCCTGAGCGGAAGAGCGTTTGAAGTGACGTCGCTCGTAAATATCTGCCATTCGTTTCTCAGTTCGTCGGCTCGGTTGACGCCTTACGGAAAAGAGTTGCGTCAGGCAAGTCGGCCACTTTGATGCCGGCGTGGACACCTGAGAAGGGGTTCACAGCGTTGCGGGTTCGCTCCTTACTAAGCAACTCTGGTCATGTAGTCTGTCGTTTGAGCCATAGAATGTCAATACCTTAAAGGTATTGGGGCTGTGACGACCATTTTCGCTCTCATGAGCTATATTTAGAGTTGGTAGCGCGTTTTCGTTTTATTAAAGTGTTGTTGGTTATCTTGTTCGACTTATTGCAACGAAACTTTCAGGTAAGACGACCAACTCATGGACTCGTCTTTTCGCCATGAAATGCTGAATCTGGCGGTGCGCCTGGGAGCCGGGGCTTTGTTCACCTACTTAAGTGGTATGTGGTTTCTGTTCAATCAATTTCACTTCGGTTTATGTTTCAGTGAAATGGATGATCAAAGCAATGGATCCGAACAGAGGGGCCATCGATGCCGCAGAAAGAAAGGTGAGACAATAAAGAAAGAAGCGTCAAGTAATCGCAGTGTTATAGGCGAAGGATATTCTGCAGCGCCTAGGAATCAAAGAAAGGATCGAACTCACGGACCATGAAATTCGCATTGCGACGCTGTTCGCTCCTCCCGAAGACTGCATCGACCACACTGAAATCGGTGGACACGACCAGCTGTGGTCTCAAGTGGACGAGAGAGTCATCTTGCCTCTCGCTCTGCTGGCGAACTCAAGACGGTCTGGAACCACCATGAGTTCATTGATTGCACCTCCCCCTGGAGTTTTGCTCTACGGACCTCCAGGTTGTGGAAAAACCCTCATGGCTAGAGCTATCGCCAAGTCGGCTAATGCACGCTTCCTCAATTTGGATCTTTCTCTTCTGACGGACAAGTATTATGGCGAATCACAGAAAATGGTGTCAGCTTTATTCAGTTTGGTAAGTGTCTTCTGAAGAGTACATTCATAAATGAATTCTGGTTTAAGGCCGTGAAGTTCCAACCAACCATTATTTTCATCGATGAAATCGACTCCTTCCTGCGAAATCGACAAGTTTCCGACCATGAAGTCACCGCCATAGTAAAGGCGCAGTTTATGACGCTATGGGACGGATTCGCTTCTGGAAACAACGAAATTATGATTCTTGGTGCCACCAATCGCCGAGAAGATGTCGATGAAGCTATTCTGCGCCGTATGCCCGCTCAGTTCCAAGTTGCGATGCCTGTAAGTCCGGCATGTTACTTTAGTAGATTACTTGTTTTAATGTTTTCAGAACTGCATGTCTCGAGCACAAATCTTGAAAAAGATCCTTCTCGATGAAAGTGTTTTGACTGATGTCGAGTTCATGACAGTCGCGAACGAAGCCGACAGATTCGCTGGTTCCGATCTTCGTGAAGCCTGCCGCCTCGCTGCTCTGATTCGCGTTAAGAAAGATATCGATCAGAAGAACTTCTATCCTTCTCCCATCCAAAGCGAGGATGTTTTGGAGGCCGTGCGGCGGATCAAGCGTGATGTTGTTTCCAGAAACCGACAACACATCGCGGAAGATTTCGCGCGTTTTGTTGATGAAAACTTTGCGAATCTGACCGCAGCGGATCCCTCATCGACCAGTCCTAGTGGAAGCGAGGAAGGTGACGCCACGAGGAAAGAAGATAGCGACGACAAAGATGCTAGTGAGGCATCTCTGGACTAGGGCAGTATAAGTTTTGTTTGTAGATTTAGTAGTTAGGCGACACGGGTATGTTCCTCTTGTGTTGTTTGTATGTTATTCCTTACATCCATTTACCTGTTTGTTATATACGTCGTTCACATTGAAAAAATACGCTATTTTCTTTTTTATCGTCTTCTCCGGCAACAGAAAAAGCATTTTCAGCAGTGATACACACGAACCGAATTGTCGAATAAAAGAACGAACTGGCTCGTTTCGAACGACTCGTCATATATGTTTCAATGTTCTGTTCCAGACCCGTGTCGCGAAAGAAATTGAGTGTATGTACTCTGCTCGGCACTCTTAAGGCCTCCGTATACTTCGTGCCGCGCGGCATTTGCCATACAAAAAAGTGACGCGGCGGCATTGCCGCTCGACAGTGTCGCAAAGTTGCCCGTATAGTCGAAAAATGCCCGTATACTGTCGCG
>KN167827.1:36800-52716 GCA_000757745.1 Steinernema scapterisci
ACTATCGACGTCAGACAGCTCCAACAGAGCACCAGTACCGGACAAGTCATGTTTCAGTGGAAGTCGAATCGAAAAACGTTTTATTCCTCCAAATATTATTTATTCTCATTGTCTCCGAATACTTTCTCCCGCTTATCGTCGACGTCCCTGTTCCAGCATCCAGTAGTAGGGGTCGTAGCCGAAACTGTCCGCCGCCTTCAGATGCGGCATTTCGACGTCGACGATCGAGCGCTTTTCGTGTTCATACGGTAACTCTTCTAAAACTCGATTTTCTGTTGTTTACCTTAAGAACCGCTTACCTGAGCTAAACAGTTCCTGATATGCCTGGAGTTGCCCTATCGCCTTGTTCCACGCTTCCGTGTTCCAGGCGCTCAAGTGTCGGGGATTCCTCAAGGCGCTTATGACCACTGAAAAAGGGAGTTATGTTAATAGAAACGGACTGACAACTACTTACACGAGCATCCTTTGGACTGCCCACAGCCGTATCGCGACGATTGAATCACCTTCTCCCCAATCGGAAGGCTATAAGCAACGTAGAGCGCGGAAAGCAGGAGAAGACATCTCGGAATGTCCATTTGTGAAGCCTGAAACACTGCAACTCCTCGTTAGGCGAGGAGATCTCCGGCGGCGCGAAACATGTTAGACACGCCTTATGCGTATCAAAGTCGCGAATTCGCGAAGGCGAGGAGTTTACGCGGAAACACGAAGACGTCACCGACGCCAGGATTAGCCGTCATCTGCACTCCAAATTAGGAATCCTAATCTTCTGTGCTCCTGTGATTGTGGCGGCTTTCAGAAATAGTAAAAGGATATTCCCAGAAAGGATTAGAGAGCGAAGAAAGCGAGTAAAGAGATTGGAAGTTGGCCGCCGTGATTTAAAGAATTCGCACCCGGGTGGGCTTGAGCCTTTAACTTTTGGGTTGACACCCGAACGCGCAAACCAATTGCGCCATGGAAGCACGTTTACAAATGTTTACGGGTAATGGCTTCCAACAGAACAAAACGTTTTCGAACTTCTTTCTGAACTTCTGCAAAGTTCAGAAAATAATAGAATGCAAACAATAAAAAAACTAAAAGGTAAGGTTCCACCGAGATTTGAACTCGGGTCGCAGGATTCAGAGTCCTGAGTGCTAACCGCTACACCATGGAACCTCCAACTTGTAATACACCGAAGCTATTTACATACTCCACAAATCAGAGAAACACCACAAGTTCGGTCAGATCGCGAGGGAATCAAAGGTTTTCAGGATTTCTGGATTTCCAAAACGCGGTTCAAAACGGTCTTCGGGGTTCTAAACTCGTCCGCCTGAAGAGTCGATTAGTCTTTGAAACTTTCGCTTCCAAACTCGAGTCAACGACGTTGTTTTGACCCATAAAACGGTGTTTCTTGCCTTTAATTTTCTTGTTTTCGCCAAAGCTACACGAAAAGTTGATTAGCTACATAAAGCGAACGGGAGAAAACTGGAAAGAAAGCGAGTTTCCACGCGTATCCAAAAGGTGGAGGTCGTGGATCTGGGAGCCGCCGGAATCTATTCTGGGCGCCGGAGGCGATAATCCGGAGCTCGATGGAATTTGGGAGATCCGGGTGAAAACAAGACAAAAACAAATTTTGCCACTCCTTGAAACAGCGCTATTACGCCCTAATTAGGATCAGAGTACGGGCGACACCACTTCCCCCTTCGTGGATGCCACAAGTGGCGAATCCGAGAATCCACCGAAATCACGGGTCGAACTTCGGAAAATACTCCTTCAAAAACCAAAGACCAATTCGAAAGTTTCACCTGCGCTTTCTGCGTCTCCATCTCGATTTGCATCGAATTTAGATTGTTCTTCGATTGGAGAACGCCGAAGCGTGAATTCCAGAGGAGCCGTAAATCGCCTGGGAATACGGAGGTCCTGAGAATACGTGACATGACAGACTGTTTGTTTGTTTGGGAAGGCGGAGAACGCCAACGCCACGAAGGCGCACCTTCTGGAGGTGACAGCTCCAGGATGAATCGGGCAGACGGGTTTGCGAGTGGCGGGGAAGTCGGAAATTCTGGGAAAAGCGCACTTGGAAACATTTCAGAAGTATATTCTTGAGTCCGATGCGCTCCGAAGGTGGTTCCAGATCTACGCGGCCACCCACCACTTCTCCGCGACTGTAAAAACTACGATGATGCACTGAGAGAGTCCTTTTGAACCTGGAAAGTACATGCACCTATAGGACAACCGCGTTTTCCCAAGACGAAGAAGATGTGACCAGCCAAAGAACGATATCTAACCAAAAGCCACAAGATCTCTACCGTATCGGACCAAAAAGAAGAACAAAGCTACCATTTCTGGGAGACTCCAACATTGTGCACCGCCGTTTATGGCCTCGTTCACATGATTAACTCTCATAAGCGCCAACGCCAAAGGGTCATAAATAACAAATCGGTGGATGTGTTGATCCCAAGCGTCAGAATCGGAAATTGAGATTTACCTTGCAGGAGAACGTTTGGCGCGGGGAAACCATGCGGTGCAGGCTAAAAACAGCACAGATTTCTCAGAAAGACCACATTTTGGAACACGAGGAAAACACGGACAACACTTCTAAGCCGAAGTAAAGGATGTCTCGGAGGATTTGTGCGTCAGAGAGATGTTTGGAAAACAGTGATTATAACACCTGAAATTGGAGGTTCCGAGGTGAATGGGGTCGGGTTTAGGCGATTCGGGAAATGCTTGTTTCGTTTTTAGAACAGACGAATCCATTCCACATTTAGCAGCTGAAGTCCAAATGTGGAATCAGCTGCGGGACAGAACAGAGCTCACAAAGTACGATTCCGATTGCACCAAAGTTCCCATACGCCTTCCCGAGTTCGCTGAGAACAAGTGTTGGCTTCCACACGCAAACAGGCTTTTCCAAAGTTTTGATTCTGGCGGAACAAAACAAGGAGTACAGCAAAAACAGGTGAACCTTTCCGGCTACCGGTCCATGAAGACCTTTGGATGGCTTGTAAAGGTTGTCTGAATTGGCTAAATATTGGGAATTTCGAAAAATGCGACAAAGGACAGAAACATATAAAGAATCCGGGTTTGAAGGTGTTGGTTTCTGAAGTTTTGTTCCGAGTTGTCGAATGTTCCTGGCATCGTACAAAGTTTTCGACGTCCAGCTGATTGTACAAGTGCTACAATCGTGTGTCATCGGTTTCGTCTCGGTGAAAAGAATACAACTTCTGTTTTGGGAACGCAACTCCAATCACACAAATCTGTGAATTTTTGCAAACAAACGACTTCCCACGTCACAGACGTTTGGTCGCCTGTTCACACCTGGTATCGGAGTTTAACCACGGTTTCCATAAGAGCATCAAATTCACGCGTATTTAGAAAAAACCCAGCTGCAAAATTAAGAGTTTTCAACGGGTTTTATAGCTAACTCGTTTCCGCGTTCTGGCGTAAACACAATCTTGACTCCAAGAGAAACAACGTCAAATAGCCCGGAGCTCTTCCTTCGCAGAACGGACTGGAAACGGAGCAAACTTACTCTTCCAGCGACTCTTTGATTTTAATTAAAGTGCAACTCATCGCAGACCCTCCGGGGAGCGCCGATAACACCCGAGTTCTAATGAGATTTCGCGCTCACTGCGAACGCATAAACGTAAGTGACGCAGAAAGACTCCGAAAAACTGGGAAACCCGAGGTTCGATGATTTCACGCTCGTAATTTGGTCTCCATCACTCAAATTCTTTTTCACTTTCCAGCTTCAAAAGCCACTCTCGTTCTTATCCACATCCGAGTGTCATCTCGCCCGATTCGCACTTCTTGAGTCTGTTATACAGGCGCTTAAGAGGTGTTAGAAAGTATCAATCGTGAGAATCTATTTCCAAGACGGATTAGCGATGGGCAAAGTGCGAACGATCACATGCGCACGTGATCCCCGGCGCTCCCAATGGGGCATTTGTGCTGGGAACGTCGGTTTCCCGCGGGACGCGTGCGTCATACGCACCAACAACTACCGAATTACGAGCCTGCTTACGATAGTACAGAACGGCATCATTTGAGCAGATTACGGTAGCCCCCAACATGATAAACGAAGAAAGATTCCTAATATCCGTAGCTCACATCTGGAAGAGAGATTACTGTAGATCGATAATTCAAGCAAATTAGGCCTTTCCCGCGGCCTTGCAATCGGGAAATACGTCCGGAACGATCTCCCGGCACACCATCCTTCAAGGGCATCCGTTCTTAGGCACATAAATTAAAATAAGAGCACAATTGTCATGGAAATAGCGAATTAAGGCAGATGAGAAGGGAGTGCGAGAGGGATGCAAGGTAGATGATGAGCGGAAAGGGGAGAAACGCTTCTTTGGGGATTCGCGGGTATTTACAGTACAAAATTACATGTGGGAGGACTGTTGGTGGGTGAGGCGAGGAGAACCCGTGGCGCCGGAGAGGAGGACAGAACTCAGGAGCGTGTTCGGAGTGTTTGGCGGAGGAGACATCGAACGTTGGTTGGGCGGAGGCGGCGGAGGGAAGAACGGGGACCTCGTTGAGGGCGACTGAGTTCCCAGCTTTAGCGTCGGGGCTTCTGAGGGCATCATGATCGGCATCTGCTGCTGCTGTTGCACGAACTCGGTTCCAATCATCGAAGCGTAGTCGTTGGTCTGCAAAAAGAAGATTATGGAGGTTAATTAAAGACAGGAAATTAGAATCCATGGGATACGGTAACTGCCCGAGATAAGAAAGCGGAACTTACCGCTGCTGGTGAGTCGCATCTCCTTGCAGTTTGGTTCCCGTAGAGTGTTATCGGAGAAATTGGCCAAGTTGCGTTGACGTTTGCATTTTGGACCGTCAGATTGCTGTCCAAGGGCCTCGGCTGAGCCTTATCGGTGCCAGGGGCCGGAGATCCCACGTAGGTTACCTCTGTGGTTACCTCGCCTCCGGAGCTGTGCGCACCTCCTCGGCTCACTCGATTCGCCATCTGCATGATCGATTCGTCAAAGACGTAGTAACACTTCTCTGTGAAGGTCATCTTGTTGACCACGTGCCGAATCAAACCCTCCTGAAGCAGCTGCGAGGCGTATTCTCTGGCGGATTTCCGATCATGTAGGCCTTGCACGTGCATCAGAAGCCAATCTACCAATCCGCTCCCTGAAACAGCTTCTAATAGATCATTATACAATAGAGCAACAAACCGATGAATGACATGGGAACCAAAATCTTCAACCATTTGCGGTTCTTGATCTGGAGTCCGGAATCGGGTTTCGCCATCACTTTCAGGATTATCCTCGGGTCCATATTCACACTCAGAGTGTCGATCATAACGTCGTTTTCATCGTTCTCCTTCTGTCGCATGAAGACGTCCTCGGCGATCTGGTTTCGCATTCCCAGCGCAGGGACGAACCTTGCTCCAACTCCGCCTCGTCGGTCCATGTAGGCGGCTTGCTCCTCATCACTGGTTTCATCTGCGATCGTCATGGATTCGCTGGGATCAAGCGTGGATTCACCCACGACGGACTGGAAAGGGACGTGCTTCTCCACTTTTCGGTGCATTGTGCTCTTCACCCAAGATGAGATGTTCAGGGGCATCGTTTCGTTGGCCGCCATTCCGGTTAGGACATCGGACGAACCGTCTTCACGGGCACGGGGACGCTTGGAAACGTATAAGGTGACGCTCCTGGAAAGCTTTTAAGGTTCGAAAAAGATATATCAGAAAAACGAACCTTTTGGATTTGGATGCTTTCTTTAAGATACTCACGGCTTGTTGATCATTCAGATTCTCAAAGGATTCTTCGTTGATCTGGACGATCTGGTCGCCGACCTCGAGTCTTCCGTCCTGGGCGGCTGCTCCTTCGGGTTGGATCAAGGAAACAAAGATTCCTCCGTCGTGGCCAACGACTTTGATCCCCAGCGTGATCGCATTCTTCATGGAGACCTTGATCACGTCAATCCTGGGAAGCGATTGGCTCGTGAGGCTGCTTTCGGCAGCAGAGGATATTGTTGAAGGGACGTAAGCCTTCCTGTAGCGCTCCCTGCGGGGTTTCCGGTGGCGATTCTGGGGAAGACGGCCGTTGTTTCCAATTGGGATGCCGCCATAGGCGGAAGAGGCTGCGGAGAAGCTGGAAGCGGAGGGATCTTCCATGTGGTAGGGGTCTTCGGAGTTCGTTGCGTACATGTCGGCAAGATGTTCTCCAGCGCGACCTAAATCGAATATCGAATAAAAGAATTGAAATGCATAAAGAACAAAAAACAAAAAATGCACAAAAAATCGAAAAAAAAACTTTTAAAACAGAAGTCCAAAAAATGAATCAAAGAAACTTACGGCTAAGAACAGTTCCTTGGCTGCTTTCGGCGAGCGACTGCTCATTGGTGACCATCGATACGCGTTGTCCTCCGCCGACGTCGAATCCGTCAACCGAAGAAAGTCCATAGAGCGATCGGCGCTTCTTCAGGCGTCCGCCAGGTTCGAAAGCGGCTCCGGCGCCTTCATTGTTCTGCTGCTTTCCCGTGCGGGGCAGCGTTCCGGAGTTGAAATTCTGCTGCTGCTGTTGTACGAGGAACAGTTCGATCAGTCCGCTTCCGGCACGAAGGAGCGGCGCCCTGTCGTCCGTGAGCTCGACTTTCACCTCGCGGCCGATGTCCGCGTCGAGCTCCTTGCAGTAATACTTGAATCCGGCTCTGTTGAACACCTTCTTGAAGTCGCCCAACGTCGGCGCGTCCCTCGATGCCGGGTTCAGCACCGAAACGTAAGGAACGTCGCCGTCGTTCAGATAGTAGAACACCTTCACTTCCATTTCGAGACGTGGAGCACCTGTCTAGACTCAAGAGAGCCCAAGTCTAGACAGAACGGAGGGAATGTCGCCAAGCTGAGCAGCGATCAACAGGCGTTCTTTGCGCTTGCACGATCGAATGGGAGACGTTTATCGGTTATTGCTCATACGCGCCCCGGCCAGGCGTCTCAGCGCGAGCCAATCACCACTGCATAAAACGGAGTTGCCGAGGAGGCGAACGGAGAAGAGGACACTGTGGGTCAACTATGCGGTGGGCGCCAATGGCCGCCGATGACGTGTAATAGACGCTTTTTGTCTAGACGAAAAACGAGCGATCGCCGAAATAAGCAACGCGATGAGTCTAGACGAGACCTGTCTAAGGAGTTTAGACGAAATTTGTCTAAGGAGTGTCTGTGAAATGTGAGAACTACGAAGCACAACAGGATAACGATGTAAATGTCTTAAACCCCGTAACAAATAATCATTAAACAGAAAATATGGATTTCAGGCTTCAACCGGCCTTCTTTGATACATGTTGGGTTGGGAGGCCTGAGGCATCGGGTCCGCGAAGTGTAGCTTGAACCATCCGAGGAGCTGCTCCAGTGAGACGAACATTCGTTGTCGGAAGCGGATGCCTTCTGGAGTCACCGTCATATACTCGTGACGGACTTTGACGCGGGGCAAATATGAGATCGCGAACTTCCCGGGAAGTTCCACACTGGATGTCAATACGTATCTAAACAGGAAGAGGTCATAAGGAGAATCTTCATTTACGTAAGCTTACGGGATACGTCTTGGGTTTCGCCTCTTCTCCTCATGTAGCCTTCGGTCGAGAGCTTCGCGCTGCTCGGCCTTGAGATCATTCACGAAATACTTGTGGGAAAGAACGTCCTGCGCGAAGTTCGCCATCGGCTGGATGTGGCGCGCGATGATTTCGTCCAGATCTTCGAAGGTTTCGCTGTTGATGATCAGCTTCTTTCCCAAGCTGAACATCTGCTCCTTTTCCTGCTCCTCGACGTCGATGTGCTGGAACACGTTGTCGCTGACCTTCCAAGTGACCGTCAGATGGTGGGCCGACTTGGAGGAGGGACGGATGATCGCGTCGCCCTGGTTCAGGTCCTGGAGAATCTTTTCAGCGTCCTTGAAGCTGACGTTGTGGAATGCAGGATGCGAAATGACGCGCTTCACGAAGTTGTTCACTTGCGTCTTGCGCTGCTTCAACCGCTTCTCAGCCTCGGTGTCATCGTTCTCGGCCATAGTGTCGAAGAACGGATCCACGTTCTCGCGGCAACTTCGGAGATCGCTGGAGCGGCAGGACAGATCGCAGTTCATCTTGTCCAAATCGATCTTCATAATCTTGCACCAGATTGGTTGGCCAGGCTGGAATTAATAAAATCAGTATTAGATAAAGGATGGACAGGATCTTACCTGGACACGGGCCGCTGGATCCATGTACTGCTCGCTTTTATCCGAAAGCAGCTTGTTGGGGATAAACCCAGTAAGTCCATTGTCGAACTTCATGCGCACTCCGATTGGTTGCCCAGGGCATCTTCCCGTATCCTTGTGGAGATATACATCGCCCCGGTCCTGGAACCCAGTCTTGTAGCACACGGCGCACTGGTATCCTCCATTGATCTCTCGCACGGGGTCGTTAGATTCGTCGCGCGGTCTGCGGTAGATGACGTTCAAGACCTTCGTGCACACCATCTTTCCTATAATTAATTTGATCTTTAAGATATTCTTCAAAACTGAAATATTTACCTTCGCAGAACGTTTCTGGAGACTCCTTTGTCAGCAGGAAGAACACAGTCTCCTTATCAAGAGGCTCATAAGGAGGCCGGAGATCCTTGTACCGGCACGTGAGTTCCGCTCGAATGTCGTAGAGCGTGATTCCTTTGCTTCCAAAGTTCTGGCGCGACAATTCCTGGGCGAACGCCTCGAGGTCGAGATCGCGGAGGCGTTCGGGGTTCTGCAGGATCTCTTCGATGGCCGACGAAGGATCCGATCCATCTTCGATCTCCAGGGCATCGATGGCCATCTTGCGCGCCCACTCATAGGTTTCCGGGTGAACACGAGAGCCGTCGAGGACCTCGACGTAAGAGTCCGTGCGGTCGGCAACGTGGTGAACATCTATCTTGATGAACCCAGCACAGTTCATAAAAACGATCGGGCCCATTTTGCATCCGACGACAAGCTTCGTGCGGCTTTCAAGGACTTCCTGCTGCCTGACGACTTTCATCAAATGATCCGCTTTTCGAGGTCCCAGTCCGCAGATGAACTGCACCAGATTCGCCTGATAGGGGAGTTCCATGCATCGATTTACGTCGACTCCAACCTCGTTGACGCGGTTGATGAATTCTTGTTCAATGGCAAACTTCAGTTCGTCCTTGGGAAGTTCGGATTGCAAGGGGTGCATAGAGAGACACAGGATATCTTCGTCCGCGTTGCACATTTGACTGTACTCGATCAGAGGATCAAGTATCACTCTAGCGACCGAAACAGCCTGTCGGAGGAGCAGCGGATACTCGGGGAATTCTTGTTGGCCGGTCTTGCTGTTCATGTAGATCTTGGAGATCTCGTTGTCCACGAAATCCACCGGAATGGGACGTGACAGCTCGCCCTCTTCCAGGAGATGACGTATCGCCTCTTCGAGGTCCTGCTTGATCCAAACTGTATCAAGATTCTCGGCTGCGATTCCAATGATGTGTGGCTTCTTTCGAGATATTAGCTTCTTGAACTTTTCCAGATCTTGCTCCTTTAGAAAAATCTTTTTAGAGCAGGCTTAAGAACAGATTACTCACCTTGCGCTTGGTCTCAACTGGCCGGTACTGGCTTCTTCGGGTCGCCAGGTTTGCCATACGGAGAGTTTCGACGACTTGGCCATCTTGGTCGATGAGAACGCCGAAGGAAACCTCGTCGCGCTCCACGGAATGGACGATTGACATGATACGGACGCTCGACGGATCGGGGATATTTTCGTCGTACTCCTCCTCCATGTGATCGTCCGGATCAATTTTGAAAGCCGCAGTCTTCAGTTTGTTCCACAGCGTCACTTGGATTTGTTTGATGGCCACGTCCTTAGCCTCGTTGAGGAGCTTTTCGTGGATCTCGGTGGAGTATTTGGGAATCAAGAACTCGTTTATGCATGTGGCGACCACGTCGCGACGGAGCTGGTTCCATTCCTCCACACAGTCCGAGAACTCGTCAACATGGAACGGCCTCTCGTCAAGGACTGCGTCGACCATCGTGTTCCTTCTAGCGATGTCATCTTGTCGATCAACGATGATCGAATACTCCAGCAAGCCGTTCTTCTTGCCCTAAATTTGTTTCGTTGAATTCTAAGCTTTTTTGAAAGAAATTATACCTGCCAAAGCATCAGATACTCGGTCTTCTCAAGCTCTCCAACTGGCTTCTCCCTCAGATATCTCCTAGGGAAGAGAGGATGGTTGACATCGATCTCGGCGCGGCCTTTTTTCGTCGGGCGGCAGTTTATAACTGCTCTTTGGCGGAACAACTCGCGCCACTTCGAACGGACAATAGGCTCTCGGCTGAGCTGCTTGGCGAGCATGTGTACGGCACCCTTGATGACATCCTCAGGATTGTTAAAGTTTCTGAAACAAGCCGGTCAATGGAATTCAAAGAATATGTGCTACTTACTCGCTGAGGTACTCCGAGGCTAGAGTATGAGGGTCCTTTTGCTCCTGGACCACTTCGTGGCGTCTCCACTCCAAGTTATCGGCGAATTGGTCCGGCGTGAGTCCGAATCGACGCGAAAGATCTTCCAGCCCGCATTGCAAACAGAGCTAAAATATGAGTCTTTACAGCTTCACACCTAACGCTGTTTTGCCTACCGTGTACTTGTCCTGGCGACCGGAGAGCTTGAACTTGGCATGCGACATTTCCTCCTTATCGGGATCATTCTCGACTTCTTTCCTAATCTCCCAGGTGGACATGTGTTTGAGTTCAGCACCGTAGTACATCTCAAACTGGGTTCGTAGATCGCTCAGATTGTCCAGCGAGTTTGCCATCTCCACACTTAAACACTAACGTCAGATTTTTCTAAGTTTGGATGTGTATTACCGAACGATGTCACTTTCGGTAATCGGACGCTTGCTGCGTCCTTTCTCGAATCCGACAGGAACTTCCTCGTGGTAAACCTGCATCCGCTTCATGAGCTTGATGAGCTTCTCCTTGCTCTGCTGCAAGTGGCACCACTTCTCGTCGTACATGTAGATTCGCCACAGGTCCGCAATCTCCAGGTTCTCGATGTACTCCTTGCGATAGAAGGCGATGAAGGGAACTTCGTAGGATTTCACGCGAATAAAGTTGATCGTTTCACGGATCTTCGCGATGGTTTCATCCCGATTGTTCTCGCGTTGCAAGACGCCGAGTTGTTCCTAAAATGCTAAATCATAAGCCTCATCCCAAGCTTTTAGCGTTGGTTACCTGTCGCGAAATGCATTCAAAGTTGAACGCGTTGTCGTAAATCCAAACGGCTTCATCGCTGATTTCGGGTTCACAATTTTCACTTGTGAGGCTCAGCACCGGGATTCGACGAAGCTGGAAGCGTTCTGGACGATCTTCGAGCTGGATACGTTTCGCTTCGTTGGACAGGAATCCACGTTCAAGTTCCGACGGCTCAATGATGTCCAGAAGATTCTTCTTGTCCTTGCGCGTTCTGCGCACCCTTGGAAGAGCTTCGCCATCCTCGTCTTCTTGGTACTCCTCTTCTTCATCACCAACTTCCGCCTCTTCGTCGTAGAACTCGTTGAAGTCGAAGTCCTCAACGCCGAAAATGTCACGGGCATCGTCAAGAGCTCTGAAACGTTCTCAAGTAAGGTAAATATGCGAAATCATTAAAACTCACCCTTCAGCGATATCGTGGCGCTTCCTGCCGTGATGGTGGTTGCGGTTCGGACGGCGACCCTCATCGTGGACAATGAAGTTGTCCTCCGAGCGCTCGGATTCGCTGCCGGCTTCGTCGAAGTCGTCGTATTCCCTTCGGCGCTGCTCGCGTTCGCGGCGATCCCGTTCGCGATCTCGGCGATCGACGAAGTCGTCGTTGCTGAAGATCTGGTTTCCGATTCGATCCCTGTCGTCGACTTCATCGTCGTCGTCCTCTTCAATGACGACGCGGCCTCCGGTGCGTTCGACGCCGATGTTGTCGTTGATCAGGTCCAGGTCTTCTTCCGAGAGTTCTCCCAGGGACCCGCCACTCTTCTCGCTTTTCTGAAAACCTAGAATTTCAGAACCTCAAATCGAAACTGGAGCACTTACGTCATCATCGTCGTCGTCATCGTCATCTCCGCCTTCGTCGTCGTCGTCCCCTTCGACGACGAATCCTCGCATTTCTTCCTTCAGGCGAGCGTCGTCGTCCTCTTCGTCTTCTTCTTCATCATCGCTGAATTTTATATTTTCATAAGTCATGTTTGAACCTCGTTTCCTTACCTGATGCGTTGCTTCTTCGACTTCTTTACCTTCTTCGAGCGCTTCGGTTTCTTGGCTCTGGGCTCGTGGGTGTCCGAGTCCGAATCATCGTTGGATGACACCTCAGCTTGATTGTCGAGAAACTCCGACATCCCTGAACATAGATTTGTGTTTAATTTGAGTCAATCGGTTTGTGGCTCGATTAGAATAAGTTATTGAAGTCCGTACGCTGCACGCATGTTCTTCTACGGCACGCCTAACGCATCATAATCAGAATAATATTTCGCGAAATCGACCAAACTGAACGCAAAACATGGAATTAGCTGCAGGTAAGCCCCATTATGGCCAAATCGACTAGAACAGAAAGAGAATCTTATAAGTTTCAAAAATCGCGCCGAAAATCGAAAATTTCTGTAAATCAGTTCCAAACTGCTCAAAACGAAAATGGACGAAATTCGGGGACGTTTTCGATACTAGCAAAGCGAATAAATCTAGAGAGAGCGAGCCACGACACGACCTTCCACCACCAAGAAAACGCACAGAAATGACGAAAACTCAGAAACCCGGCGGCTTCACGGCGCATCTCGCTCGGTGTTTTCAAGCAACAACGACGAACGCGCGGAGTTTACCAGCAGCTCGTCGTGCCGGGACCTTCCGCTTCGCGCTCACGCAAAAACCCAATTTTGCCGTTCGAATGCGATTCCTCGAGGTTCGTGAGGTCCGAGAGGCTCGTGGATTCGAAGTAGGATTTTCGGATTTCGATCCAAACGTTAGTTGGCAAATTCGTCAAGCTTCGCGTTAAGACCGAGATTCTTGAAGGTTCTGCGCGTTTTGAAGTTTCAGAGCTGGTCCGCGAATAGCGGAAATCGCGATCACCTGGGAGAATTTGATGCTGGGAGTAATGCTGCGTTGGATGGGGCTGTGCTGAAACTATACTAGAGGGTTGATAATCGACGGGGACTTTGTAAATGTTTTCTTCATTCACATCTAAATTTTGAGGAGTTTGAGGAATTTGTAGTTCGATTCCAGTGTAGGTTCTAAACTCGTGCCGTTGAAGTCTTTCATTTCCCAACGTGATAACCAACCAAAGATTATTTTTCATAGTTCTTCCAGAAGCCAGATGTCCTCCTCCGAAGACGATGTTCCGAGCGAATCCGGCCGCCAGCCGACCTACGCGGACAGTGACGACGCGGCTTCGTCCCGGCACAACTCCGACGAGGAAGAGGAGCAGCACATCCACATAGATTATGTGCCCTCGGACTCTGACGAGGAACTTGAAAAGGAGCGCGAGCAAGAACGGCTCCGGGCGCAGCAAGCGGCAGCTGCGGCCGCCGAAGCTCAAGAACCCAGATCGCCTCCGGAAGCAGCGCCGGACTCGGACGACAGCGATCTCCCGAGCGAGCGCCACAACTCGGACGCCGAGATGTTGTCGGACAAGGACAGCGACGAAGACGAAGATAAGGAGTCGCCAAGCTCGCCTCCGGATATCTCCAAGAAACCCGAAGATATCTTCGGGGACCTTAGCGAATCTTCGGATTCCGATGCTGAGAAGGAGGACAAGAGGGAGTTCACGGAAGACGACATCGTGGGACCTCGCTTGTATCCAGAAATCGACGAGCAAGAGGAAGAAGAAGATGACACCACAGCCGATGCCATGAACGTCATCACCAACAGGACGACCGCCGATTTGGGAAAAGAAGGCCCGCTGTTCGTCAAGTTCCCAAACTTCCTCAGCGTGGAAACCAGGCCCTTCAACGAAGAATTTTACGAAGACGAAGTCGACGAGGACGACAATCTGGACGACGAAGGAAGGACCCGCCTGAAGCTGAAGGTCGAAAACACGATCCGGTGGAGAAGGAGAGAGGCCGAAGACGGAACAGAAATCCGTGAGTCCAATGCAAAGATCGTGAAATGGTCCGACGGAACGTGAGTTTCAGATTTATTTGACCTGCTCTAGGAAAACTCGTTTAAGAATGTCGATGTACCTGGGAAGCGAAATCTTCGAGGTCACGACCCAGCCGATGCACGAGCACAACCACCTCTTCATCCGGCAAGGTGCGGGTCTTCAAGGACTTTCGGTCTTCAAGAAGCGCGTCGTCTTCAGGCCCCACTCCACAGAAACCCTCACGCATCGCAAGATGACGTTGAACATGGCCGAGCGAAGCAACAAATCTCAGAAGGTGAAGGTCTTGAACATTGTTGGAAACAACCCCGAAGAAGCGAAGCGCGATATGATCCGCAAGGAGGAAGAGAAACTCCGAGCGGCCGCCAGAAGGGAATCGCAGCAGAGGAAGATCAAGGATCGCCAGCGGGCCGGCCTTTCCCACTCGTTCCTGGAAGGATACGACTCCGATGAGGGCGATTCCTTGGCAGCCATCAAGAACCGCTACAACAAAGGCAACGACGTTCCTCTCGTGGGTCAGTCCTCTGATGAAGAGTCGGATGCCGGACACAGGCTGGACAAGGCGAAGTTGGACAGCGATGAAGACTCTTCGGATATGGTGAGTTTTGCTGTTTTGGAGCAGGGTTAGAATGTTTTGTTTAGGACGCAAAGGACAAGAAGGGTTACAAGAAGAAGATTGTATCCGACGAAGAAAGCGACTGATCTCAAACTTTGTTCGCTTGTTAAATTGTGAATTTTTATATTTTGTATTTCTTGTAAAATAGTATTTGTTTAAGAGCAGTGAAGTTTGTTGGCTTAGGGGGAGAAGGTGATAAAGAAAACATGACAAGAGCGTCTCCGCGTCGAATGACCTGTGAGCGTCACTTCACTTTCTAAGCATCAGATGAGCGCGTCACTTTTGTCCATATAAACCAACACGGAGCATCTTCCTAATCATATTGAAATTAAGCAATGATTTTCTCTAAACTCGCAGTTGGAGCCGGGACTTTTCTCGGGCTGCACAGATTTGCGAGGAACTTTTCTTCCAAATCTGGAACTAGAATGGCGTCTTCTGATGCCGCGTCACCATCGGAACCCACAAGGGAAAGCCGCATCAAGAGCGAAGATAAGTTCCTGAAGGAGGGAATGTGGTACATGTTTGTTTGATTTGTGTTCAACTCGTTTTTGTGGGAATAAAGTGTTGGATTCCACAGTAACCTCGACATGCTCTAGCTCTGTTTGCAATCTTGAAACGCAATCTTGGAATTCCATTTTGAATTGTTATTTTTGTCCAAGAAGCTCTCGGCTTCTTCCCACTTCCTTAAAGTTATGTCAGCTATATCCTAATCCCCTCCAGACCCTCTGGACATCCCACTTCATCTCCTCGGTCGAACCAAGCTGCACATAGTCCTCCTTATCGATCCGGGCCCGCATTTTCCCTTTTGAGGATGGGCGGTCCGGTTTTCGGCGTCGTCGGCGCTTCCTCCACTTCTTCGCCGCTTCTTCGAAGCCAACTCTCCCTCGGCTTGTTCGGTTCTTCGACCTCTCCGGCCCTCGTTTTAGCACCCTCTTAACACGTCGTCGGTCTCCAGTCCTCCTTCGACGGTTCCCAACTCTCCGTCGCCGCTTCTGTTGACTCTCCCCTCCCCCCGAACGGCTTTCCTCGCTGATCGCCTTAATCCCCTTCGGCGCGTTGTTATCTTAGGCGAAAACGTTGTCGCCTTTCTGCGTTTTCCCAACGGATCGGATGACCAGCAGTGTTTCTGTCGCCCTGGCGGATTCCCTGGCGCTAATCCCAGCGCAGATGTGGCGCTCGAAATAGAAGCGCAGTCGCGAAATTGGCCATTAGGCCCTCTTACGCTAATTGGCTCCAAGC
>KN167827.1:66950-110328 GCA_000757745.1 Steinernema scapterisci
CTATTATTACTGCTATTAAACTGTAAGCTATTAAACTTTTGCTAGGGTGTGGCGGAGGACTCAGATTGGCGAGCCATAAATAAGAATGAAACCAACAGGTTATTAAAATTAGAGCTTCACCTTTCACTCTCAAAGCGCCTCCTGCACTACCCCCAACTTTACAAGTTGACTTTAGAAGTTAAACCTCTAGATTCAATTTGTACAGATGATAAAGCCGGAGGTTGAAGAAAACAGAGTGGGAGAGATAAGGTATTACATAACTCCAAGCAAGATCTAGGCTCCAAGCCTTGAACACCTTTCCCTGCTGATTCCTACAATGGTCAGAAGATGGGTGAGAGAATGTTAATTATGCGATGGTTGAAGTTGGATAGATACGGTGTAAGACCAGATCCACAATTTAAAACTCCAGTTTCGACTCCAACAGCTCCACGTGCATCTATTTCTGATGGTTACTACACAAATTCTGAGAATTCACTCCCAGACTCATTCTGCTCATTTACTTTCAAAACTTGGGCTTTTCTCCCCATGATTTGTGTAATGATTCCCCCGGAAACAAATTGACAAATCGTGGTGAAGGGCACGAGGAAAGGTGGCGTGCAAGGGAAAAGCTTAAGCTATCTTTAATTCTTATTCTAAGAGGCCTATAATCAGTGTAAAGCGGAGCTTTCTTCCTCGCTTAAATCCAAACAACTTTCTAAAACCAAATATCACCACCAAACACTCATTTAGGCTCACCGAAAAGCGAATACACCCCAAGAACTGCAATAGGCTTATTCCAAAGCTCCATTCCCCAAGAACTGTTTATGTTTAGAGCTACTTCCCAAGAACTGTAATAACCCCCACACCTACCACAACCAGACCTCCTTTGATTTTCTGGAAAATGAAATTAGGAAATTAACGTGGTTTCACGAAATACCTTTAAAGTCGTGATTCCCTGTGGTTGACGATACGAGAGTATGCAACTGGGTGGAAGTCTGTGCAGGTTGTACATTCCGCATTCTAACGCATTCTAACGTTCTAACGTAACCGGATTCTAAAGCACAAAACCAGCTGACCGAAACGTATTTGTGATCATTGTAAAGAAAAACTCGGACCTGATTTGGACGATTGGAGTCATTCAGATAAGCTCTTAGCTGTGGCATTAGCGTTTGTGGCAATTTGCGCATTGATTAAAAGAAATCCAAAAAAGGTTTCTTAAAACGCACAGAATTAGTGGAGATATTCGCAGTTGAATATGGGCAAGCAAGACCAGAGTTTGACACCACTAAAGAAAATATTGGCAAGCTGTATTAAGAATGTTTTTCATAATTTTAACGTTTCCAGAGTTGTAATGGAGAAGTTCAGAAAATTAAGGCGACCGAAGACTAAAGGGACGAGAACATTTTATCATGGAAAATGCCTTCTTGGTAATGTTGTGATAACTTGTGAAGCAAAACGGTACAGAAGAGATACCATCAACCACTATGAATATGTATATTGTTGTTTTTTCTAAGAAACTGAAACTGAGAACTGAATAATTACTAAGAGCATTGTGTACAGTAGGTGCTTGACTGACCACTACCACAGAAATCCACAACTTCTACCGTTTGTTGTATTCGGAAAAAACTAGTGACAGACAAGGAACACTGAAGATGAACATCGATCCCTTTTACACGGTCCGATCGTGAACGGTGTTTTCTGCGATTGTATACATTTACGGTTGTCATGGTTGTAGAGTTGTAGCTGTAATTGTGGTTGTTGACTGTAAGTGGAACTTGCCCGAAAAAGTTCTAAATGAAAAACGAAATTGAGCTTTATGTATAATTTGTCCGCTTGCTTTGTTGTGCTTTTGTTTAAGATGTTAGCGCACGGGATTGAAAATTATGGAAATTAGTGAAACAGTTCATGGCGCCACTTTTTGATGCAGTTGATCTGTTGATAAAGGAGCTGGTTGTACTTTCAATTTTGAGTTTCATGAGCATCGCCTTCAAAACAACGCTTTGATCTTCGACGTTCTGGCGCCGTGATTCGACACCACTTATGTGAACAACACAAAAATGAGTTCCTAATGTCACGTGGCCACTTATCTAAATCAAAAATCTCCGATTTGTTCTGGTCGCGCGGAATTCCGATCAGTTCGATTCTCCGGTGTCCTCGGAACGGGCTTCCCGTGCTACTTCGCTGCACGTGGTTCCGCAGCTGTCGGCACTCCTGCCATCCTCGAGCATCGATTGTCGCGCGCCTCGGCTCTCGCCAGCGTTCCACCGGGGCCGCTCCCTTATGGCTATGAGCACCTCCAGATAATAATAACGTAAATGATCATCGCTCCGTTGTCACGTGTTTCTTTTATGTCCTAAGTGTTGACGTGATAATTAACTGAGCACTTCGGCTAGCGGCCCTCTGTTTGACTTGTCCCTTTTTTCCGTTTGCAATGAAGTGCTTGAGGGTTTCACTGTGCAGTGATCCCGAGCCATAAAAGTTGGTTTCTGCTCTCGGCTCCTGCAAAAAATCTTGTTCGAGAGAAGTCGGGAGCCTCCTTATCGTACCCTGTGCATCGAATAAATGAACGGCGCTCCGCCTCTTAATTCTGCATTTCTGTACACGGCCTCTTCCGAGGAGCACGTTGTATGTTGCAGCACGCGTTATAGTCACTTCCATGCTTATCAGTGGGGCCATTTTTGCCTCGTCACCTCCCTCCCTCTTGCGATCTTTTCATGGAAATGATGCCGTTTGCTAAGACACTGTTGTTGGTGACTTTTGCGATGATAAGATACAAAAGGACATTTGTCAATGAACTGCTGTGTCTGAGTGTCCGGATTCAGTTCTAAGAGTCTCTTTGTTGCCTCTTAAGCCGCTTGCATTAGATCGTGTGTATTGGTTCTTCCGTATTTTAGCAGTTTTGGTTCCTCAATGTATCTGGACACGCGGATGCAGTTGCATTGTGGTGATTGGTTTCAGTATAACTGAACCGCTGACGAAGTGCGCTTATCTTATCTCGGGGGTGGCGAATCGCTCGGCCACGGCGAGAGACGCTAGAGACTCTCGTGCTAGCTCAAATGGGAGTCACTTTTAAAGTTAGAGACGTTTGTGTACGGTCACGCGCAGCATGTTCCCTCTCGTTTGAGTTACGGCTTACTTAGGCTCTGGACCAATCTCGGTTTCTTCCTGTCACTCCCTGTCGGCCCCAACACTCATAGTTCTGTTTTTGTTTCAGATGTTTTTAAATAGGGTTGGAGTAGCGGCCAGGCACAATATTTTGTGCCGGCATTTGGCCACTGCGCCCATGTACGTCGGCCGTGGAAATCCGTGCCTCGGTATCCGCCGCGAGACCATCAACGCCTGGGAACGTCGAGCTCCTCTGGCTCCCCTCCACGTCAAAAAGCTGACGAAGAAGGGAGTGAAGGTATTGAATGGTTTTTGGAAGTCGTATTCCAAATTACGTTTACCAGGTTCTCATCCAACCTTCCAACCGTCGCGCGTTCCCCATCAACGATTACATCTCCGCTGGAGCCATCGTCCAAGAGGATCTCAGTGAAGCCCAGCTTATCATGTCCGTGAAGCAGGTTCCCGTCGATGACCTTATTCCCAACAAGACATATGCCTTTTTCTCCCACACAATCAAGGCCCAGCAGGACAACATGGAGATGCTGGACACCATTTTGCAGAGGGTACGCGGTCTTAAAAATGAATTTGCATTTACTCCTGAACTCTTAGAAAATTCGCTTGATCGACTATGAGAAGATGGTCGACGATAGTGGAAAGCGTCTGGTTATGTTCGGAAAGTGGGCCGGATATGCCGGTTTCATCGACATTCTTCACGGTCTGGGTCTGCGTCTTCTGGCCCTTGGCCACCACACGCCTTTCCTCCATATCGGGCTGGCCCACAACTACAGCGACAGCCACATGGCCATCAACGCTCTCCGTGATACAGGCTACGAAATCGCCTTGAACAACATGCCCCGATCTCTGGGTCCCCTGATCTTCGTGTTCACCGGATCAGGAAACGTTTCGCAGGGAGCCCAAGAACTCTTCGAGCATCTCCCCCACGAATACGTTGACGTGGCCACTCTTCCCAAGGTTGCCAAGAAAGGACGTATGTTTCCCGTTCATAGAATAAGTGTCTAAATTTATGCGTTTCTCAGAGCTCAACAAGGTTTACGGATGCGTTGTGACTCGCGCCGACCACATGGTCCCGAAACACGGCGGTCCCTTTAACAAGGAGGAATTCGAGAAGCACCCTGAACTCTACGTTTCAAAGTTTGCTTCGGAGGTTTGAGGCGCTCAATTTGAATTGTTGAACTGACGATATATGTCTAGATTGCTCCTTACGCCAGCGTGATCATCAATGGCGTCTACTGGGGAGTCAACACTCCTCGCCTGATCACCATCCCTGACGCCAAGCACCTTCTGCAGCCTACCGCCAAGTACGACGTTCCCGGCTGCCCGACTCTGCCTCACCGCCTGATCGCTCTCTGCGACATCTCCGCCGATCCCGGAGGATCCGTCGAGTTCATGACCGAGTGTACCACCATCGACAAGCCATTCACCATCTACGATGCCGACTTCAACAAGTGTTCCGACAGGTAAGACGGCCGAAGATTCTAATCGAGTTACTGAAACTTGTCATATTCAGTTTTGACACCCCGTCTGGATGTCTGGTGTGCAGCATTGATAACATGCCCGCGCAGATGCCTATCGAGGCGACCGAACAGTTCGGACACCTCCTCTACCCTTACGTCATGGATATGGTAATGGTTACTAAGCAGGATCTCCCGTAATTCTGTACATTTTCTAGCTGAACTGCACCACCGAACAACCCTTCACGCGCCTCCAGTGCAGAGATGAAGTCAAGCGGGCCGTTATCACCTCCGACGGCAAACTGACGCCTGATTACGAGTACATCGACCAGCTCCGCCGCGATCAAACGTAGGTGAAACAGCGCTAGTCACCCAGCCACGTGTATTGTGGTGACCGAGCAGATCAAATGTGCATGGGATGAAATTGTTGAACAGAGGCCAGCGGGGAATTTCGTCTTATCAGCGCGTTTATTATCTGCCACATGCCGTCGTGATTCCTTAGTCTGACGTCGGCCTCTTCGCGCTGGTTTTGTTTTTGCGTAGCGGCAATGATCTAGGGTTCGCGGCCACTTTCCTTATCGGCGCTGCCACTCAAACACATGTTGTCAGCAGAATCAATCAGCGCTGCAAGCAAACGTAAACTAAAAATGGAATATTGTTGATGGAGCCCCTTCCAGCATGAAGTCGAACCACAAGAGCGGCGCTGTTGCTGGAACCGAGAAGAAGGTGCTTCTCCTCGGAGCCGGAATGGTCTCTGGTCCTCTCGCTGATTACTACAAGAACTTCGACGACATTACGCTTACGGTTGGAACCAACACCCAGCAAGACGGGCAACGGCTGGCTAAGTATGGCAAGAACATTAACTCCGTTGTTCTGGACGTGAACAAGGACCCCGAGGTTCTCGAGAAGCTGATTGCTGAGCACGACCTCTGCATCTCGCTCCTTCCATACACCTACCACGCCGCTGTCGCCAAGCTCTGCATCAAGAACCAGACCAACATGGTCACCAGCAGTTACATCACTGACGCTCTTGAAGCTCTCGATCAACAGTAGGATCAAAATTATGGGAAAGAGAAATCTTATTTTGAATAATTTCAGAGCCAAAGATGCCGGAATCACCATCATGAACGAGTGCGGTCTTGACCCTGGAATTGACCATATGCTTGCTATGGAATGCTTCGACCGCGTCCACGAGCACGGTGGAAAGGTCCGAAATGATAGAAGCTACTTTTATTCATATGTATGTTCAGATCACGTCGTTCGTCAGCTTCTGTGGTGGCCTCCCCGCTCCCGAATGCTCTGACAACCCTCTCCGCTACAAGTTCAGCTGGAGCCCCAAGGGAATGTTCTTGGCCTTGATGAACCCTGCGCAGTACTTACACAATGGAAAGGTTGTGAACACTGAAGCCAACGGAGGAGTCCTTGACCATCTCTACCCTATCGACTTCATGCCTGGATTCAACCTCATCGGATACCCCAACCGCGACTCCACCAAGTACGCTGACATCTACGGACTCGGCGGTGAGTGCAAGACTCTTCTCCGCGGAACTCTCCGATATAACGTTAGTCCGATGCGAAGAGACATCCGTAAAATATTGCCCGTTTAGGGATTTGTTGAAGCCATCAAGGCCCTCAAGTCCGTGGGATACCTCAGCACTGAACACAAAGAGATCTTCAACTCCATGCAAGGACCTGATCTCACCTGGGTAAGAGGAAATGACGCAGTGTTTGGACCATGTGCTTTCGTTTTAGAAACAACTTCTGGCCGCCCAACTCAACCAGCAGATGGACATCTTCCCTGATTCCCTCAACCACATCCTTTCTGAGCACTTGGGACGCGAAAAGAAGGCGGAACTTGACGCTTTGAACGAGCTCGGACTCCTCACTGAGAAGATGGCTGAGCGACATGGAACACCCCTTGACACCCTTGCGCCTCACCTTGCCAAGATGCTCGCTTTCAAGCCCAACGAGCGCGACCTGGTCGTTCTCAACCACGACATCGGAGTCCAGCTTTCTAGCGGCACTCAAGAGAAGCACCGTATCAGTCTGGTCGCTTATGGAGACCCCAACGGACACTCCGCCATGGCCAGCACCGTTGGATTCACCACCGCGATCGTGTCCAAAATGGTTCTCAACGGTTCGTCAAATTTCCTACACGTGATTAATGTCTCTATTCTCTCTTCTTCCAGGTGAAATCCAGCGAAAGGGAATGCTCCGCCCCACGTCGAAGGACGTCTATCGACCAGTCCTGAAGAGGCTTCGCGATCACGGAATTGACTCTACTACCACCATTACGCAGATCTAATAAGTAGTCCCGATACATAAACCAACATAAATTTGATTCCGTCCTCTGATGGCTTCTCTACTCATTTTGAACCCTCCGTAACAATCAGCATTAACAAGGCCGTTTTAGGGCCTTAACTTTGCTCCCTCCTTTCCAGTAGTGATTCCGAACTAATCGATATGCGTGGTTTTTTTCTTATCTTGTTTATGTATAAACGGGTGTAAAGTATAAATGACTATTTGTTTTTGGTGGGAGACGGCGGAGGTGGTTCCTTCGCTGTCCTGAAACTCAAGATAGAAGACTCACAGTGACGTTTATTAGAAAATAGCGTCTATAAAATTATCGCCAGAATCAAAGCGACTACTACTACGATAGACCCCAAAATGAAAACAGCAGTTTTATCTGCGGACCCGGGTTTAATTTGGGTTCTGTCGGAGTTATGATGCTCTTTCGGATGCGGGAAATATTCTTCAAAGCCGTATTTAAGAAGTAGGTTGATCGAAGGAATGCCTGGAATCCTGATGCGCTTATCTAAAATGTCCGATCCTTCTCTCCAAGCTGCAATAGCAGCGTCGCAGAAAGTTGTTCGCGCCCAGCGAAGATTGGAAAAGTAAAGATCAAGACGTCTAAACTGCTTGCGTTTCAGAAAACTCAAAAGAAGCGGTTGCAGGAATGCGGGAAGATCCGTTGATTCCAATCTGGGCTCGGGACCGTTTGTTATATAGTGCTCGCAGATGTCTTCAGAATTTAGTTCGATATTCTGCAATACATTGCTCACTTGAAAAGCTTCGAGAAGAGCTTCTATAACTCCAAGATCCATCGGCCACGTCAATACAAGTATGGTAAAATAAGAAGAAAAATTTGGAAGCAGCTGGTCCAAATTTCGAAGATACAATTCGCAGTCGTCTTCTTGTTGGAGCTCAATTGCCAGAATTTTCGCAGGAGCGTTTTTCCCAATTTCTATGTAATGGCTAAGACTTTTAATTTGAGCTGGATCATCAAGCCGTTCCACATTCACGCGGAACTCCGAAAGGTATCTCAGGCGGAACCGCCCAGGTTCTTCAATTAATGTTCCGTTCGATGATTTCCAATAAGATAATTCGTTTGAAGTTGACATTGATTCGTCTTCATAAAGGTTCACATCGAACTCCATATAGATGCAGTGTTCTTGGCGTTTCGCAGCGGCGACGCCGAAGTTTCCTGCAAGGTTTTGGAACCGATACACGGGCAGTAGAGCATCAACGAGCAGTCGACAAACGTCTTCGGTGAACTCGGCCGGCACGGAATCCATTTGCGCGTGAAGGGCAGAGCAACTGACGAGCGCAATGAGAAAGTTGGAGAAGAACTTGAGATGCGGAATCGCGCGTTTGCAACGTGTGAATAAACTTAAATGTGACGATATTCTTGGTCTTTGGAAAATTTTGCTTTTGGTAGCGATCTTCCCTTCGGTTCTGAATTCCGCATTTTTGCGCATTTTCCGCATCATTGCAAAATCGCGGCAATCAGTCGATTAGTTGAACCCGGGCGATCAACCAGTTGCAATATGTGAATCGCTCGCCGCGACTCGTGCGAAACCTCTTTTTCGCCGTCCTCTTCCTTCACCCGTTTGCCCTTTACCGCTTGCTTTTGTGATATGTCATGTGTTGTTCGGAGGGCTGCGTGTTGTTGAGTGTAAAGAAATTATAGGGCTGTTTGGGCGAAAGACCGTGTACTGATAGGAGAGAAGACGAGAGGGGAGAGGCTCGCGGTTGTTGTCCTCGCTCAGCCGTTTGTTTCTGGCTGCGTGCTGCGCTGCGATTCGTGGAGCCCGGCGTCCCTCCCCTTAGGTGCTCTGTGCTTCCGCGCTTTTGCGTCCGCTACCCGATTCGCCTAAGCGGTTACCATTTAAACGCGAACCCCTCGGAAACGCCTGTCAGTAACATTCATTCCATTTTCAGATTTATTCCAGCTTTGTGAATCGACGACGGCAAACAATGAATTCCCTGCGGCTCTTAGTGCCTGGACGTCAAATCGGTGAGTTTTGCCTTTCCTGGCTAAATGTATTGCTGAGCCTTTTCGGTTGGGTTTGGTGGATACCGTTGAAGCAAGTGTGATTCCATGACTGAATACGTTGCGAAATATAAACATGAAAATGTTTATACTCGAAGGTCTTTAAGTCTTAAATAAACCGCTCGAAAATCTTCTGTCGCACTATTACTGTGGTTGTTTGTCTTTTTGCAACTAGAAATTGGAACTTTACAGCATTGATTTTTGAAAGGTGTTTGCCTTATTGCTTTTGTTTTCGTTTGCCTTTCAATCGCATTTTGCTCCGAATTGCTTTTGATCAGATGTTGTTCATGTCTGTTTTTGCTCGTTTGTTCCTTTTTATCGATTCCGTTTGAGATAACATTTCGCCGATCGCTTCGTCGTCGGCGCGAAGAGTGATTTGCATGTAATTTTTGATCGCCTCGCTCCGCGTGCCTCCGATCTCACCGACCTCTCGCTCACCACTTCTTTTTTAGCGATCCTCAACTCCCGATCGCTGAGCGGCATCGCCAGCGCGGAACCGGCCGGTCCAAATGTCAGCACAGCTATTCCGGGACCGAAATCGAAGGCACTCAAGGCGAAAATGGACCCCATCCATGTAAGTGAGATGGGAGGAAGCACATGAAGAGGAGGGGAATGGGCGAAACACATCTGGATGAGAAGGAAGAACTCAATTGTTTATGTTTGCAGCAAACGCCGTCCGTGAAAATGTTTGTTGACTACGAGAAGTCGTTCGGCAATTACCTCGTCGACGCAGACGGCAATCAACTCCTTGATGTGTACATGCAAATCTCCTCGCTGCCTCTTGGCTACAACCATCCCGAAATGGTCAAGTGCGCTTCTGACCCACGTCTCATCACCTCCATTATCAGCCGACCGGCGTTGGGCTCGTTTCCCCGCCACGATTTCCCTGCCATGATTGAAAAGGCTTTGATTTCGGTGAGCGAAATTGGATTTCTTTATGTGCGTAAAAGGGTTGACATTTCTCTTCATTTAGGTTGCTCCTAAGGGTCTTAAATCCGTGCAAACGATGCTGTGCGGAACTTCTGCCAATGAAAATGCTCTGAAGACTGCGTTCATCCACTATCAAACGGAAAAGCGCGGCGGACCTCCCCGTCCTCAGGATCTCGAAAGTTGCATGAACCAAGACCTACCGGGAACGCCAAACCTCTCCGTGCTTTCGTTCAACGGCGCTTTCCACGGACGTTCGCTCGCCTGCCTCAGCATCACCCGGTCCAAGCCTGTCCACAAAGTCGACATTCCTGCGTTGGACTGGCCTATCGCCCACTTCCCTCGTTACATGTATCCCCTCGAAAAGCACGAAGCGCACAACCAGAAGCAGGACGAGCAGTGTCTGGCGGAGGTGGAGAAGCTGATCGAAGTCAGGAAGAAGGAGCAACGCGACGTGGCTGCTGTGATCGTGGAACCGATCCAGAGCGAGGGAGGCGACCACCACGGCTCCCCCAACTTCTTCAAGGGACTCCAGAGTATCTGCAAGAAGCACGGAGTTGTCTTCATTGTGGACGAGGTTCAGACCGGTGGTGGACCCACTGGATCCTTCTGGGCTCATGAGCAGTGGAACCTGCAGTCTCCTCCCGACATGGTCATTTTCTCGAAGAAGATGATCACCGGCGGTTATTATTTCAAGGAAGAACTCCGTGTGAACGAGGTATAACATGCTCTTGCATCGTACCTCTCATGACTCCTTCTAGCCCTACCGCATCTACAACACCTGGATGGGCGACCCATCGAAGCTGGTCGTACTTGAAAAGGCTCTTGAAGTGATCAAGCGCGATGGACTTGTCGAAAGGACGAAGAACGTCGGCAAGAATTTGCTTTCTGGACTTCAGAAGCTAGAGACGAAGTACCCTCAACAGGTAAGAAATAACTTATTAACTGTGTTTTTGACTGTGAAGAACGTTTTCAGATCTCGAACACTCGCGGCGTTGGAACCTACTGCGCCTTCGATCTGAAGGACGGCAAAACTCGTGACCAGCTTATTGAAGCTTGCATCACCGAAGGTCTTCATATCGGTGGATGTGGCGACGCTTCGATCCGCTTCCGTCCCGCTCTGGTGTTTGACCAGAAACATCTTGACATCACGCTCGATCTTCTCAACAAGGCTGCTACTAAGGTCTTCTGAATAACGGCGAAAGCCGTACTGTCTGAATTAAGCACGCTTCTTCCACCGCTAGACTACTGGATATGTAAATTATTCCGTCACTTTATGGTTGGTTATGTATCATATCATCTTTGTCCAGAAAGTAAATGTGACATATCGGGAATAGGAAAGGGCGAGACGACGCTGATTTACTTAAAGCGTGTGCCTAAGAAGTCAGGAAGGAGGCTTGCTAAGAGAAACCGGTTGCGCGATAGCGCCTTTCTCGACTAAATAACAAAAACCAATAAAGTGAATGGCACAATGGCTATTTGGGGGTGCGGGGTGGCGGCAATGGACATTCAAGTGTTCCCGCAGCGGCTTGGCCCTCTCTCCTGGCCGACTGGGCCACAGGCGCGACCAACCAACCGCCGGCGATAGAGACAGACAGTGGAGAAGCAGCAGACGAACTCGGCCACCCCTTCTTGCAATGCAGTTGTGAGAACGTGTATCGATTCGCGTCGCGCTTTCTCCGCTCAGAGGGGACGCCTGCTACTAACGTTCTGCTATCGGTCATTTGCAGTTTAGACCAAGTCAGCTGGCAACCACAATCTCCGTTCTGCCTCACTCTGTGAGGAGATCGAAATCCCGTGCTACGATCGAATCTCCCGTGTGTCGTCCACTTTCCTGCCTTGCTTGCCTTCCGTGATCTCCAAAATGCCATCTTCATCCGCTGTGGATCATGGCGGACACCACCGCCGTCGCAGAAGGCGACCGTCCGAGTCATACGAAGACGGCGAGGATGCCCTGCCGACCTGGAAGCTGGGAATGGTCGTGGCGATTGTCATCGTCTGCTTCGGGGTACTGTATCCGTCCATGTTTCACCCCATGTTGGTGTCCCTGTTCAGCAGGGGGCAGCAACAGCCACAGAACACCGCTCAACGTCCTCCTATTCACCCAGCAATGAACTCTCCCAGGGCTTCTGCGGGTCCTCGGCCTGATATTCATCCTGCCATGCGAATGGCTCCACAAGCGGAAGCGCCGGCTCCCTCGGGCAAGGGAATGTTCACCTGGCTCTTGCCTTTGTACACGGTTGGAGTGGTGGTCTTCCTTGTCTATACGCTATTTAAGGTCAGTTTATATTTTGTGTTTTGTCTTAGCAATCTGGGATGGGATAGGCAAGATTGTGTGTTGTATTTGAATTCTCAAAGGACGTGAGCTGGGCACACATGCTGCCTGCACAAAATTTCAAATTTCGAAAACCGTTGTTAGAAACCACCGTTGTTGACGAGTTTTAGCCCGGACGCTCGTTTGGACTCTTGATTGGGTTTGGGGCGGAAGCCGATCCAGCAAAGTGGTCTCAGAACGAGACGGGTTTCCGTCCACTGTGGTGCAGAATAAACCACTGCATTCGAGCTTCAATTATTAATCTTGATTCAATTGTTTGCAGTCGAAAAAGAAGAAGAAGAGTCGTCGATCGAGGTATTCTTCGGAGGAAGAGTTCGAGAGTGAATCCGAGGATGATGAGTCCGAGAGGAACGGCCGTATGGGTGGGTCCTGGTGATTCTCACGAATCTGGATTTATAGTTTCAGGGAAGAAGGAGCTGCGAGACCTCCAATCGCGACTAAAGCAAACTGAGAAAGCAATGAGCAAGATTCTGGAGCAGATCGAAACTGTGTCTAAGTCTGAGAAGGTTGCTGTGGCCATGTCCAAGGTTCAAGACGATGCCAAAGCACAGGAGGCATTGGTCCATTCCCAAACGAAGGAGGGCTATGTGAAGGACCTGGAGACTGCCTTGCGCCAGTTCAAAGAACTTTCCGACTCCTATGAGAAAGGCCAAGGAATGCCAACCGAGCGGAGGCATTACGGCGACGAAGAGTCCGAGGAGGAAGACGAGGAAGACCGGTCGTCGCTTGACGAAGAGATGGACGAAGAAGAGGAGGCCGATCAGAACCAGGAGATAGACGGCGAGGTGGAAGAGACAGAGCCCGAACCCGAGGAGAAGGAGGATTCCGAAGCGGAGGTCCCGGAGGAGCCCGAGCCTCAGTCGTCCGAGGTTGAGGTCGAGGAGCCCATTCCGGTAAAAACCAGAGAAGTGCGAAGGAGGCAAAGGCGAACTTAACTGTTTTCTACGTTACTGAGTTTGGCGCAAATGTCCGGTTGCAAAATGAAGATCTTTCATTTGTAAATAAGAAAGTGTTTTAAGGAGCTGCTAATAAATTTGGGCCTTTTTCGGAGCTTGCATGTTTTTATATACTGCGGGGTTGCGAGGTCAAAAGCGCAGATCACCATACAATGTGTTGCAACGAGTGGTGGATGAAGAACAGGGATACTCATTACTGTCGCCTAATATAGTTGATACAGTATAAGCAGTAGTTATTCGACAAATTCCTACATAGATTCCACGTGCTCGCAAACAACAGGTTTTATCGCATATATCGACAGAAATTTTGTGTTTTTATTAGTTAAAGATCGAGTGACCGTGGGAGCAGTCCCCACTCTTCAGTATCAGTTGTGAATTTTCCCGTTTTAAACTCTTAAGCGTTTGTGGTGGCGATTCGGCGAACGCTTGGAACGCTGTTGCCGAACTGATTGGTGCTGGTGACGAAGACCGCGTACTCCTTTCCTTCGCCCAGGTTCTGTAACGTGTGACAGGTTTGTGTGGTGTTTATCTGAAAACGACGCGGACAATTAATCATTTTAGCGTGGGCAAATGCACGAACCTTCAAAAATCCGTCGTCGGAGTCGACAGTCGCAAGCTTGCGCTTGATTCTTTTTGATCCCTTCATTGGTCTCCTGAAGTGGGAACATTGACGAAAGTGTAACGTAACAAAACGAAAAACCAAAAGAAGACATTTAGAGAACAATAGATTTTTCGTGTTTAGTAAGTCAAACTTACATTTCGGACATCGAGTCGCTGTGCGAGTTGACGAGCGCCTTGAAGTTGATGGTGTAGAAGAGAACTTCGAGTTGCTTGGGAGTGAGAGCGGCGGACGGCGCTTTCCAACAGACACGGAGGTTGCCTTTAGTCTCAGGAACGGTCAATTGCACGTCTTTCGGTGGGTCGGGATACGGCAGTGAGGCGCGGTTGAAGCATTCGAATATTTCTGGCAGGTAGTAGAGGCAGAGTCGGTGAGACTTCTTCAGCATCTGAAACTCGGTACAAAATCAGTGAAATACAAATACGTTGCGCTGTTTTTTTTTCAGATTTGCAGAAATTCCTGATTTTGTTCTGTTGATATGAACCCTCGGTTTGAAACTTGTGTGCCCCAAACCTGCAGCCATTAACAGTCCCATTTCCCTTTCCACTTAAATCGAGCGAATCTCGAGCACTGTCCGAAGAGAATGATTATACCAATTACGAAAAACTTGTTTCCGGCTAATTAGAAAAGATAAATCAGTTGTAATAATCCTTTGCGTAAAGTTCACTTTTTATCAGGTACCAGATCAGTCTGACTCTTTAAAGCGGAAACAAGCGACAGGAACACACCGCCGGAAGTGCTACTAGCTCGTCACATTAAACGTACCTTGAAGTCGGCAGAGCAGAAGTCGAAGCAGAACGAAGGCACTTGTTGGTTTCTGCAGCAGTCGACGTAATTGCGCTTTCCGTCTTGGGTTCCACATTGCAGAAAGTGCTTGAAGTCGTTTGTTTTGCAGCTGAAAATTGCTATTTTTGATGAATGCTACATAGTCCAAACAAATTAGGACGCAGAAAATATCCGCAGTTAAATTTAGAGAAAATTCTTTTGAGTTCATTCCTTGTTTCACAACGGCTATAGCTGCAAACGAGCAATTAAAAAATCTAAACCAATCATGATACTGCGTTTGAATAAACATGAAATGGGCAAAAGAAGATACCGTACCTCGTGGGGTCGAACAGGTCCTGACTCATCGTCTGCGGACGACACATCGCCTTGCACAGCGGAGAGATTCCTTTGGTCTCGCAACACTCGCTATGGTCATATGTGATGTTTTCATGGAATCCCCCGTGAATGTCGCTTTCTGAAATGGATTGAAATGTTTCTCTTACTCGTTTCGTTTTCCTGCTTGCCCAGAACCTCAAGTTGGAACTCGAGCTGCTGCATCTGGTTTGACAACTGACATCGGTACCGTCCGGCATCGTCGAAAGTGAGGTTCTTCAGGAGAATAGTGAACTCTTCCGGACCACACTTGCAACACTTCTTCTCTGCCTCGATACAGTGAAATCCGTCTTCGCAATCAGCTGAAGTCGAGCATTTTGCGTTGGTGCACGCTGAAAATAAATTCGATAAATGTGATACTTTCTAGATGCGCTGATACCAATGGGTTTCTCAGGTCCAACGGAGTGTTGCAAGAGAACGGAAGATGGATCAACGCCTGAGCTGCTTACAAACTCGGTCCCGTTGAACAATAAAAGATCGTCTTTGTACCAGTTCACCTTAAAAATAAATAACAAAAACATCAGTCGGTTGCAAAAGAAAACAACGCTGTAAAGCGATTTCGGACATCAAAAGACATTTCTTCAGACGCCGTCAAATACCCAAAAGGCACAATATTGGCACGTGAAATAAATTGCAACCACTTGACAAATAATCGCAAAAATAATAGCAAAAACGAGAATCGCATAAAACTGATGCTTCCGAACGGTTCGTAAAACTTGGAAGCACTTACCGTAGACATGTGCCTCACACAAGTGTTCACTGTGCATTCGAGCTGAGTAGCGAATCCCTGGATGACAGTCATGTAACCATCGTCGGTAGTGGTCAGGTGCAGATCCAGAGCCGTGGCGAGCGAGAGGGAAAGCGATAGCAGAAATGCCGACACGTACGACGGCCTCATGGCGTCTGCGGTTCTGAAAGCGAGAGATTCTGAGTGGCAAGTAGAAGCTTTTGAGGTGGAGACCTGGCGGGCCTCGCTCTCGGCCGGGCTACGCGGGGTTCGGTTCAGAGAGTTGAATGCAATCGCAATTATCGATCATTAACGGAAGAAAGGAAGTTCATCGTGGCTCTCACTCCTTTTCGAGCGGAGCAAAAAACGGCGCTGAGCAGAACCGCCGAAGTGAAGGGAGATGGTAGAACGATAAATCTAGAACCAGGTAGTTCCGAATCGCCTTCATGTTGCGGCCGCGCCAGAGCGACGTCGTCCCGGGGTTAGGGAGCACCCGATGAAGTCCGTCGGGCGCCGAAGATGGTGCTGATGACACTTGCGAGTCGTGATCGGAGCGCCCTTTCCCAACCCTTGTTCACCCCCGCCCGCGCCTATCATCATTTCGCTAATTTACGCTTCTTTGATTTAGGGCGGCGGTAGAAGCTGTTTCGACTCCCGCCACAGCCAGCTGTGAACCGCCATCTGAACCGTCGCGGAGGGAGGAGCGCCTTCGGAGACAGAACGCGCGAGTTCGAATAACCGATTACAAAAAAGGATCTTAGAAGGAGTGCGACGGCGGCGGCGTATTCAAAACATGTTCTCTCGGGGCTGCAGCCATATGATAGATTTTTTGGAAGCGAGAGTGATTGCGGTCGGTCGGTTTGTAAAAAGAAGTCGTGCGGCTACGCCTTTTAAGAATTCGAAGATCTACACGTAGACTCGTTTTTACAGTTGGTATTCAAGTACCTTGTGGGAGAAGACTTTGAGCGTTTTTGCGGAACCGAAATTGTACATTGTACATGCAGAGCCTCTGACTCATGGACTTTCTTCTGAGGAGAAAAGGAAATTATTACAATTTCGACTGGGTGGTAGAAAAACACGAATCGGCAAACGGTTTGGAATGCAACGGCAAACAAATTGGATAATTACCAAGCGCTGCTTATATACGAGTCTACAAAGACGAGCGCTTAAATTAGGCTGCACCGTCCACATAAGAACGCCATGAAAAGCTGGTGAGCGGAGCGTGAACCATGCGTGACGACCAACCATCGTTGACCGAAGATAAGATCTATTAAAGTTCGTGCAGGTGAGACACTCGAAAAACGCCTGTCAGCAACGTTTTCGAAGTATCCTTGAGTTTTGGAACAGAACAGGAACTAAACTGAGACGAGGAGACCGGGAGCACTTGTCCTGTCGTCAGTCTGCCGAGGTCAAGTGCGAGAAATCGAACTTGGAAAGGCTGAGTACGAAAATCTCCTTTTCGGTGAAAATGATAGCCTGTTCGCTACTTGGAAAGGACTCACCCCACAATCAAAAACATGCCCGGACAAGTGGGAGAATCGGAAGATTTAATTCGCCTATACAACGCGAAGGGAGAGTCGAGGAAAAGTTAATGTTCAAGTTTTATACGGACTCGTAGAAATAGTTTGCCTATGGAAGCAACCACAAAAGCTGTCCAATTAGTGCGACGAAGAGTATGCCAAACTTTAGCCAGTAAACAGCATTAGGACCAGAATCGCGCAGACGCGATTCGAGACCACATTTTCTACAATCATCTGGAGCCCGCGCTCATTAGTCACCTGCAGCGGCAACTACAGCTCATTGACAGACTTATGCTGCTACCTACGCAGTAATTTACAGGGTGCGGAGAAAGTTCTGCAACATTATAAATCAGATCTAACTTTTCACAGTGCGCACCAATACTTGAGAGCGTATGCTCATTAAAAAGCCCATCAAATTCTGCGTAAAAAACTGCAATTTCAGTTTGTGAGCTTATAAAAAATCAGCAAAATAATAAAAAATTATTGACAAAAAATTTACCGGAACGTCAAAATCGAAAAATGAGTATTTTCAGAAATTTCAAATCTTTTTGAAAACTACGTTAACTCAATCAATTTTGTTCTTTCTGTCACTGAGACGTAGGCAATAATGTCAACTTATGCTTAGAAAAAAGAATTATTGAAATGAAACTGCAGTTTTAAACGCAGAATTTGATGGGCTTTCTAATGAGCATAAACTCTCAAATATTGGTGCGCGCTGTGAAAAGTTAGGACGAGTTGCAGACCGTGTTGCAGAACTTTTTCCGCACCCTGTATTTACTAATTATGCAGTGTATTGCTTGTTAGTCGAACCTTGGCACTTTAAGATTTCATTGATGGTCAAAGCAAATCAATGTGCCGGTTCTGAGAGTTCGGAAGCAATGTTTATATACGGACTAGCATTTGAACTAATCTCTCTGACTGCATCTACAACAATCACCTCGTGCAACTATGGCTGGTATTTTCAGGCAAAAGAGAAATAACGTTGAAATTACTTGTATATGTGAAGTGCGTAAACTGGAGGTCTGAAGGGAAAGAATAATCCCTCTATCCGAAGTCCCTTCCGAGATTGTGGTCAGAAGGTTGAGGTGTACCGGTTACAAAGCTCGCATCATTAGATGCTTACAAGCAACAATAGCGCCGCCTAACAACGGGAATTTTCGGAGCCTTCCCTTGGAGGATCTGAAACCAGCCAAGACAGCACAGGCTGCCATTGGTGTAAAGATGAGAGTTCGTAGAAACTTCATATGTAGGATACAATTGACAGAGAAATGGCGGAAAGACCGGAATCATTTTTAAACAAAAGTAGAGTTTGGTTACAAGAATATCTTATGGTGTTTATGCTGATTTTGTCTCCATAATTGCACCCTTGCTGCAAAATTGCTCTTCAATAGTATTTCTGTCTCCGGTTTGATAGTTCGTTTTTTAAAATCATATTCTCTCCAAAGCAAAAGACAAATCATCTCATATCTTTCGTATCAGCATATCAGGTCCACCGCTGAAAGCATTTGAGCTCCATCGTAGCTTTGTCAGAGTCATCTAAAGCGTGTCGACGCAAAACACGTGCCCGAAACTGTGTCGGAAAGCATGTCGCTGTTGGTTTTGTATGCAAACTAGCCCGACATGGTTTGCCCGACACGCTTTCCGACGCGGCACAACCGTGGCGGGTCGCCATCACTGATCTAACGTAAGGTAAATATACATCAGTGTGTATAAAGTTTTTGTACGTTTCTGTCCAGTCATTGCTTATACGAGACACTACAAAAAAAATATACATCCACCGCATACCTTGCCTAGAAAAATAAGAGTTTGCATCGACCGGGAATCGAACCCGGGTCACTCGCGTGGGAGGCGAGAATTCTACCATTGAACCATCGATGCTGATAGCGTGTTCACAGCATTTGCTTGCTGTGTGCCGAGTTTGTCTCTCTTCGCCACCCAGCGCCCTCGTGTCCTCTGACGCTTCTCGTTCGTAAGAGGCTTTCGAATCGCTCATGCAAGGCTCGACAAAGATAAACAACAATTGTCAAATTGCCACCTTTTGCCAGCACTGCAAACATATAGGTTTCAACTATTCCGAAGAGAACCTGAAAGCAATTTTGATAAATGTAATTAACTGGGGTTTCGAAGAACGTCCAATTTGCTTTCATAGGACAACAAAATTAACAGGAATCGTTGCCATGGTGAAACTGGGACAACCGGGAGAATGTGAATCAATTTTACATTCAAAGGTCTGCACGGTTGTGGTTTTTTATTTATGCTAATATGTACCCATTCCCATTTCTATATTGACTATTTTGTTGGTCCCTATAAAAATCAATTCACACTTATTCTCAGTATCGATAAAAGCCAAAACATTTTGAAGAACTCATTATTAGTTACATATGACCGTGAACAGCACAGAACCCAAAAAAGGCAAAACAAACCCACTGCGTATGATATGACCACTCAACCTCACAAGTTAAGTTATATCAAGCATCGGTGGTTCGGTGGTAAAATGCTCGCCTGCCACGCGGGCGGCCCGTGTTGGATTCCCGGCCGATGCAAATATTTCGCTGTAACGCATTTTCTTGCGCCAAAAAAAACCAATAATTTTATAGAGGTCTACAACAGGTTTTGTGCAACATCTTCCAAATCACGTCTTGACTTCTTCATTTTTTGGTTAGGAAACGTTGATTAAACGCTTCTCTTCTGCAAAATTTCTTTTTGATTTTTGGTGACCGTTTTCGATCTTCTACTTTGATAAGTGCAAGATGTTTACATTACGATAGAGAGTTGCTGCTACAAGAGCGAAGGAATCCCCTGAGCAGGTCACGAGAGGCACAAAATGCAACAGATTGTAATATGGGGTGATTCGTCGGCTCTTTCTGGAGGTGGTCTCAGAATTGATAACCATCGAAACCAGCAACAAAGCGCGTGCTCCTATTCTCGGAAAGATCGCATGTGAGTTGACGTCGTCGCAAATTTGACGCGCTGTTTACGGTCGGCGTGGAACGTTTCAAGACTCTGATTTGACGAGTGGAGAACATATGTGGTAGGCACCAGACGTGTGACTTCGAGTTTTTAGGACGATACCGGCGGCGTACTGAAGAACTCCTTTGACCTTCTGTGTCTTGCTTGTTATTGCGCTCGAGGTGATAAGATATTTATGCACCGTCGAAGAAAGGAGATCAGGAGTTACGCTAAAAAGCGATCTTAAAAATATATCGCCGCTTTGCCAAGATCCTGTTACCTTTGACCCTTAGCGACATTTAAACGCTGCTGCTGCCGCTGCTGCTGCGAATGTCTTAAGCCGAAACCACGCCACCCCTTTTGTGGTCTTATGTAACTCGACGGGCGTACGTGTTTGAGCTGATAATAGGTGGCTGATAAAATTCTGAAACGTTTTTTGGCATGTGAAGGCGCTTCTCCTCCGTCCGACTCCACTTTCGGCGATCATCCATCACTGATGAGATGTTGGAGGAGCGAAGGCGAGGCAGTTTGGTTGGTTCTCCCGGTACTGGTATATAGGAAAGTCCGCAAGGCTGTATTCGACCCCGATAGCCGAGGTGCTTTGGTCGGTCGTTCGTGGGTTGCCGCCCGACCAATATGTTTGTGATGATGACCTTGCGCACTCGATGCACCTTCCTTCCGACTGCCAGCACACGGGAACCAACCGTTCACCTTGTTCCAAACTATTTCGCTTCAAAACGCGTCAATTTTCCTATTTCTTGTCGATATTTACTGGGACCTTTTGCTTCAAGTTCTTTCCACGTGCAGAAAGTCCATCGAGGAGTTTTATATAAGTGTTGTTCGTCAAATCCGTAGCTTCCACATTGCCAGATGTTTGGAGGCAACGCGACGCTTTTGCATCTGATCGGTGTGGTCTCCGACTTCCAGGGCAAACGGTGCGAGATCCCATTGTTCAGGTCCTTAATTGTTTTAAACGCGAAATCTGTGATGAATGTCCGCGAGAATTCCGCCATGGCCACAATGGCAGTGATGGGACTATTTGTGATTAATTTAGCTTTTCTTTTTCAGTATGAAGATCGCACTAATTGGTCAATCTTCATTCGCCGTCGACGTCCTCAAGGCGATCAAGGAGAACGGCCACGAAATCGTCGTTGTTTACACGATTCCGGACAAGAATGGCCGTGAGGATGTGCTCGCTCTCGAGGCGCAAAAGGAGGGAATCCCAGTGAAGAAGCCTGCGCGCTGGCGCAAGAAGGACCCAGCAACTGGGAAGTTCCACGTGATCCCGGAGATGCTCGACGAATACCTCACTTTTGGAGCTGAACTCAACGTTCTCCCCTTCTGCACGCAGTTCATCCCTATGGAGGTGACTGAGGCCCCCAAGAACAAATCGATCATCTACCACCCTTCTATCCTCCCCGCTCACAGGTACGATTGGAGTAATTATGATTTGACATTCTGGGTCTTTGCAGGGGTGCTTCCGCCATCAATTGGACTATTATTAACGGCGACAAGAAAGGTGGATTCACGATCTTCTGGGCCGATGATGGATTGGACACTGGCCCGATCCTTCTCCAGCGCGAAGTCCAAATCCAGGAGAACGACACGCTGAACTCTCTGTACAAACGATTCCTTTATCCGGAAGGAGTCCAAGGAATGGTAAGAAGTCCATAGACGGGGACTGTGTGTAAACAACGTCTGATAGGAGGTGTGACAGCGGCTATCAGTTGTGGCGATTGCTTGGGTTCGAATTTCACCAAGAAAACCATTTTGGGTGACGGTCGTTCCACAGATTACGTGATAAGGAACTCGTGCCTCTATGTGATGTTGTGCTTGGGAAACAACGGTGTTTTATGTACTTGTATTGAAAATGTGTTCTCAAAAGTTGCTTTGAAAATTTCTTCTGGATATTTTTTGCGCATTTCCTTTTTCACATTCCTTATTTGCTAGCTAAATTTAGATCGCGCGATTCTCGATTCGAGAAGTAAACCAATTGACTCAAGCGATCACGTTTTATTGATGACTTTCATTGATGCAACACGCGCCGCAAAACCAGTTTTTCATTACGCTGGACATTTTATTTGAAAAGAAACCGATTTTCCGACTGACCTTTCACGTTTTCAGGCCGACGCCGTGGAACTTATTGCTGCCGGAAAGGCTCCCGTCATCGTTCAACCCGAAGAAGGAGCTTCCTACGAACCATACATCACCACGAAACCTGAACTTGCTCAGATCGACTGGAGCAAGACCCAGCAAGAACTCCACAACTTCATTCGTGGAAATGACAAGGTTCCCGGCGCTTGGGCCACACTCAATGGAGAAAAAATCACGTTCTTCGGAAGCACTCTTTTCAAGAAGGCGAAATTGCCCTCAAAGGTTCGCGAAGTCGAAGTGACAGAGATCCCCTCGAAAAAGGTCTTCGTACACGACGGAGGAATGCTGCTTCCCGGAAGTGACGGAAAATTCGTGAGTATTGTGTGGTTTTGGTCGATCTAAACTTAATTGTTAGGTTAATGTGGACACTCTTCGACTCGAAAGCGGAAAGTCGATCCTTGCCAAGACCTTTGGTTTGGCAGGCGAAAAGAAGGAAGATTTGGTTCTCACCCTTGAGGAGCAGGAGGCCGTTGCCAAGCTGAAGAAAATCTGGGATGGAATTCTTCAAATCGACACCGAAGATGAGACTGAATTTTTCGAATGCGGAGGAACGAGCGCGGATGTCACTCGTCTCATTGAAGAGATTAAATTCGAAACCGGAGCTGAGATTGAGAACGCGCAGGTTGGTTTGAATGCAGTTTAGTAGCTTGTAGCTCTGGGTTATTTAGATCTACATGGCCACATCTTTCGATGACCAGAAACGTTTGGTTGTGCGAAAGCTCCGCGGAGGAGATGAGGTTGAACTCGATTTCGAGAAAGTCGAGATGGAAATTAACCGAATGAACATTTCATTCCCCAAGCAGATGTTCATTAATGGCGAGTTTTGCAACAGCGAATCGGGACGGCTTTACGAGACCATTGATCCGAATACGGAAAAACCCATCTGCACCATTCCGAAGGCCACGAAGACAGATGTAGATGTTGCTGTGGAGGCTGCGGAGACCGCGTTCCAGAGCGGAGAATGGGCGAATATGAATGCCCGTGATCGTGGACGTTTGATGTTCAAATTGGCTGACCTGATGGAGAAACACAAGGAAGAGTTGGCGACGATTGAGAGCATCGACAGTGGAGCTGTCTACACTCTTGCTCTGAAGACGCACGTCGGAATGAGCATTGACACCTGGAGATACTTTGCTGGTTGGACTGACAAGATTCATGTAAGAGTACACAGTGTGCATATGCTTGTATGGAGACAGAATTTCAGGGCAAAACCATCCCGATTAACAACGCTCGCCCGAACAACAACCTCTGCCTTACCGTTCGCGAACCCGTCGGAGTCGTTGGATTGGTCACTCCTTGGAATTATCCGCTAATGATGCTCTCATGGAAGATGGCTGCTTGTCTGGCTGCTGGAAACACGGTTGTTCACAAACCCGCTCAGGTACGCTTGTACCTCAAACCTTAAATGACCAACCTAATTTCAGGTATCTCCTCTTACTGCTCTCAAGTTCGCAGAGTTGGCTGCCCGTGCCGGATTCCCTCCAGGGGTCATCAACATCGTCACCGGATCCGGAAGTGAAATCGGTCAGGCACTTGCCGACCACCCGAAGGTCCGCAAACTTGGCTTCACTGGTTCCACTCCCGTTGGAGCTCAAGTCATGGCCAGTTGTGCCAAATCGAACCTCAAGAAAGTATCTCTTGAACTAGGAGGAAAGTCTCCGCTGATCATTTTTGCCGACGCCGATCTGGAAAAGGCCGTTCGTCAGGCGTGTGGAGCGGTGTTCTTCAACAAGGGAGAAAACTGTATTGCGGCTGGTCGCATTTTCCTTGCTGAGTCCATTCACGACGATTTTGTGAAGCGCATGATTGCCGAAACGAAGAAAATGGTTATCGGGGAACCTCTTGGTGAGTGGAAGTTGAAGGCCTTGCTCTGAATTTTAAACTGCTAATTTAGGGAATTCATTACAATTAATTTTGAGCGCTTGATGTTTTTTGTGGTATACTTTTATCTTTGTAGATCGTTCGACTGCCCACGGACCTCAGAACCACAAGGCCCACTTGGACAAGCTTATTGAGTATGTCGAAAAGTCCGTGAAGGACGGAGCTAAGGTCGCATGTGGAGGCAAACGTGTTAACCGGCCCGGTTTCTACTTCGAACCGACCATCCTGGTCGACGTCGAGGATAGCAACTTTGCCGCCAGCGAGGAATCATTTGGCCCAGTCATGTGCGTTTCGAAGTTCGACGACGAGTAAGTCTGAATATGTGTCATATGAAGTCACTATCCCGACCCTTTATTTACAGCGACATTGACGAGGTAATTGCTCGTGCCAATGACACCGAATATGGATTAGCCGCTGGAGTTTTCTCGAAGGATATGTCGAAGGTGATGCGCGTGTCGAAGCGCCTCCACGCCGGAACCGTGTTCATCAACACGTACCAAAAGACCGACGTCGCGGCTCCCTTCGGAGGCTTCAAGCAGTCTGGCTTCGGCAAAGATCTTGGTAATTCTAGTTAATTTCTTCGTTTCCAATTAATCAACCACCCCTCTTTGCAGGCGAGGACGCCCTCAACGAGTATCTCGTCACCAAGACCATCACGATGGAATTCTGAGGGTGCGGAGTTTGTCTTCCCTCTCCCCTTTCGTCTCTTTATTTATATCCTTGTCATGAACTTTAATAAATTGGACTTCAAGTGTTTTCATTGGAGCCCTCAGGGAAAGGGGATAAATCCGCCACTCGCAATGTGCCCCTTCTGTCACACTTGCGCTCCACGTTGCCGCTGCAGCCACTTATCCTTTTCATTGCCCTCAATGGACACATCACAGTAGAAGACGTAGCCACACTCCGGGATCTTAATTATTATCCAATTTGTAAATTTTACGGGTTGTGTGAGCAAATGAGGGAGCGGAAGCCGTCGAACAGAAGCTCGCTGACCATCGAACGTTTTCGACGTTCCGCTAGGACGATGCACAGCGGAGGGAGGAGGAAGGCGAGTCGGGAGGCGGCAGCGCTTGTGTATAAACATGGGATTATAAATGAATCCGCGGAAGAGGAACATAAAGTGGTTTATTACGGCCTGCGCGGAGTGCCGCAAAAAACGTGTGGCCAGTTTTGGGTAGTTCTTCTTTAAGGGTCGGAGAACGCCGGAAGACGAGACAACAATGTGCTCAGCTTTTCATCACTCTCTCCATTATGTACGCGCATGCATAGTAAATGCGCGCGCGAAAAAACCGAAGGAAAAACTTGATTTTTGGGGTCAAAACGTGCACACACCCTCAACGTTTAGCTCCGAGTGTCTTTGGTAGTTCATCGCCGTCGCTGGCGGCGAGACTAAAGCGAAAACGTTCTAATTAGGCATGTCGGTTATACCAACTCATTTGAGCTGACAGTCGAGATTGATCATCGACAGAAACCAGGCGGCCGATTTGGCTCCCCGCTCCGTCTGCTCGGGGTCACTTCGCTGATGCCAAAGGCGCTGCGCTTCCAACAATTGCGCGCTATTCAATTCAAACGCCATTGCTTCGGCCTTCCGCTTCAAATGCTGCTACTTCTACTCTTGTTTATGTGTTGCAAGAATTCCAACGAAATTCGCCCCCTCCGAATGAATGCCTTTTCTGCGCCTTTAGTCGGATTCTATTTTGATCTCCTCGGCCAGCAACTGCCATCAGTGAAGGGCCTGCCAGTTAGATGCTTGTTGCTCGGATTCCAATCTGTTGACAACGATGTTACCGTCGTCGACTACGCCAAATTTAATTTATCTAATTTAGGGAGCGAGCGAGAGAGCGTGTGCCGAGTCGATTGGTAGTAGGAGTAGCCCCTGGCGATAGCGGCGACAAGTCGCCGAGAAGAAGAAAGAGGCGAGCGAGTTAGTAGTTCGCGTGCACGCCTAATGTTTCCTAACTTGCGGACAACAACAGGGCGGTGCGCGCGACGAGGTGATGCGAACCAGCGCCGCCGGCGGCCAGGGAGAGTCGCTTGGCTTAGCCACTTCTCTCCATTGCCGAGGCAGGCTAACAGCCGGCGCGCGCCATTTCTCTTTTTGTGCTTCCAGCTTCGGCGCTCTTCCATAAATGGGTCCGATCGCGCTCGAACTCTCGCGTGTCCCAGAATTTTTCCCACTGGGACGCCACCTAGTGTCGGCCGCCGGGCGCACAGCGGGCGATAATCGATATGTATTCCTTCACTCCCTTACTTTTCACGGACCAACCACCATGCACCAGCCACTCACTTCAAGCAGAAAATCATCAGTCAGAGCCTGGAGTTCGCAGAGACTTGGAGCTCGAGCCCGAGTCGGGTTGCGGTTGCAAAAGCAGCAGTCAGCTTGGGATAGCAAAAAACAAGTTAAAATACTCGGGCGCGCAGACCAGAGAAGCGCTGGTGGCAGTTGGAGCGCCAGCAGTTGCAGCGAGATGTGATGCGATATGTGTCGGAAAGGATTTGGCTTCATGCGCGCCATTGTCACATCCTCGAAGTCGTTGGTCGTTCGGGCTGGGATGAGAGAACATCATCCCGCGGTGGACTCCTGCTATTGTATCAGTTTCCCACAATCGGCGATTTTCCTCCGTCCCCTTGCAGAACCGACTGACTGACTCTTCAAAGGCCCTGACTGACTGAGTGAGTGAACACCGACCGCAACATTTCTGTTCCTGAAAACTCAATTTCGGACATTCTGGAGTCATCGAAGGGTTGCTTGAATAGGGCTCGAAGGGCTCGAACTATTCGTTCAGAGCCTCTTGCATTCCAGCAGCCAATTATGCATCTGAACCCTTAGGCAACTTTTTCCATTCTGCAGCAAACGTCAACAAAGGCTGCTGCATAATGCCATTTTTCAGGGGAAATCGTTTAGTGGCTGGGTGGAATTTGAACTCCGAATTCCGCGAGGCGGCGAGCGACGGCGAGGTCGCCCCTTCCTACCGGTGTTGTAAAGAGATCCGCGCTTGTTTCACTTGCATCCATCGACCTACCTGGATGTTTTTTATGTTGTTGTGTTGTCGTTTCCTCTTTCTAGATGGCAGTGTGGATGATGACGGCCTCTGGCAGCGGCGGTATTTACCCTTCGCCCAGAGGGACCAGAGTCGCGACTTCTTATTTTCTCAGATTTGAGACTTCAGAGCTTCGGGGAGAAGCACAAACAGCATCCGAATGTGAATGAGGGCGACACTTAAAGTTTTTCCCCGCTTGGGGGCTTACTCGTTTGTTGATGGAGCGCCGATGGAGCTTTCAATTTCGTTTGAGAAACTCGCGAGTGTAAAATCCGTTCATTGCGTGTATTCGTTTGTTGGCTGGTTGGTTGATCGCTTCGATCGTCCTCATTATCCCCTGCCCGCGCCCTCATTTAGCCTGCACCGGTGATTAGCGACGCGGCGAGGTCGCGGCTTGTTAGTTAGATGGTTAATAGCCCGGCGGTTTCTATGGAAGCTGCGCGACTCGCGAGATATTAACGAATCGGTGTGTGAGTTCTATTAGCAGTAGCAGTGCCGGCGTCTCTAAACGACAGCGCTTTGCGCACCCACCGCGATATTTCTTCCTTCGGCAGCTTCTCTCCCCTCCGGCTTACCCTTAACGCGCAGTTGCCACCCGAGAGCAGCCAGCAGAGGAGCACTAACCATCGTGATACACGGCGGCGGTGTCAATTCACACCAAGGCGCTTCACTTTTCTTCCTTCTTCGCAACAAGTGAAGGCAGGAAAAGGAAATCGTGGTGGGTTGCTTGGAGGAGGGCGCGAGCGAGAGGGAGAGTGGCAGCAATGCCTTCCTTCCGTCTGCTTCCGTTTGTGTCAACTTTCGCTTCAAAGGAATTCACCGGCGCTCTTGTCGCCTTCGCCGTACTGTCCGTGCCCCTTTTCGGTCTGCACACTGCAGCAACTTTTGCACTTTAAACGTGGTTTCCGGTGCTCGCAAATTTTTGAATTTTAAATTCGGCCGGCGGCCCCTCTGTAGCGACGAAATCCGCCTCTTCAACCCAAAACTCTCCCCTCTTCACAACGTTGATGTTCGCAGTGTTCGCTTGTGACTGTCTCCTTGTTAGCGTGCTGCTGACAACGAACGAGCTCACGGCGGCCGAGACAACTCGCCGTTGTTTGTGTGATTGTCGGTTGTGTTTTTGTTGGGTTGCTGATGAAGTTTTGCTGAGGAGGTTCGCCGCCACCGCTGCCCCTCAATGAGTTGTTGTGTCATTAGGTTCTTCTGCTCGTGCTCCCCTCTCCGCGTTTGTTTCGCCTCGTTGTTCTCTACACCGACCACGGTTTCGGCGGTTTTAAGAGATTGATTGTTGGATTGAAACGTTCGTTCCAGGCTGATGGCTTCTGAAATGAAGTTGCTAGTTCTGCTCTGTGCAATTGCTCAACTCGCCTTTGCGCAAGTCCGCAACAAGGACACAGACGAATTCGGCCAGAAACTCGTCAACTACAGCGCCATTCCTCCCAGCTGCGGCGACAACTCCTACTTTGGTAAATAAAGTCACTTTGTTTACTGACTGTATTTTATGTTTCCAGGTTATGGTGTCATTGGCGGAAGTCTCGAAAAATGCGACAAGTACAACGAACTGCTGAACGACGACAATGCGGATATGAGGAAAAAGTATGAGAGCTTCAAATGCCAGTCGTTGCGAGGTGAGACGAAGAACTGATCCTGAGACAAGATGGTCATTTTAGTGCACGCGAAAGTGTCTGGTTCGGGACGATGTGAATGCGACAAGAACTGGAAGGGACCTTTGTGCGAACAGTACAACGGATGTCCGGCGGGATACTCACTTTTCCAGGCCGTGTAAGAGGGATTGAAGTCGAGCCGGACAAACAGTTTGAATGTTTCAGGTGCACCCCGAATCTGTGCCAGCACGACGGAGTTATGGCTGTTGGATCGAAGCAAGTGGAGTGCCTATGCAAGGCGCCTTGGGACGGACGATTCTGTGAGCGCCTGGCGTGCTGGAGAATGGCCCCCAAAGGTAAGACAAGCGCTTTCATCGTCTTGGCACTTAATGGACTAAATTGTTTTTCCTTTTGCAGAACACGAACGACGCTGGCGCAACAACGGCGATAGGTGCAGTTGTGCGGACGGATACAAGGGGGACAATTGCGACGAGATCACTAGATGCAGACACGGCACGCTGTCCGGCGGCCGGTAAATCCGAAACCGTTGTTTTTGTTTACTTGAACGCTTGTTTAGGTGCTCGTGCGAAGAGGGATACAAGGGCGAACTGTGCGAGAAGAAGTGCGTCCCCAACCAGACGTAAGTAAACATTTCGTGGCTACACGAAATCCAATTTGTTTTTGAAAGTGGCGAAAGTTGTTCTCGCGGTTCGCGAAACGGGATACAAGTTCCGAAAATAACCCTGACTTTTTGCAAATTGTCTTAATTGTTGTCGCCAGGGATCTTATGGTAGCCGAGCCGTGCGGAACGTAAACAAGTCCTTCGGTTCCCACAGTCCAGCTGATTAGAAATACTGGATACGCGTTTTCTGAAACTGTCTGCGACAGAACCGTCGGCACGCAATTACTTTTCATCAGACAAAAAGTTCTTCAGTTTGTTCTCGATTTCAGATTTGAATTATAATTCAACTTTTTCGTCTAATTTCTGCTTCTTTTAGATGTGACGCTCCAACGGTATTCGCCTCGTCGCTGCTTCTGGTGCTCGCCTATTTCGTGGTGCGGAACTAGTCGCCCTCATCCGAGGTGCCCCTGTGTCTACTACTAATTTCGTGTAGTTACCATTCAGCATCTAGGCTGCTCTAATTAAGTTTTTACCGTCGCTTATCCACATACTTTCTTTCGTTCGTCTTCTCCTCCATCTCTCGTTTGTGATTATATCCGGGCTTTCTCGTTCGTCTTTGGCCTACGTCCTTGTTGTCCCTACTGCCTCCACTCACCGATCCTGCTTCTTCGGCATTTTGTTCGCGCGCAGGAGACTCGGTTGCTTTGATCGCGATTCTCTCTACCACTTCGACACTCACTCGCCAGCCTGTCTGTCTGTTCCCCGTCTTCCTCCGTATGCTCGAACCCGGCCTGCAGTAGAATGCTCGTTTGTCTGATACCGCAGTATCCTTCTTCCTCGTTACCTCCCTCCTCCTCACCAACCGACCCCCTTTAATGCTCTCTACACTAAATCTCAATTGTTCTATGCGAGTGCAAACTCTCCCAACGCCAACCCGATTGACACATAAACAGTAATAATACGAATTAGTCGAGCACAGCACATTTACGAGTAGTAGTTCATTCCTGCTTTATGTTTGGTCTCGAAGCTCCTTCCCTGACTTTCTTCCTCTCCTGCACATACGAATGTACCCACCCACCACCGAACAAAGCTGTCGTCTTCCCTCTAGCAATCACCCCTTCTTTATGTGTGACTATACAAGACCGAGCTTTTATTCGAAGTAAAGTCTCTAAACGTACATCTGACATATTTCTCCTCGAAGTTGTCGTCAGTCTTGCGACCGCAACGTGTAATCCCGCTTTATTTCCTGAAAATGTTTCTTGTACTGTTCTTCTAGAACTGTTGTGGCTTGTTTCAAGGCAACGCTTGTTTCCTAGAAATTGATAAACGTTAGAAATGAAGTCGAGGAGCGAGGGACGCACGAGATAGTCGCTGAAGAGCGAGGTCACGTCTGCATCCAGCACTTCCAGGGTTTCTTCAATGCTCGCGAGCTGCTCCTCCAGGCTCTTCGACCACACGCCGACCGTGCAGGCATTGTCGTAGTCCTCGTTGGCCATCATCATCATCGCCTGCGCTGGAACACGAATTCATAGAGATTCAAAATAAGCGTGATTTCCGATTTTTGGCTGCACGCCGTAACTCTACCTCCTGTCATCGCCCATCGTCATGTTTTCCCCATCTGAAGCCGAGTGATTGAAAAAGGACATTTTTGGATGGAAATGCGATCTGATACGGTTGACTGACTCCTCATTGTGACATGTTTACTTGTCAAAGCCTGATATGCGACATCACTTAGATTGAGCGACTCCTCCGGCCGTGGATAGGGAATTGGAAAAAAATCAACGATTAATAGCAGAGCGGATGCGCCGCTGGCAAACACAAAGAAGTGCACTTTCTGTGTCGCTTCCGATCTGGCCTGAGGCGGGAAAAACATTGGGATCTCATCTGGCAAACGCTGGAAATGTTTGTCGCTGTGTAAAATTCTCTTTAAAGATCAGCGAACGGCTGTTCGGAGTGAGGGAGCCGGGAAACTCGAAAAGCGACGGTCGTAGAGGGGAGCAAGGTCTTTGCTCAGTTATTAGCGGAATCCAATGAATCTTTGCATGAACAAGGGAAACTTACGTTAGTTTAAACCATTTTGAAAAGTTGCCACATGCAAACTTGGGACTTCTGTTATGTTTTTTCACCAGCTCCAAAAGGGGAAACATGCATTCCTAATGCGATTAAACGCAGCATCTTTTCGTCAATTTGCTTGTTATTGCGTGCTCGAGCCGAATCCTCAATATTTCACGCGCCGCAGTGGCGGCCAGCATCATTTTTAGACGCCAAATGGATGTTTTTGCTTTTTCCAAATTGCTTTTCCGAAAAAAGAATATCGCCAGTAAACAAATGTGTCAGGCATGGGGTTTGGGTTCAGTTCTGGCCCATAAGAAGAGATATAAATCTTGTCTGTTCAGGGAATTGTGGAGACAGACGGCGATTCAATGACATCATTCACGGTTGCGAAGTGAATAACGCTTCGAAGATTGTTTGGTGTGATTGATCAGTGGGTTCCGAAACGACGCTCTATTCAGATATCCAGAAACCGAGCCATGCAGCGAAGGAATTTGAACCGCATTGCACTTCTCATTCCCTTTGACTTTGATGTATTTGTTCAATTCAGGGCTTAATTTGGCAATAAGGAGGCCATAAATTCGGACCTTTTCTCTGCTTTTAGCAAAATGGTTTTCTTGATTGCCCTAACACTCAAGAGCTGTAAAGGGGGTCAACGCTTTTTGAGAATAGGGCTTACCCTTCTGATGCAGATTCACCCTGACGACCGGATAGTCTTGCAGAACCTCGGACACGTCCTCGCGCCGCAGAATGTACACTTCCGTGTACCCCACCGCACGGACCGTGTGTCTCCGCTTCGCGAGAACACCGTCCTTCTCGATGTTCAGAATCGACAACTCGCCGATGGCGACTCCTTCCTTGATGTTTGTGTAAACGCCGTTCTCGTTCTCTCGCTGCAAAAGGCCCTGTTTGTTTATGTACATTTCCTGCAAAGAGTCTGTCTGAGGACGAACGTTCCGAAACGGTGGGTTACCTTCGCCGGTTCGCCCTTGCGGCACAAGTAGTCTCCAGGAACAAGCATCTGTTGCTGGAGCCGAAGCACCAATTCGTACAGCAGCCCGGCCTCGAGCTCCTGAAGACGTGAACGGAAATTAAAGAATCAGCGGCATTCTGTTACCCGCAGTAATTCTACCCGTTTCAGTGTTTCCATGTGCAGCTGGACGGCCAACTCGCCTTGGAGTCGAGGCGGCAGGGACTCGAAGATATCCTGAAATACCAGACATGCATCATTTAGACGGTATTCAGATGTCGTTTTTACCTTTTCGTCTTTTTTCACCCGCGCATGGTAATCGTATTCTATGCATTGCACAACACGCTTCTGGATCTTGGGGTGGACGTTCCTGGAAAAGCATGAATAAGTGGGAGACCAGGAGATCAGAGGAATTGTGCATTCCGTCATAAATAATAGAGACAATCGTCAATTAGCAAAAGAAGCTCAGTCTGCTCAAAATATTTAACTTTCGGGGGCGCGTTTTTCGAGGTCGTCCATAAATCACACTGAATTGCGGATTGAGGTTAAATGAAACATTGTTACGAAGATTAATGAAGTGCGAAAACCGTGGTCATTAATTTATGCAAGGATACGGAGACAGCGATCACTCATACCAGAACAGTCATTCATACGTCAGCTTTGCTTGTACTTCTAATTCAACACAGGCTGCGTGCTGTCTGTTCGTGGAACGCTCAAAACTACAAAACTGCACTGTGATGCCTTGTTATTTCCCAGCTCCCTGATGCAAGCAGTTAGAACTACTTCCGGATGCAGTTCGCGTCACTCATCATTTGCAATTAATAGACGTCTTTTCGCAAATCTCGCTTTCGAAGTTTTAAAAATCCAATTCCAGCTTCTTTGGCCGGCCCGAAAGGGCTTAGATCGAAGCCGCAGATATCCATCCGTCCATGCGTGCCTTCCCACGCCTCAACCGCGGTCTTCTTGATATTCAATCTCTGGAAGCGCGGGAATTGCCTGATTTGTGGGACTCCACTGCACATCCGCAAAAAACAACGCCGGCACCAAAAGTAAACAATAGACGAGAGGCGCTTCCGTCGCGCGCGCATCACAACAAGCGATATCTGACCAATTTTGTTTTCCAGCGGCCGATGTTTGTTTGTCTTTGCGCGAAAACTACCTCGGTGCACGAGGGGTCAAACGAGATGCAGGGAACAGCGCTGTTTTCGTAAAAGCCTCGGAGGGAGGTTTACTTGTTTTCCACGAGCGACTTTTCAATCTGGCCAAGTTGCTCGATTTGTTGCCGGTGCTCGAAGAGGGAGAGGGGTCGGGACGAAAAAAACAAATCAAGCGTTCGGTACTCACATCAGCGAAATGTGTACTCGCATTCTCTCAACCAGCGGAATTCCGTTGGGAAGAGATTGGGATTTCAGTGCAAATTGAAGCGGCCAGGAACCGACGACAGTCAAGGTGCGATAAAACAAAACAACGCGATGCCCAGTTCACGAACAGCGAACAGAGCACATTCGATTCATGTTGCATGCTTATTAAGCAAACGAACCCGTTTGATCGCTGCTTCAACGATAATCAAGTCGATCAAGATAACATTACAGGTATATGCATAATAGCTTTGCTTGAACGTACCGCAGCAGCAGCTTTGCCACTCAGCTGAAGCCCGCAACTGCATTAAAGATTCAAGAAACGAACGATTTGGTCGATTCAACAACTTAACGAAACGCAGTTGCAAAAGTGGGAATTCAATTCAGCTTTACGAATCCGCAATTCACAGGAAGGATGATGATATCTGTTCGCAATCGCATTATTGCAAACTGCTGCACAGTTACGGATTGAGGAATTGAAATTGCGCGCTTAGTCAAACAGGTGTTTGTATTTTCAACGCCGTTGGCAGCATACTGCCCAGAATATTCTGCGTCGTCTTAACTCAAATTCGCCGGAATCGTTGAAATAACAGAATAGCTTTTTCAATATTAACACAATACACTCAACGAGCCATTGAATATGATTTCAGTTCAATAGATGGTTCGATTGTTACGAATGTCATGAGAAACCGACTGTACAGATTCAATCCATGCATGCTCAATTTCGGTCTTACCTTCAATCCTACTTTTTGTGAAACGTTACGTTCGACAGTTTCTTGGCTCCCTCATAGTTTCCCATTTTCCTGGTCAGACAGCATCTCTCCTACTATTCAACTGTAGAACAATATCACTTTTACAGCTTAAGTGTCTCACAATGGTGATGCTATTAATACCTTTGAATCCCGTGGAGCTTACCCCACAATGCGCGCTCATTTTTGCTCAGATAAAAACTGGCAGCGCTGCCGTAACTTTACGATTGAGATGACTCTCTACGTCATCTTCCTTTTATGAACCGTGCTCCGCCAACAACCGAAATACTGTGAACTCACAAGTGACCGAAGCCCGTAGATCACAGCAGATAATCACTCCACTCCTCGGTGTTTTTGTCTAGGTTTCCCGTGTAACTTAACTGCGCTTTGTTGCGTCAGCGCAAAAAGTTTTAAAAGTGCACCAAACTGCCGCTGAAACCGCGTCATCGTTAGCGGCGACTCGACATGTGTGGATCAGCTGGGGGGATTCGTAGTGTGAGTGCACATGTCAGGACGGCTTCACCTCCCACGTAAGAGTTTTCCAAGGCACTAGGGTGCGAAAGAGGGAAACATGTCTGATGTACTTCGATTTCGTTTGAAATCTAATCCGCTTTTTTCAAACTTCACTCACCTTTCTGTTCAATGGACAGTTATTACAGGAACAAGAGAGTCAAAAAACTGTCCTGTCCAGGCAAGGAGTCTTTGCGCCTGTAATTAATTTTCAACTGTCTGTCTTTTCAAGCATCAACGAAAAGTGGGAATGTCAAATATTCAGATATAAGTTGTTAGCCGGCTTCGAAAGTTCTCTGCTCTCATCAAAAATCTTTTTTTTTCTTGGTCCTCTGGCACAGAAGTCAATACCGACAATCTTTTCTTTCCTCATTTGGCTCGTCTCCACCTACAACCCTCTAATGCCAGATGTCCTTGATGCTCTTCGTGGAAAGCAGAGGACACGTCTTTTCAGTCGTCATTTAACTACATGCCAATTAAATGGTACCCTGTACTTCAGTCCAGGAATTTTCTACGTTCCCTCTCAGTTTGGTCTTCGTTGACCCCGGATTCCCGACCAGGAATGTTCGAGAACTTCGCTGACTCAGCAGCCGTGCACGACCAAAGGCGCTCTACGGAAAAAAGCCGCAAAGTGCCAGCTCAACACTTTCCCTTTTCGGATCGGTCAAGTCTGCCAAAGATTGACTCATCGCAAAAGCAGACGCGCTGATGCACGTTTCCCGAGCTGATGCATGCGGAAACAGAGGCCCCGAGTGGATCGGAATGTTTCGGCGACCTTTGCGAAATCGTCCGATGAGACATCCGATCGACGAAGTGACCTTTTGCGCCTCGCCGGGTATGCAGTCAGGAATACAGCAAAAAGCAATATGGGCACAGAAATAACAACGGAGTAAAAGCCTTTCTAGGCTATAGACTGTACGAAAATGTTTGAATCCGGTTTGTGCATGCTCTGTTCCGATCAAGGAGACGTCGAAATCAAACAGACGAAAACAGAGCTGGTTGCGAAATTCCTTCCGCAAACATCTGCATCAAATTAATGCATAACCCGATTCCCGTTTTTCAAGCAGATCACCTGCTTATTCCAGAGACTTATAATTAAGTATCGTGCCTCGAGTATAACAAGTTGTGCAAACAAAGCGACTGCTGCACACATTTTCTGCTTGGCCAATTTAGATGTTTACATAATTAGACAACAAACCAATAGTTGCAAAATTAACGATGGAGTTCTTATGTAAACCCAAAACAAGCAATGATGTGCCTTTTAATTCGATATTTTCAATCCAGTTCATCGGCCCCTTGCGCCCGTTAGCCGAGATCGCCCGTGATCTCGACGCCGGTCAGCCCTCCTCAGGAACAACTGACAATTGGTGTTTTCAGTGTTTTTCGCACCGAATGGCCACCACGACGGGCAATTTGAAGCTTTGTTTTCATGCCCTTTCCGTACGCTCAAACCTTTCGGATCCAGAGATTAGGGAAGGTCCGCTAATAATTTTCCGCAAGCTGCGCACACCTGTTGAGCGGAAAATTTTAATAACCGTCAGTCTCTCGGTGGCTTCTCGAAGACTCGGCTTCAGCACACCGGGTTTATGGTGCACATTCAGGGGATTAAATCATCAATGCGACAAATGACGACGGCGGAAGCGCGGTCATTAAAAGTGCTTCTCCAATTCGAGCTTATTGTGATGGTGCAGTTGGGGATGCCCTTTCCGAGAAGGACTCCTTTGTGCAGGCACCGCCGGCTGTCTCGCCGGGTAATCCCAGCGTTTGTTTCAGCTGATTGGAAGAAAACACAATCGTGTTGCGATTACGCAATTTAAACCGCAGGCTTTCATAACCTCGTCGCTTTGCCTCCCCCGCAGCGGAGGAGGAAGTGACGGCTCTCGGGGACTCCGTCCCTTCGACCCACCTGTAGATCATGTAGAACCGGAGACCGTCCATCATCTCCTGGTACTTGGAACGGCTGATGTTCATCGTGGACACAACGTTGCCGACACTCCCGACGATGACGGCGAACACAATGAGTCCGATTACGGTGTCCACCACTTCCAGCGCGTTCTGCTCCCAAGCGTTTGGATACGGCTGAAACACGCCTAATTAGAGGGATTACGGTGGCCGCGGGGCACCTGCTGCCCGCATGTTGTCAGGGTTAGCGCCGACCAATAGATGCTCAGCGAGTACTGGCGGATGAAGTTGCTGCAGTTGATGATTTCGAACCTGAAACCCGGGAACACGTCACGCAGAATGCAGCGGAAACAACCCACTTTCCCATCCAATAATCGACGAGCCTCGGGATGGATTCATTCCGGTTCTCGATCTCGTCGTCCTCCTCGGGACAATTGCAGTATTCGTCGTCTTCGATGGGCGACAGAGTTCGGCAGATCGGAAATATTGGGTTCGCGTTCTTTGAGTAAGTGAAGATCCACTCCGTTCTATCGGAACCTGAAGATCAATTCTGTGAGGACACGGAAGAGGAAGCCAAAAAGTTGGATTATCGACTCAATAAGATTTCAGCTTATCGATTTGCCCACTCGCGATGGAGGACATTAGCTGATTCAGCACGTAGCGCACTAAAGTCATTTTCCGAAAATCGGATTTGGAAACAGAAGACGCGAAAATAATCCAGCAGCGGTACGTAGGTGAACTACGGCAGTCACTCTCTGCTTCGTTTGCACGTCTAGAAGATCTTAGAAAACGAAAATAAACTCACTATTCATATTCCTAAATCTACTGAGCGAAAAGTACACGCATGCGTTGATGTGGAACAGTAAGTAGCATGTGATGATGAGCATGAAGATGCGCATACCGTGCGGGTAGTTCGTCCTGAACTGCGCTCGCTCGGAGAACTCGAACACGGTATGGCTCTTGAGAAGACGGTTAAGGCGGAAGAAAGAGGTCCGGAAATTGACCACCAAGGTGATCAGCTCGAACGGCAGTAGGCTAAAGACATCCAAGAAGAACTCAACAGTTCCGACGTAATGTTTCAGGAGAATGAAAATGTCGGTTACTTCGGAACCATCGCACAGAAAAGCTGAAACCAGGCATCCTAACGAATTTCTGTTTTACGCTTACTTTTACGGGACCTGACGGCAATGTCGATGAGGAAACAGATATCGAAGAAGTAGTTCCCGGTGATCCAATTTCTCTCGTACTTTTCGAAGTCGTCGAAAACGTAAAGCACCATAATGATTAAGTTGTATAAGCACCCAACAGTTACAACGCCTTCCCAGACATAGTAGAAGTCCGAAGTCGGATTAACCGTCACATTAAAAATTTTTCTGAAATGTAATTTAAGATCTGAGAAAACTTTACGACCGTTTGCTTACAAAATTCTCTTCTTCCCGCTTTCCTTTAACCGCTTCCGCCAGTTAGGTCTAACTTCCGCTTGAGCTTCTGTTTCGTGTTCTAAATTGTTTTCAATAAATGCTTTTTGTTATCACGGGTGTTTTCTGTCGTTGAGCTGAATTGAACCGGCCGCGGTGCGCCCGGAACGTAATCACAGCGGAAACGATTGGCATCATCCGTTATCGTCTCCGCACATTTTACGAGTTCTGTGCACGTGCCGCCAGTCAAGAGACCCGGCGATTCCGTGCCGCAAGGGGAACACACGCTGCAAAACCTTATCATCTGCTGGTTTTTTTACCTGTCACATTAGCCGTTCGCCGTGGGACCGCGTTCGACTGTGCAGCGTTGGTCTGGTTCGAGACGGCGGTGTTCACGTTGTTGGTGGAGTTGCTGCTGTTCAGCGTCTTCGGTTGGAACACGGCGTCGGTGTTCATGTCCGACGCTTCGTTTCCGTTCAGGCTTGTCCCATCGTTTGTGATCAGCCAGTTACGCATCATCTAAACGAGTTGGGCTGAGTAAGGGCGTGGCCAGGACAGGTACGGAATATTGCGTCCGTGGGTCAGTAAGGTCAATTATAGAAATGGACATACAATTGTTGTCTTAACCAGATTAGCAAAAGTCGGTCTTCCGGCCGATCCGCCATCCTCCTCCTCCCCTCCTAGGACGCGAGGTGAAGACGGAGAAGAGGAGAGGTGATTAACGGAAGTGCCTGCAGCCAGGCGATCTCCGTCTGCATCGCGCATGGCGGCTAGCCCCACGTTGGCATCGTCTGAAATGGGCACACGGTCATGAAGGGCTTCCCGAATGCAGGCCGCGGAGCCACTCTGTACGAAGCGCGTCCGGGACTAAGCGGGAGCTCGCAATTACCGTCAGCGACACCTTTGTTTATTCCTCCGCCACTTATGGCACTCCTTTACTGGGTTGGTGTCCTTTTGGCCGAGGGAAAACCCGATTGAACTCGAGATCCGAGCGCCTCCGAGACGCGGCGCCGCACTAACCGTTAGGCGGTCGGGCAGAACCGGAAAGGCCACATTCAGCTGGTAACACTAATGGACGCATTATTTTCATTCTCTCGGTGCATCTTCTTCTGGCGCACGGTGATTTGGACGTTGTCATGGAAATGAAAAACAAAAGCGCCTCGAGGGCCCTTGTGTATCACATATCTTAGACTCACACAGCATCTTATAATTCTGGCAGATCGGTTGCTGGTAGCCGCCGCTCCTCTTAGTGCGACGAAATGAAGAAGTCCAAAAGGGTCTTTTCTGTGTCTGCTTATCGCTGTGTATTGCGTACACGCCTGGATGGCTTAGCCGGGCTTCCATTGGCCGCGTAACCTGCGAGGGTGGAGGCGAAGCCAATCGGCCGACGTTTCTAGAATCCCCCGAGGACTCCTGAACGCCCATGTTTCGAGAAACTCAACCGCGTTTATCTCCGACCGGCCGGCGTCGCCGAGAACGTGAGACGCAAAAGTTTTCCGAAACATATTTTCTGCTGCCGTTGTTCCGTGGCTACCGTGTTGCTCATCGCGGTTTTATGAGCCATCATCTCTGGAGCGATTTTGACACGGGCGAAGAGTTTCGACTAGCAGGTGATGCGCTGAATTTATCGTTAGTCACATGGGAAGAGCATGCGAAGCGAGAACCAATCACCAGCGTCACACACTCAACCTGTTGACCGTGAAGCGAGAGTTTACCCAGCGGCGTCCGCCAGAGGGAGCTTAAAATAGCACCCTCCGGAGCAGGAGTACCCAAAGAAAATTCGGCCTTTTTGGGTATCAGATAACACAAAACGTCTCCGGGAAGCCGGTTCTCGTCACCTTGCGACAGCTGATGACATGTGTTTGTAGAAACCGCTAGAAGAACAGTGTGAGTTCCGAAAGGAAAGCGACAAAGCTCAACCCAGACGACGTTTATTTACATTCCCCGCACCGCAGCAACAAGTTATACTAGAGGATTTAAACGATTAGCGATCAAAGCTCGTCTGTGGCCATGATTCCCTGAAATTTATCGACGCTGTTTGATCGCTAAGAAAACAGCAATTCTTGCGTCCAGAACTTTGGCTATCTTTCAGATCAGAGGACGTAGATAGGGGATTCGCAGCTTTTCGCCTCCTCCTAATTCTTCCCGCGTTTTCTTGCACATTCCACACTTTTGTTTATTTATCGCCTCTCAGAAAAAAACGCTACTTTAGCCACTTGGGAGGCGGCCGTGTGGTCCGACTTGCGAGGCGACGAAGGAAGTGGATAATTGTAAAACACTTTCGTCGAGACAAAAAACTGTAAACGTTTTTGAGTGACACATGACTCCGATTACGTCGTCGGACGAGTTTCGATGGGATTGCTGGCGGACGCCGACCGGAAAGAAGAAGAAGCGGGGAACATCGGCGACTGTTGCCAGTTGCTGCTGCAGGCAGCAAATATGGAGAGCTGCAAAACCGGAGGAACGGCTCACTCAGAGAGTCATAAAAAGTGTCGTTTATGCTCCATTATTCTCGGCCGAAGACAAAGGACACAAACATCGAGAATTCAATTATCATCATTTGTTGTTGCCGGTGATTTGTGGTTTTTGTGGGCAGATTGTAACACAGAGACCCTCAGGAAGAACCAGCTCAGCTGTTGTGTCTCGAAGCATTGTTTTTGTAATGAGAGGGCAATCGAGAGCACAGAACCGCGGGACATCGCCGTCGTCCGTTTTTCCACAGACTCCGATTTCCCACGGCCTGCACATTCCCGACTAAGTGCACAAAAAGCTTCTTTCCGGCGTCGGGACCGACTCTGGCGCCCACTCCCTCGCGCTCAACAGTATGCACACACATTATCCGCGTTCGGCGCCAGCTGCAAAGGCCCACTTGTTGCATCATTCTTCCTCCGTCGGTTCGGCGGCTCCTGCCAGGACTCCTCGCAGTTTCACGATGTCATCTTTCACGACCTCAGAACGCATGATGAACAGCTTCTGTAGGCGTGATCAGACGAAGCCGCCTGCATCCCTTCAGCAATCAAACGGAATTCGATTAGGGGCAATTTAATCGGATTGTTCTGGCTGTTTGTAAGGGGTAAGCAAGTAACATCATATGACTCAGGAACACAGGTGGCGTTTCACGGATCCACCGTCTCGGACAAACGCACACAACAGGAGTGCACTCGCTCATGCCATCCAAGTGACCAATGATTAAGTTAACAATTTGGGTCAAAAATAATATGTTTACACACTTTCGGCCACAGGATATAGTATCCCTCACCTGATTGCGAGCCGTCAGTCAGCAGCCACTCAACCCCGTTTTTCCTATCGCAACCACCGGTTCTGGTTTGCAACCTAATCGGTTTCGCAACAATCGCCGAAAGTAGAAACTCCGAAACTGTTGCAGGCGTTTTTTGGAAGATTGCACGATGTGCCACTAAGCCCCAACCCGTGTCGCCGTTCATCAGCGTCAATGTCACAGCGGTTTCTCCTGTGCTGTTATCAGAAAAATGCAAATTTAACAAAAAGTGTCATTGTGACTCAAGCAATTTCGGCTTTGGCACGATTCATCCCGTTGAGTCTGACCGATCGAATCGGGAAAGAATGCTGCTGCTCAGGAATACGGAAAACCGAGAGGACAGACAGGCCCACGTGAGTTTCGACCATGTTCGCTCCTCCCCCCACAAAAACTCCGCACTCCGCCCTCTTCAAGCGTTAATATAGTCGAGGCTTAGGGCTACCGGATCACACTCGCTTTCAGTCGATTTGCCTTGCCTCTCTTTCTAATCGATTCTCCTGATCCTTCTCCTATTTTCAGATATCGTAAAAGTGATCATGGATACGCAACCCACCCAGGAGCCTCAGGTTGTCGAGCAGCCCGCTGCCGAACCGACCCAGGAGGCGACTCCTGCTACTGAAGCCGTTGCCCCTGTCGAAGGCTCCGAAGCTGCACCTCAAGAAGCCGCTCCTGCTGAGGCTGCTCCCGCTGAAGCCGCTCCTGCCGAAGCCGCACCCGCAGATGCTGCCACTCAGGAAGCTGTCCCTGCTGAGGCTGTTCCCACTGAAGCCGTTCCTGCCGAGACTACTCAAGCCGAGGCTGCTCCTGTCGAAGCCGCGTCCGCCGAGGCCGCTTCTGCTGAGGACGCCCCTCAGGAGACAGCTACTGCTGAGGATGCTCCCGCTGAAGCCGCTCCTGTAGAGGCCACTCCCGTCGAAGCCGCCCCTGCCGAAGCTGCTCCTCAGGAAGCTGCTCATGCGGAGGCTGCTCCCGTCGAGGCTACCCCTCAGGAGATGGCACCCTCTGAAGCTTCGTCTACCGAGGCTGCTCCCACTGAAGCCGCATCCGAGAGCACCCAAGAAACTCCGGCTCCAGAACCCGTGATCGAACAAGGTTGGTTGTTTTTTCGGTTTATGCAAAACATATCTGTATACGAAACTCTATCGCTATTTTTCACCTGTCTATAGTTCGTTTCCTAGAAAGCGAGGAAGAAGAAGAGGAGGAACTCTTCTTCCAGCCTGTTGTGAAAGGAAGACGCATTTATCGAATTATAAGTTAGTGGCGCTCGCTCAATTTGCTAACAAGACTCATGTCAGACCATTTTGGCTTCCTAAACGATTAGAGCGGTGCAGGCTAGATGCGGCATGAGTAAGATACCTACCATGTTTAATCGCTTTTTCTGACAGTTTACCACATTGCAACATCATTAACTGAGCATCGCGTTCCTCTGTGACTCATTTGTTCAGTGCATCACCCCAATTCATCACAATCTGATTTTGAAATGTTTAAAGTCTGTTTCAGCTCCTGCAGCCGAAACCGCTGAAACCAGCCAGATTACCGAAGAACCAGCCCAAAAGGAAGAAGTCGTTTCCGTTGAGGCCGCCCCACAGGAGGCGGCTCCTGTCGAGGCTGCGCCTCAAGAAGCCGCTGTCGTTAAGGCCGAGGCTGTTCCCGTTGAGGCTGCTCCTCAGGAAGCCGCTCCTGCCGAGGCTGCTCCCGCTGAAGATACTCCCGTCGAAGCCGCTCCTCAGGAAGCCGCGCCCGCCGAAGCTGCTCCTCAG